>PKRV01000146.1:0-45025 GCA_003709505.1 Hyphantria cunea
TAGGGGGCGTTGGATTGGGGTATGGGCCTCCGGTATCCTCACTCACTCGATGAAACACAGCGAAAGCGCTGTTTCACACCGGTTTTCTGTGAGGCCGTGGTATCACTCCGGTCGAGCCGGCCCATTCATGCCGAAGCGTGGCTCTCCCACGGTATAGATATATAGATAATGGGGTACGGAGCCCTTCGTAAGCAAGTACGACTCGCACTCGACCAGTTTCATTGAGTACTAATTACAGTTCATAAGCAAGTGTGCGAATTATTAGTTAAGTTAGATTAGGTAGGGTCAACTCACAGTTGTTTCCATCCACATTGATGATGTCCAGGTCACCGTCAACAGCCAGGTTGCGCTCCCACTCTAAAAACATAAGACCACAAGATTAGACCCTCGCCTTCCCACCAACCGTTTACTGCTTCTGGTTTTTGGAGGGGGGAGATACTCAAAGTCTCTTCAGCTGTAGATGTGAATGCGATGGTCATGGAGCAACACAGTACACAGTAGTCACAAGCGGGCGGTCTCTTCTCTCAAAGCATAAGCCCAAATGATCCTACACACGACGCAACGCGTTACAATGTTACTACACAAAATGTGTTTATGTGTGTGTGTGAAATTGTGAATATTTTGTTTTAATTGTTATGTGTGAGTTAGTAGTGACAGACGACTGTTTATGTGTGTCAGGTCTAAAATGTGTATGAGTGAAGTTTTCCCCCGCAACAAATGGCAAATTGTTTTGTATTGAGAAAATTCGCTTTGGGTACTCTTCTCTGGTCTACTGGCCTGTGTTCGTGGAATCTTACTGTCAAGTGTCTTGTCTGTGTATTAAAACCTTATACTATAAAAATAATCAAGGTCCATGAATTATTCATCTCAACTAACTTTGAGCGGTTATCAACCTTAATCAGTATGTATGAGATGATTGTGTAATATTAATTACTCGTTATTTATGTACTGTTCGTTACATAATCAATAGTGAATGATGTCATGAATTAACTAACCGAATTGTGTCACAATAATACAAATAAAAAAAACGACTCCAATAACTGGACCAAATGGAAATGGGTAAACACGAGAAGCACCAGTTTCCAAATAAAAAAAGAATCATCGAAACTGGTTATCCCAGTCAAAAGTTTTGAGGTAACAAACATAAAAAAAACTTTCGCATTGACAACCTGCTCCTTTTCTTGAAGTCGTATAAAAACAAATAACAATAGGTTTCATAATTTCAATCAACCATTTTAATGTGAAATTAGCGTGATGATGATTGAGTCATCTTGAACACACATCGAGTGGCTGTATATTCACAATAATCATTCTTCGCGTATGGGAGTCGAACCCACGGGCTGCTCCTCAGCAGTTAGAATGAGTCAGAAGATCAACCTAAAACGACAGCATACGCGCTGTCGTATTTCGTCGAAAGTGCGAGATCGGAGGTCCAAAGATGCTGGAGCATCTTTCATCCGTGAGAGAGCCACGCTTCGGCATGAATGGGCCGGCTCGACCGGAGTGATACTGCACCTCACAGAAAACCGGTGTGAAACAGCGCTTTCGCTGTGTTTCATCGAGTGAGTGAGGATACCGGAGGCCCATACCCCAATCCAACGCCCCCTATCCCCCTCACCATCCCCCTTCCCCCCAGGCCGCCATAGTGTGGGTCACCATGCTGCATTGTTCTTTTTCGCATGGAGCATGGTGACCATTACTCTTGGATTCTGCTCATGCTTTCCATCAGGCAGGGCAGAGTCATTTTGGCAGCTTAAATATATAAAAAAGAAAAGCATCGTTAGGCCGCCATGGTGTGGGTGAGCGGTCAGCATGCTGCACCGCAGCGGGCAGGCGACATGCAGGCTAGGCGGAGGAAGGGCGGGGCCTCACTGTGCGCGCTGCAGAGCGGGCAGGCGGGGCGGGCGGCGGGCGCGCCGGCGTACAGCGCCAGCACGGCCGCCTCCAGCTCGGCGCGCGACAGCCCGCCGCCGGCACCCTCCAGCGGAACGCGCGCCAGCGACCTGCGCACACCGCACCGTCACACTCCGCTACTCCTCCCCACTACGCTATCGTCACCAGACCGCTCATGTATACAGGGCTCATCTCGTCACACAAATACCGCTCCTGGGTGTCGATCTGGCAGAGCCAACGCGCTGATCGAATGTCAACTTTTCAGATCACACACGTACACGCATTTAACACATACACGAGTGCACTGCTGAACATAGGCTTCTCCTCAGAAACGAGATGTTGGCACGGAGGTTTCGCAGAAGGTTTCAGTTGCCCTGCGTAATCGGCTCTCACGGCACCCACAGGATGAATAAGTGGTATGGTGAAATGTCAGCTCTTCATGTCGTGACGAATTAAGAATAGGGAATGCCCTAGCACTTTATATACATTTTTTTTTACTACCTCGCTGACGCAGTGGTAGCGTATGCGACTGCTGTGATTGAGATCTTGGGTTCAACTACGGACCAAATATTTGTATGGTCTGTAAATATTTGTTTCGAAATTTAAGTATTTTCTATGTATAATAAGTATGTATATACAAAAAAGATTATATGTAGTTATATCAGTTGTCTAGTACCCATAACACAAACTCTACTTAACTCGGGGCTAAATGGCATTGAGTGTTAGATGTACGAAATATTAATTATTTAATTCTGCAAAAAGTAAATATACCCTTTGGCCTCACTGAAGTCTCCTCATCATCACATCAGTTAAGAAATTAAGATTTCCAAAAATAACACACACAGTATATTTTCTCTCACGATACTCACGGAGGGTACCGCTGCAGCAGGTCTCGGAAGTAGGTGCAGCGCGCGGCCAGGATAGCGCGGTGAGCGCCCAACGACCAGCCGTTCCCCACCAGCTCCACGTCACACCACCACCTAGAAGAAGTACCACAATATCATCGACACCACTCCAGGGAGCTGACAGTCAAATCAAGATAAGTCACTTTAGTTTGGTTTTCTGTACGAGGTTAGTACCGCCTCGGTCAAGCCGGCCCAACTGTGCTCCCAAATCAGCATGACTCTACTACCAAAACGATTAATATTAATAAAGATATTTATATCAAAGTTATATCACACCCTTTTTAAGCACCATAAGTTTATAATTGGAAACATAATAAAAAAACTAGGCAAAATATTAAATCTAAAAAAATAAAAAAACACTGTCATGAAAATCTCTAACGATTACAAAAGATTCTAAACTAATCTCGCTAAATTCACATTTTAAAGGCTAAAGGCGAACGTGACAGTATACATTTCTGTCTCAGTAAGCAGTATACCTGTCTTTGTAAGCAGCAGCAAGGTCAGCATGCAGCGCCCTGGCCGGCTCCCGCGCCAGGTCCGCCTGCGTGGCCAGGTCCCGCAGCGCAGCGCCCGCCTCCAGCTCCTCGCACAGCAGGAACACCTCGGCCAGACGCCACGACGACACCACAGACCGAATGAAGCGAGCGTGCTCGCATCCTGCAGGCAATAATCATTTTATAATTCTAGGACACAAAACATCGCTATCTAGACTCTTTATAGAATATGGCGAAGCCTGGACATCAAAGAAAGTAGTGCCATATTTATCCAGTCGAAGGCAGTGTTCGCAATAACAACGAGGATGGTGACCACCACTCGTGGATTCCACTCTAGCATTACTTCAGGCTAAGTACAGTCATTTTAGCAGCTTTTTATAAAAAGAAACACCTATCCCGCCATCTTCCGGTCATTGGCTGTTCTGAGCGTAGCAGTTCAATAGCCGTTCTGTTAGTGTAGTGAGATTAAATTACATGAACTTTTTCTTCAACTTAATAAAGATTAATAAGGCGTTCTCCAGGCTATGTAACTTAACACTCTTTGGTAGTATATTGTTGATCTATTTGGTATTCAGTCTTGTGTAGCAACGGGTTTCAACAACCTCATACCAGGCAAGATGATCATGTCTGACGGGCCGCGGTCCAGCAGTTGATGTATACATGTCAGTCGGCGGGAGAACTTCCTTATCGCGATACAGGACAGCTACTTGATAGTTCAGCGTGTCCTCAGTAGATGGCGTTAAAGTACTATTTTTGTAGCGTTGTGTGTGGAAATCGCCACGAGTGCAATGATACTGGAGTTTAACAAAGACGTACCTCGGTCAGGGCGGTTGTCGCGTGGCCTTCGGACGAGCGCTATCCGCCGCCGCAACGTGCCCAGACCAGAGCCGGCTGCTTTTTTCTTTCTCTCTCTGCAATCATCACATAATATCATCATAATTACAACATTTAGTTGCCTCGGTGGCGCAGCGGTAGCGTATGCGACTGCTGTTCTTGAGGTCTCGGGTTCGATTCCCGGGTCAGATCAAATGTTTGTATGACCTGCAAATATTTGTTTCGGAGTTTGGGTGTTTTCTATGTATTATATGTATGTATTTAAAAAAAAGTATATATGTATTTATATCACTTGTCTAGTACCTATAACACAAGCTATGCTTAGTTTAGGACTAGATGGTGTTGTGTGTTAGATGTACGGAATATTTATTATTATATACTTATACTAATAAAAAAAGAGGTTAAGTTTGAGAGGTTGCAGGAGGTAATCTTAGAGTATACAGAATCAATTTTGTTCTTTTAATAATAGAAAACCACATTATTTGTGAGTATAATAGACAATATCAACTCATAAAATAGCCGAGGGCAATAACTAGTCGAACGATACATTACTGCACATATGGCCTAGAGGTTTAAGCGGACGCCCACTGCTTCCTCAAGTATTGTAGGTTCAAATCCTACAGGCGACAACGAAATTGTGTGATAGACAAATTATTGTTTCGAGTCTCGGTGTTCTTCGTGTCCCTTGCATGTATATTTGTAAAGTCCCACGCAACACAGGATTTATTCCTTGTGTGGGAGATCTCTGCTCTTGAACAGGTGTTTGCAGACTGTCCAAGGACGATACGGTTGACACATTTTGGCGAAGGTTTTCATTCATCAGTGGGTGTGATAAGTGATCGAAGGTTGGAACTCTGCTTAGTTTGCGACTAGATGGCGTTGTGTGTAAAAAAATAAGAAACAAAGACATAATATTTTCAATAGGATAGTTTTATGTTTGAATTATGTCGTCGAATCATTAAATGCAACATCTCAACTGGTTGCATTATGAATTTAATAATGTTACGAGTTCAAAGCAGTGTTGAACATAAATGATTGATGATAGCGGATATTACACGTCACACCACCTTCACAAGTAATGAATTATATAATAATGGTTTTTTTTAATTAGATTTACCCAGTGTCACTCTCACGATTAAGACGAATCTATTGACACCACTCACATAAAAGTACAACAAGCCGTTTAGGCTCTAGAGCGTGCCAAAGGAATATAAATACATACATCGAAAAACATAACCCTCCTTCTTTTGCAGTCGGGTAATAAAACTAAAGATTTTGTTTGTTTTGTTGAACGCGATAACCTTAGGGACTATTATAATAATAATAATACTTTTATTTTCGTTTTAGTTAAAATGAAACAAACTGCAACACACAGGTGAAAATCGCATTCAAATCGGTTAAGCCGTTTCTGAGATTGGCATGCTCAAATGTAATTTTTGTTTGGGTTTCTATTGCGTTCATAAAGCTCCCCCTATTACATCTTTCTCAATTATCTTACACGTACAGACAGACAGCGATCAGTTACGATTATATCATAATGTATTGATTGATTACATAGCCTGTTAAAAGAGGGACGCTAAAAACTGGTACATAATAGATAAAGGACATAACAACTCACAACTATTAAGTCACTCACCGTATGACGTCAGCCATGGTTGGAGGCGCGGCCGGCACGCCGTCACACGCCTCGCCCTCCTGAGGGAAAACAACACGCAACCCTTCAAACTTACAGACAGACTTACTCTACACATACACATATGTGTCTATATTAAAAACATTAAAATAATTTTTGCTCTAAATAATAAAATAATGAAAGACATGGCTCTGTACACTTTATTTATCTGTCGATCGCGATGTAAGCTATTGTCATCCATAAAATATATGGAATTACGAGAGAGAACAAAAAAGCTGATTAAAGTGAGTTGATGAGAGAACGGTGCACACATAAGCCTCAAGTTGCCTCTAGATCTAGCCTCTGGCGGTTAGCTTATGCGCCACCAGTCGGATACGTCTTGGGTTCGATTGCCGGGTCACGACATAAACGTGTTATTGAGTTAATTATAGTTCCAAATATCGGGTCTTAATCCCCGTGGCTGGGAGAGGACGTATACACGTCGGTCCTGAGCCTGATTCCTCTTTGGTATGGAAACTTACTACAGTCTATGATAACCTGCATTCAGAGGTCATAAGCCCACGTCGGGGATTTAAGGATTTCCTTTCGAGAGTGGATCTGGTTCCTCAGATTCTAGAACCCCGAAACTGTGTGCGGTTTTTAGTCGGTTCGAGTCCGACATAACCACCATGTGTAACAGGTTGCACACAGTTAACCATTCATGTAATACTAACACTATTGTATCTAAAAATCCGACTTTTAAAAAGAGTGGCCTTGAGTTTCTTTGCCAATATTCTTCTCATAAGGCCCTACGCATTTTGGAAACTGGAAGTTATGGATCGACACAGGCAGGCAGTGGATTTTGGTGTTTTCACCTAATTCACCTTGACAATAGAGTACATCTCACGTCTGTTTGTGTCGATCTATGATTTTTATCTGTAACTTCAATTTAACGTTCATAAATGTCACTTAGTGTCTTAACTGAATAAATGTTTTGAATTTTAATTTGGGATTTCCGCACAAGTAAAAAAAGCCCGTTGCCAACTTGAAGGTTGGAAGGTGTTATCGGCGGTCGTTTACCTGTGGGTGCGAGAGCGCGGCGCCCATGTCGGCTTGGCGCGCGCGCAGACAGCACAGCAGGCGGCTCATGGGGCGCCCGCCACCGCCATCACCGCGCCATGCACGCGCCTGCACTACCTGCACACATACACACACACATACAGACTTATAACATCATCAACACTTTTCTCCTGTATATTGAACTAGCTGAATCTACAGACTTCTTTTTATCAAAAGCTATTGGCCTGTCGCAGTCCAACAGAAAAATAAACCAGGGTTGCTATTTTTTCCCAATTTTTAAGTTTTCTCTCTCCATATGAACCTTTCTTGTGTCTTAACGAAGACATAATAAATAAAATCAACAGAATTGGTCTAGAGTTTCAAATATGTCCGCGTCCGTCCTCAGCTTACCTTAGAAATGGTTCATGCTATAAAGAAAACCCATAGCAAGCACATGGGGGGCAACTTGGTAATGTTGGCTGACTATAACCCTTTATAATATGATATGAGATTGCGTGGGTCAGCTGTTACCATGATATATTACACATACTAATGCAAGTACACTGTTGACACTTTATTCCCACACTCGAGAATCGTGTGGGAGACAGCTTAGGCTCTGATTATCTCACTCGCTCAGAAAAACATATCAAGATATTCCTTAACACTGGTTTCTCGTGATGCCATGGTAGAAGGAAGTTGCTGAAACCACCACGTGAATAATAACCATATCAGTGAGGATAAACAAGCTAAGATAAGCATCAAATGTAATTAACCTACTTCTGTGACGCTGCTTGAAGGTCGCACTAGATACATACATGCATGTCTTTAAACATTTATCTATAATTATGTCCAGATTTGAAATTTTTTATCTAAAGACAATATTTGTGACCAACATATTTTTTTATGCACTAAACGTCTAATATTCCGCACTCAAAATTACTAAGACGCACTCTATCGCTAAGACGCCGCTGTCCACCTGTCTGACACCAGGCTGTATCTAATGAACTGTGATACTGAGATAGTTTAAATTTTTCACAGGCGATATATTTATTTGTTTATTTATATATTTAAAAAACTTTATGCACTACAATTGTACATCGGCGGACTTAATGCCCAGGGCATTCTCTTCCAGTCAACCTTCGGGTGATGTAGATAGTTTGTAAGGTAGGTGCACAGAGGTTACATACTTATAAGATATATACAGTTCACAATATATTTAAACGTGTACATATACACAGACTTAAATATTACATACATATTGTTTATGTCGCCGTTATATGTAATAACAAATACTGCCTCGTTGGGCAAGTGGTCAGCGTAAGCGACTGCAGATCAAGAGGTCTCGGGATCGATCCCCGGGTCAGACTGATGTTGGATTTTTCTTACAAGAAGTTCTTAACAGCCTTGAGTATGGAAGATGATGGTGGTTATCGTCTGTGCCTCAGATAGCACATTAAGCCGTCGGTCCCGGTTGTCGTGAACATCTTTGGCAATCGTTATTGGGCAGTCAGTGCACTCAAATATACTGACTAATTCAACCTTAGAATTCAGTTCACTCTTAGGGTTACAGAGGTCCAATGCCAGCTGCTCTGATTAAAACTGATAATCAAGTAAAACCGGTTGAACTAGTAGTCGACCACAAATCTTGGGAATAATAAAGACAAGGAACATGATACAATAACAAATACTAACAGAATAAAATAAATATTTGAGGGGGCAACCGCACAACAAACGTGATTTAACATTCAAGAGATTGTATACTTCCTATTTGCATTTATTCAAATGTGTAGCAATGAGAGCACAAAGGTTTGGTTAATTAAATATTATAATTATTTATATAACAACACAAAAATATATTACGTAAGAATAAATAACCTCCTTTCTAAAGAAAGGCCTTTGTCCAGCTACAGACTGTTAGAGACTGTTGGAGACGTTGTAGACGTTTAGAGAGAGAGAGAGAGAGAGAGAGAGAATTAACGACTGTGATTACCTTTTAAGAGATAACCGTTTTATAATTAACTAGTCCCACAGTACACCAAACAATCACTGTGTTTAAAGTCTCAAGTACGATTCCCAGTACAAATATTTACAGATCATACAAACATAGTCTGTATGTTTGTATGATCTGTAAATATTTGTTTTGGAGTTTGGGTGTATGTATCTATATTATATTATGTATTAAGAAAAAAAATA
This sequence comes from Hyphantria cunea, assembly GCA_003709505.1. Classification (NCBI taxonomy): domain Eukaryota; kingdom Metazoa; phylum Arthropoda; class Insecta; order Lepidoptera; family Erebidae; genus Hyphantria; species Hyphantria cunea. The sequence continues at coordinate 8,991 of PKRV01000146.1, forward strand.
AACATGTATCTATATCAGTTGTCTAGTACCCATAGTACAAGCTCTGCTAGATGGTGTTGTGTGGACAAGATATCCAAAACATTATTATTACTATTGGTCAAAATTATCTTTAAACTAACTGATAAATAAATCCGTAAAACGTAAATGGTTACCATACTTTGTCTGTAGGATATAGACTTGTACCCCCGTTTTTGAAACATTTTTATACATACTTTACTGATTTTAGACATTATGTGGTAATAAATGAGCTGTCTAACATTGAAAGAATTTTTCAAATCAAAGGAGTAGTTTCTGAGCCTAGCATATTCAACATTACAAACAAACGCTTTGGTTTTATAATATTACTATCAATGAATTAAACTGTACATTGTCTGTATTCATAATCATATTAAAAAGATGCATACATTATATATAGATTTTATCTTTTCATAAATATGTATGTGTGCTATGATATAATTTATTTGGTAATTTTTTACTTTGTCAGTGGTTAACCCACTTTTCACTCTTTTTGTTAACATACTTCCGGTGCAAATTTGCTTTTTAATTGTTACTTGGTTCCTGGCGAGATCAATATATAATTAACATTAAATACTGCATAAAAACTGCATCAGCAGCTCTCAGTGAAAACAATCAAGGAGGAAATATGATATGCCTCCGAGAATTACACAAAGAGGCTTTTTAGCCTCTTTAGTTTTTTAGTCTCTCTTATCACCTAAATGAATTGGCACGCCAGCTGACTATAAAAGACTACACACGCGGCTCAAATATCTTAGGACTACAAACCCATCAGTAGCTTCAAGCTACAATCCATGAGTAGTTGCTCTCACTGAAGAGCACACCTTACATGTCACTACGCTCGAACATCACATCTCACAGTCCTGGGACTGGATTACCGATATTACAAAATGAAAGCAAATAAATTTTTAAATCTATCCCTATGTATTATTTAGTTACAGTGTTAGTGGTAAGTACTATTAGTTGACAGTTCATTCATTAGAATCGGTTCAGTATTACATACAATAAATCCTTCCTTTTGACTCCTTATTCATTTAAAATAGGGATCGTTTGTTTGTAGAAGCATTAAAATTGGTATATGTATTTAGGATGACAAAGAGAAAATTGCGACATATTCACAGTGGAAGAACCACGCATGAATGGGCCGACTCTTCAATGATACCACAACCTCACTGAAAATCGGTGGAAATTAGCGCTTGCGCTGTATTGCACCGAGTGAGGATGCCAGAGGCCCATACTCCCATACTTTATCCATCCCCCATCCCCCAAAAGCCGGCAACGCACTTGTGACGCCTGATGTTACGAATGTCTGTGGGCGGTAATGGCTTGCCTGCTCGTTTGCCATCTATTGTATAAAAAAATGTTCTCAGACCAATCATAAATACAAGACATAAGAATAGCAAAACAAGTTTTCCTTTTCAATATATTTTTTTCTGAGTTCTTAATTTTTGTTTACTTGTGAGCTTTTTACTTGAGTATGGCGAAGCCAAAGGGAATTGTTATAGTTTTGGCAGTTTAAATAGTTTGTATTTAAACCATAGTGCCTTAAATACTTTAATTATACCTAAATTTTGTTAAATGAGGTCACACAAAATTTGTAATAACTTATTATAATTAACTGTATTAGAAATACTTAGTATCAATTTATCTGCTTGAATTTGTTTTAATTTTATTTTTTGTTACTGCCATTTTCATAGTTAGATCTCATTTTTGTCTATTTTTTATATGTATATTTTATTTTCTTATTCACACTTGTTGCTATAGGTGCATGTTGTGACACCTTAAAATGCGCATTTTAACATTTCATTAGTTAATTTACTGATTTCTATTGTAACAATTAATGTAACAGCAACTGGTTGTCCAAATAAATTAATTAAAAAAGAATGAAAAATCTTGTAAAGGTTTTAATGCATAATTAAATTATTCAAACTTTTCTTGTTTTTAACACATCTCACACATGACCGTGCGATCTCCAACTGGACAGAGCTTGTACTATGGTAACCAGACTTTTTTTCATGATATAGGTGGCCAACGGACAGACCTATCGCCGGATGGTAAGCGATTACCGCCGCCCATGAACACCCGCAACACGATAGGCGTCAGAAGTGCGTCGCCGGCCTTTTAAGAAGGTGTACGCTTTTTTATTGAAGGTCTTGAAGGTCGTATTGGTCCGGGAATACCGCAGGCGACAGTTCATTCCACAGTTTTGTTGTGTTAGGCAGAAAGTTCCTTGAAAAGCACACAGTTGTGGACTACCAACCATCTAGAGGATGGGGATGAAACACAATTCCTCGGAGCACTCCCCATGGTAAATGCGGTAGAAGATGCACAGTGAAGCCACATCTCTACGCAACGCCAATGAGTCTAGCCAAATTGAAATTTCTTGGGAATCGACGATTCGAGTTGCTCTCTGTTGAATGCGGTCCAAAGGGAGGAACTGGTAGACACAAAGTGTTTTGCCAGAATATCGGCTCTCTCTTTTGCGTCATAGGCCAACGGATTATTTTCCAAGTGTTATGGTGGAAGATATGGCTGACAAAAATTCCCTTCGCCAGAGATTTGAATGCTCAAATTCCTGAAAGAAGATGCTCAAGCCTCTTGCCAATCCTAGCAATGTGCTCCGACACCGTGATCGCTGTATGTGAGTACTACTAAATATATATAAATAATCACCGTAATGTCTGTACGCTCATAACTTCCAATCAACAGCACCAAATTGGATAATTCTTTCTTTTATATATTTGTTATTGACTGGGTTTAGACAGGGTTTGTGAGAGAAGAGAATAAAAGAAGAGCAGAAAATAAAAGAAAATGTTATATTTTCTTAGTTGGCTTAGTAGTAAACACTATGGCCCTGCAGGAAGTTAACATGGGCTTACTAACATAAGTTTTTCAGTTATTCAGAGAATTTTCATGAAAACAAAAATGAACAAACAATTAAACTCATCACACAATATGTGTCTTGGGCGGAAACTGAACCATCCCACAAGACCAATGACCCCATCTTTACATACTTACTATGTATTACTAAGTACTACTCGTGCGCGATAACTTGAGACCCTTGTGGAATTCGTCACCCCTCCCCTCATACCCGCGCACCTACCCTATGACGCCCGCAGTGTTCACACTGCGGGCGTCATAGGGTAGGTGCGCGGGATCATAGGGTAGGTGCGCGGGGAGGGGTGACGAATTCCACGCGGGTCTCAAGTTATCGCGCACGAGTAGTACATACATGTTATAGATAAGTGACAAAGGGACACAAAACAAATGATCATATTTATCACAAATAATTATTTGCCTTATTGAGAATAACCATAGGTTCAATGCTCCCTCCTGCACTAATGTATTATGTTAATGTAACATAAAGATTGCTTCTCGCAGTGATTCTTCAAACTGGTATTACTCTTTATTTATGAACTGATTTATTTTAAATAAACACCTACTGTTAAGTGAAGCAAACTGCAATGTATTATTAAAAAATGGCATTCAAATCGGTTAAGCCTTTTCTGAGATTAGACTACACAAACAAACAGACAAAAATTTATTCGATTGCGTTCATAAAGCTCCCCTAAAATGGCCTTATATTTTCTTCATGTACTGACTGTAAGCAGTTACAATTATATTAAATGTATTGACATAAATATAATAATTTTATGTGTTTTAAAGTGTCAACCAGCAAAACTAAGTTAAAGATAACAGGCGGCTTAAAAACATCCAATGGCAAGATTATGTAGCCACAATGTTGTCTTGCCAGTCCCCAACCCGCACTTGGCCAGTGTGGGGACTTATAGCCTTAACTCTCTCCTGAAAGGAGACCCGAGCCCAGCAGTGGGACATTATGGGTTGTTGAAAATGATAAAACTAAGTTTGCCCTTCACAAACAAACTCAAAACTTTTGTTTGTCTTTCGTTGCTTATTGTGTCCTTGTGAATTGGTGACAAAGATGCTAACAATACCAGTTTTGAGTTTGTTTGTTTGTTGCTAAGGTGCAAACTTAGATGCGTTGTAACAGTTTTCAACAGTCCACTGTTGCACATGGCCTTAGAAATAAGTTTTTGGCCCACTATCTAATGCTATTTTAAATTATTGGAGAATTTAATAAACTTACAAGAACCATAAAGAGCTTTATGGTTGGGGGTTCTTGCAAGAATATAAGTGTTCAGTTGACTTATAGTACTATAATTCTATTCTAGACTTTCAAAGTAAACAGGATAAGAATCTAGTAAGTTTCTGGGGTTTTTAATTATATTTTTAAAATGTCCAGGCTGATAATTGAGACACTATGTAACACATAGGACTAATGGTGGTTTATGATGAGGGGATCCTGTGTCATGATAACACACCATTAGCAAATACATTGTGCACTCTGACTGCATACATTTGTTATTACCAAAATCATTAATGAAATGAAATAAACTAAGAAACAATTAAGATAGTCTATTTAATAGACAACATAAAATGGTATAATAACTTGAAAAAAAAGGGTCAAAGCACTACACAGACCATAAACAAATGCTAAATATACCTGACACAAAGGTAGTCAATGCAACCAGGCTCCTTGGTCTCATGACCTAGCCGCCCTATTTCACATATTTAGTTTACACTGAAAGTGAAATGAACTCGGGGGTGTGCAGGGGAGGCCGTGACGTCACATGCGCGCGCAATTGACCCCAAACTATCTGACCCAGATTCGCTTGCGACATTTTCGATGTTAAAATGTCAACACAGCTCGTTCACACTAGTTCACAGAGAAATATCAAAGATATTGACTAACACACGTGCTGAACGACCCACTTACGTAGATTGAATCACTAAATTTACGATTTAATGAATTCTAGGGCAACTTTCCGTTGTTTCAGATACAGTTACTGAATTTCATGAACAATGATCGATAGATTTCGGCGAACGATTAAATAATTAAACACATTGTACTAACCAACGACAAAACACATCACAGCAGATTAGACCGATTATTTGACGTTTTCACAGAAACATTTTGATTTTTATTATGTAGTCGACGCCATTAAATAACAACGTAGGTACATCAACTTGTTAAACACGATTTCATTGTTCACAAGGCGTCCATAACGTTTCCTTATTCACTCCAAGCACTTATCACTATTGACTTATAACAATTTTACACAAATAAGTCACAGATACAAGCTCGTAATGTAATAAAATGTTAAAAACGGGAATAGGCGCAACCCGCTATGCCACCCCGTTCCACTACCTTTCTGACACTGCTACCAACTGACAGGCGGATAAATAAATACATCACATTGCCAACTTTATCAACGAAAATCTAATTGGTCGAAATTCCAAGAGGGTTTTTCATTGGTCACATGTTTGTCATAATTCCTATTTTGACGAATAATATTCAATTAACATCATGTTCTTAACTTTCTTGAAATGGTATTAATTTGTAGACATTATATTCGTAAAGAGTAAAAATAAACCAATTTTAATTTTGTGATCTTTTCCTGTTTTCAAATGACATTAGAATAAATAATTTGCTAAAATATTATTTTTTATCCTATTTACTAACAAATAGTGCTTATTTTAAGAGTTTTGAGAGCTTTTTACGTAATTACTAAAGAAGGAGATTTTGTTTTTGAGGTTCTCTTTCTTTGGTAATCAGGTAAAAATCTCTCAAAACTCATAAGTATGTATGTGTGAGGAGATCGTTTTTTTTTTGCAAAAGATGGTCCTCATTTCATGTGATCCACATTTTTTATATTTTTTATCATTAATTCCATCACGAAGAAGACTTGAAGACTCGAAGACTTGGTATTGAAGACTTTTAATACTTGACATTGGCAGAAATAGCTAATCCGGCTGGTTGCCATATCATCAAAAAAAGAAGAAGTATGTATGTATGCATGTGTGGTGTCACATTAAAATTAAAAAAAAACAAAACTAAGGATTTTTTAGGGCCAAAAGTTATTTTATAAGAAAATGTTTTCAAATACATAAAGTGTGGTATCAAAATAGAGAATGTTCAACGGTGGTTACGAACATTTAGATAACTGATATGTTTTTATATGAAGCATTAATATTCCAACCTAACGTCATCTTGGACTTTGGAACTGACAAGTTCTCACTAGAAGCGAATAGTCTTCTTCTTAATAAAATTACCTCCAATTATAATAATTGGCGCCTAATTTTTACTGAAGCCTCCAAAATCTCAGCTAATAGCCCAGTGGGTGCTGCTGTTTGGATTCCTTCTAGTAGCATAGTTTTGAATGTTAAATTGCCTGCTTCATCTTAGAAGTCATGTACTTCATAAAATCCCATAATTGAAACTATAGCATAATATTTTGGCTTCCAAAAGCTTCCGAGTATCTCTATTATCTTTTAAATAAGACATCTTCTTTTTCAATACCATGAATTAGACATCAACGTTGTCTTGGCCCGGATACCTGGATACTTAGGAAATTCAAAAAATGAGACTGCCGATTATTGCAGAAAAAACGCCGCTTATACCGGTTCTCGAGATCATGCAGAAATTTACTCCTATGATATCTGTTCGTCCCTTAAATCGTGGCTGTCCGAGTCCTGGTCTAGATTGTGGTTCGTGTTGAAAATTGTCAAAGGCCAATTTTATGGAGACATTCAACCAGAAATTCCTATTAAGCCTTGGTTTGCTAAATTGAAAAAATTGAATTAGGACATTACTGCCACAATTTGTCGGTTAAGACTGAACCACTCATGTACTCCTGTATTTTTGCTAAACTCAGAATTAGGGATGGGTCTATCTGTGAATGAGGACTTGATGAGAGATCCACAAATCACATATTTTTTAAATGCCCCGAGACTAGATTTCCCATTTATGAATTCATTCCTACTCATATTCCTCTCCCCACGTCCCTTAAATTACTCTTAACACGGGTTTTCACTCCTTTTGTATTTATACTAGGCAAGTGTTTGACTAAACTAAACTAAACTATAGTTTCAATTTCTTTTCTTCTTTTTTCAACATCAAAATTATTCATACATTTAGTACCATGATTTTTAATGTGATTTATATGTACAAATATTAATATTTTAATATGTGTACTGTTAATTGTATTTATTATGTATTTATTAAAAATGCCTGTGAAAATCAACAAATCAGTATTTTTTTATTTTCACTATTCAAAATTAAATTATTATTCCGGTTCTGCAACAAATCCTTTGACAGTTTGTCTTTCAAAAACAAGACATTAGCAAAATCGTGGTCACACCATAGAGCCATTAATCAAAAGTTGAATGAATCGAAGTTGAAGTTCGAATAATTCGTTCGTGTAGTAAAATTCAATCAAGGAGCGCTTTGCGGGATTTGTAAAATTGTTTTAATGAATACTGTGTTGTGTGTTATAAAAGTTATAAGTCATAATAGTTATAATGTGTGTGCATAATTGTGTATAAAAGCTTAGAAATTTCCCTAACGGTGTTTAACAGTAATGTTATTGTTTTGTGCTGAAAAGGTTAGCATTTTCAAATTGTTTATTGTTTGTTGTATTTTTTTTATAACATGTGTAATTTAAAAACTTCTATTTGATATTATCTTCGACGATTCTTGCCGCGACACTCTTTCGACACTTTTAAAAGTCTACATCTCACCCAATCCCCACAACCTACTCTATCCACTCTACCTACCCACTCCCTTCGGCACTCCCAGTCCTACCGCAAAACAGTTGTTCGCCAACCTAAACCTCGACTTCCAGCCTTGTCTCAACCTCATAATACAACTACCATCTTTCTCTGTCTCAAAATGCTTCTCTTGTAACATCAGAGAAAGACTTGAAGGGGCTTAATACAAGGCTCCGTACTCAGTCCCTTATTGTACAATTTGTACACTGCGGACATGGGCTCATGCCTAAATAATAATTGTTCAGTACTGCAGTATGCTGACGATCTGGCACTGTAAGTATCCAATAATTCCATCCAAGATACAGCTACATCACTCTCCGTTTCCCTTAATTCTCTGTAGCAGTGGCTATCAGCTCACGGCTTAAACCTTTCTGTATAGAAAAGTGCTATTGTAGTCTTTACAAGAAAAAAGTCTCTGCCACAGATTGATGTCCAAGTACAGCTGCAGGAAATTCCACTTTTTAATACATTTAAGTTCTTAGAAGTATACTTAGATTCTAGGTTGACTGGTGTTCACCATATTAACCTCATAGCCTCCAAATGTGAACGGGTTATCCCTATCTTAGGCCCTAGCTGGAGTATGTTTGGGAACACACAAAACACATTGAAGCTAGTGTACAGTGCCTTAATATGCAGCATATTGGACTCTTTTTATTGATTCCATGTAATAAAGCTGCATTATCTACTCTTGATCGACTTCAATCTGGGTGTCTTCGAATCATAACCCGTTGTGTGAAGTCCTCCCCTACTAATGCTTTACATTTACAGGTTGAATGTGCAGACCCTCCTTCAACATTAAGAAGACAATACTTTGCTTCTCGTTTTATTCTAAAATATTTATGCAAATCTTCACACCTTCAAAAAATTTATGACTCTGACAATATGTGCAATTCTTCTTCATACTGGACTCGCAAATTCCATTGATTCTACAATTTTTTGGCCACTATTATGAATTCTTCTTTAAAATTTGACAAATCTCTCCTCGGCTGTTACCACCTTTAACTCTCTTATAGATGAACACTGGGTTGTGTTAGCGATAGTTACACTAGAGCCGCTGTGTATTATCAAAAGTCTAAAATAGTTTTACAATTTAGGTGCACTAAGGAGCTCTCAGTGTTTACTGGCGAATCTGTCGCTATTTTAGAAGCACATCTGTACAACAAACTTAACAGCCCTCTTATCCTACAAATCAAGGAAAGTCTTTTGAAGAGTTACAGAAATGGTAGAATGATCCAATTGGTATGAATTCCCAGCCATAGTGTCATTTTGGGCAATGAGTGTGCAGACTCATTGGTATGTCCATGAGCCTGTACATCCACCATATTAGCTTAGTACTTAAGTATTTTGAGTACTTTCTGCTAAACTTCTGGCAGCCTACTAATCCTTTCTACTAATGGAATATGCGCCATACAAGCAGCCGTATAGCCTGATGGTAAGCGCTTACCGCCGCTCATGGACACCTGCAACACCAGAGGCATCAAAAGTGCGTTGCATGCCTTGGGGGATTAGGGGAGGGGAAAACCCAATTACTATATTCGCAACTAAAAATGTCTATATTGATTCAAATGGTAATGTACTAATAACTATCCTTAGCCCGCTGTGCTGCCCTTGTTTGTTCTTGTAACTAGAAAGAAGCTAATCTAAAAATGTAGCCTATTTACTTCTTATATCATCAGCTATCTGCCAGTAAAAGCCTGTTGAAATGGGTCCAGCCATTCCTGAGATCACGCAGTCAGAATGACAAAATAAATGACATTTTGGTATATGTACTGTGTTTAATATTTATAATAAATATTAGATACATGTATGTTTGTCATTTATGTTATAGTCATTTTAAAGAATATTTGATGAGAGAAACAAGGATAAAGGCATCTGGGATAAAACCATTCAACATCGAGCCTGCTAGGATACCATGGTTTCTTAATAGTAAGATAGATAGAAAGGTAATTGTTACAGCACACAGACTGCGTTGAGGCCACTATCCATCTGCAAAGTTTGAAACTTGCGGAGTCTTTGATGATGTCCAACACTTGCTAGTCGATTGTGTTAAATACCGAAACCAAAGGACTTGTTGATGTGCAAATATAATTTTAATGCTTACGATGTAGGACTTTTCATTTCGATCTTAAGTAATCCGGTTTCCAAGTTAGTAAGTATTGTAGAATAAGCCACGATGGGGCTAACATATTAATTTATAATAAAAGCCTCTAAATAAATAGAGATGTAAAAAAAAGCTGGCAAGTAAGAAAAATTCTCGCATAAGCCTGAAAATAATAATTCATCATGAATCACATACTGTCGTGCAGCAATGTTAATATTTGGGCTTGGGGCAAGGGTAGCAGTGGTTTCGGTCCACAAACTGTTGTTGTCGATCCCCTTTTGGCCATTAGTCTGCAGCGTTGCTACTATCATCCCATGTTCACTGTTTCTGTATTTAAGGCATATTTAACAACTAATGAGTACTGAATGAATCTGTATGAATTTCAACACAGAGATAAAGGAATAGCACATAGGCTACTTTTTATTTTATTTAAGTGAAAGTGTTCTTGTTTGACGAGTAAGGAACAGCAGCACCCACAGATAACACCGTAGGGCATAGCTAGTACAGACTCTACTCTGCCTGATGGAAAGCATAAGCAGAATTGAGAGTGGTGGTCACCATATTTATTGTGAATGCAACAATGCATCATTGTGACCCACACTATGGTGGCCTATTGAGATGGGTTTGGATCATTGAATGTTCGGTCCCACACTCATTAACGAAACATGACAACACGAATGCTGTCATTTTAGGTGGGTCTTCAGTGAGAGGGTAGTGTACCGCCACAGTAGAGGCTAGAGTGACTCTACTATCTTTAATCCCCTTCTTCTTCCTAGCCTTTATTATTCCATAGATTTGGGCTACTACCTCAACCGGTTATACCTGAATTTCAGTTTTTACACGGAGCGACTGGCATCGGACCTCCGCAAAACTGAGGGCAAACTGAATTCGAAGGCTGAACTAGTTGTCAGCATATTTGAGGTCACTGACTTCCCAATAACGATTGCCATAGATGTTCATGACAAGCGGGACTAACGGCTGAACGTGCTCTCCGAGGCACGGTACTACCTTAAATTCTCATACTACATATTCTTACATAATAATAATAATAATAAAGCCTTCTATTTCCAAATATTAGTAACAATATTATTTTATTTTTGTTTTATTGGTAGTGTTAGTTTCAATTTTAATAGTTATGTTAGTGGTGTTAGTTGTAACTACTATATTTGGACCCCTCGGTGTGTGTAAATGTTATTGGAGGCTTTCCTCTAACATTTAACATTTATTCTTGTCTGTAACCAGCTCCTTCCGGCTACCTCTTCAATATCATCAACCCATCTTTTATCTAACCTCCCAACCTTCTTTTATCTATTGGTCCTTTCCATTTTGTGGCCTGGAGCGTCCATCTTTTTTTATTTACATTTACCGTGGGAGCGCCATGCTTCGGCATGAATGGGCCGGCTCGACCACCGGTTCGGAGTGATACCACGGCCTCACAGATAACCGGTGTGAAACAGCGCTTGCGCTGTGTTTCATCGAGTGAATGAGCCCCCCCATCCCCCTCCCCATCCCCCAATGGCCGGCAACGCACTTGTGACACCTCTGGTGTTACGGGTGTCCATGGGCGGCGGTAATCGTTTGCCATCAGGTGATACGTCTGCTCGTTTGCCCCTTATATTATAAAAAAAACTCGTGTGCATGCTATGTGACCAGCCCATCGCCACTTCTGTTTAAGAGCAAGACTAACATCTTGTAACTTTGTTCTTTCCCTGATGACTTTGCTATTTATCTAATCTATTTTCTATATTTTTAAGCCGTCGGTCCCGGTTGTTATGAACATCTAAGGCAATCGTTACTGGGAAAGTTAGTGCCCTGAAATATACTGACAACTAGTAGAACCTTCGAATTCAGTTCACCCTCGGGACTGCGGAAGGTCAGATGACAGTCGCTCTGTGTAAAAACTGCTATTTAGTTAAAACCGGTTGAACTAATAGCTGACCCTAAATAATTATGGGAATAATAAAGGCTGGGAAGATGATGATTTACCGCAGTAATCAACATACAAGCGGATGGAGCTTTGGGCCAACATTTATTTAATTTCCTAAGGACTGCTTTCCTTTCTTATATCACTTTGCCTTTTTATTTGCAGATCAGCTGAATGAATCAAGATGAGTAATAATCAAGACCTTTCACCATCTGATAACGGGCAATCCAGAAGCCAAACGCCATTATCTCCAAGAAGTCCAAACTTCCTAGACCCTGACTCAGGTCAAGAAGACGATGAGGCAAATCTAATACCAACACAACGAAGACCAAATAATCAACTTCTGGATCCAACTACAGGTGAGCAGAGTCCAGAAAATTCAGGAACTTACACAGAACCAGAGGTATCTAATGATGGTATCCCGCAAGACCTTCCTGAGATACAGGACGAAAATACCAATGATTCATCATCAACAGTCACATTTAGTTTTAGAAGTAGAAGATATGACATTGGTGATGAATATTCTATAGACAATGCAAGACCTGTTACAGAACCTGAATATCCATTAGTCGTGAATATAGATATAAACGAAGTGCCAATATTTGATGAAGATAGTGACCCCATCTCTGTAGTCGCAGAAGATTCTAATATGTCTATACCTACAATGCAAACAAGAAATGAGTCAGAAAGTGCTGAACCACCTGCTAAAGTAAGGAGAATCGATTCTCCGCAAGGAAATGAAGACATAGATGGAGATACCTGCCCAATATGTCTAGATACTTGGGACAATTCTGGAGATCATAAGCTGGTCTCGTTAAAGTGTGGTCATCTCTTCGGTGCAGAATGCGTCAAGCGATGGCTAAAAGCACAACCCCCTAAGGAAGGTTCGTGCCCCACATGTAAAAGCAAAGCTACGATGAGAGACCTCCGCTTCATTTATGCAAAACGGCTGGTGGCCGCGGACACTTCGCAGATCACCGCGCTTCAAAAGCAGCTGAAAATTATGCAAGCGGAAAACAGCAAAATGGTTATAGAACTTGAAAAGACGAGAATAGCGCATCGAGCATGCCTTTTAAAATTGGATGTATTACGAACTACGTTAATAAAGTCTCAGATTAATAGAGAGCCTGCGAAAATGGCTTGGAGATTTGCCTTAGAAAAGAACTTGGAAATGTCTAAAGATGGCGGGTGCAGAGTTATGACTTACAATTGTCGGACCTATGAGCTCTACGTGTCCCAAAAGAGCTCTAATAATCTCTTCCCTGGTTACGGCATCCGAAAAGTTAGCTGTTTAGATTACAAACTAGGCCAATTCCTACATCTGCATCCAAAGCCCATTCGTGATATTAGTTACTCACCGCCCAGGGATTTACTTCTAAGCGTTGCATTAGACAGTAGTGCTAGAATCGTGGACCGAGGCACACCGACTCTGACTGTAAACGCTGGTTTCCCTCTATGGTGCTGTACATGGGATCATATTCGAACCAACGAGTTCTACGTTGGAGGGGTAGGTGGCACGGTGAAAACGTACGATATCCGCAATCTCTCAGATGTTTTAGCCACCTTTCCATCCCCCTCTGACAAATCGCCTGTCATATCTTTGCGTTCAACAGCTTATGGACTGTTATCGTGTCAATTGAATAAATGCTTTTTGCGGTTACTTAGTGAACAGCGATGGGGGACGCAAGAGTTGCCTTTCGAAGGACCTTTCATGTCTATGAGCTATGACAATGACAGCCAGCGTGTGTTGATGTCGACGCGGCCGAGTGTAAATATACATGACAAATCTAAGTTGATCGTTTGTAGGCTGAGAGAGAGCGTGCCGACCGGAGCCGTGTTAGTAGACGTGGAGGAGACATATCCCGGCTCAACTATTTCTACTATTATGTCTCGGGCGACGTGGGTCAAAGCGACTGGAGCGTCATGGGTTGCCGCACATTCTGAAAGTGATGGTACTTTGTATCTGAACGGTTTGGACGGTGCTAGGACTATGTCTCTGCCGGCTGCGGAACCGGCGTTGGATGTCTGCTCAGCGCAGGTTAATGGCACTAATATTTTGGCTGCACTTTCGGAATCCAGGTTAAGGCTATACAAAGCAGTCGCGACGAACTATTGATTGAAGATTGTGAAATTATAGACTTGTGTTATTAAATATTGTGATAGATCTGCAAGAAAGACTGGGAGACTTGACGAATAGGATATTATTAAGTGAATTGTTTAAATGTATTGTAATTGATGAAAAATGTAAAAAATAATTTGTAGAACATCGATCCGATCACCCTGGAATTTTTTTTAACTACCCTCTTTAGCTAATAGTACATACTGCCAAACTTTACGAGATTCAAAGATATCCAAATTTACCGATACATGACACATTTGAATAAGATAAAATGAATTGCTTAAATCAAATTACAGATTCAGTTGTTGAACTGTTGTCTATAATTATCGTTTCTTTATACATGTGTTGTTTATCTAGTACGGACAAAATGTTCCTGTTATGAGTTCAGACTGTCGGTCTCCGACAACGGAGTAAGCTCAACTAGGTACATCCGACAGTCATCCAAATATTTTTAGATTCATTGGTCCAAACAGAAGGAAATCGGTACCCGTTTCAATTACTTTTACGACTATCACACTAGTATGTTACTATCGCTGTTTAAGACAAAATTATAATGATTTGTTACACTTGAGAATACATAGCTTGCTTTTACATTGTTATTGTTGTTTTCATATGTTGATTCATAAGAAATAAGCAATAAAACTAACGGATAAAGTAAAGAAAAAAACAAGCATACAATTGAGCTGTATCGTCATCTCGTAACAGTACAGTTCTGGACTGTATCGTGTCAAAATAGCAGAATTTGTGAAGAACTTGATGAGTTTTTATAGAGTTTTCTAATTGACTTAATATATCAAATCCCATCCATATGTTTGTAAAGCCCCCCGCGACACATGATGTACATTTATAACGTGGCAGTTGCCCTAAAAAATATATGTATTTATGTTACTGTAACAGCCTATATATTGGTTAATCTTAGGTTTTATCAGTAAATGTTAGTATTTACCGATAAGAGTTGGTGAATGTAATCAGTGATAACTGTCAAATGTTGGCTTTGAGAATGAAAACTAGCGGTTAGGTTATGTAATTTTTTATTTCTTTCAAAACGACAAAACCTTGCTATTTAAACAAATAAGCCCTAACGGTAACTTACTGTCTATAAAACAAGGCCGTTAATTTTTAAGAAATGAAGTCGATTGGCAATCTACCGTCTTACTAATATCACCAATGAAATTGCGATGTCACGGCTCTGATTGCAGGCAGCCAACGAGCACGAGCAGATGAGTCTAACACGTTCCTAAGATTTACCAAGTGAAGGGTGGTAGAAGTTCGAAATGATTCATAATTAAGTGTTGGTAAATCTTAATTCTTACTGGAAATTGTTAGAATTTACCGTAATTCGGGCTTATACAGTAACATATACATGATAGTTTTGTTGCATTTTTATACAGAAGATAATATTATAAGAAAATAGATAAGGATTAAACATTCTTTTTTCATACCTCTGAAACCTAAGCGTGTCATTCACACGAAGTCCTAATGGACCCGGAGCTATTTTAAATATTTTTTGCATCGTGAATCTCTTTCAAAAATATGTATGATTTATAGTGGGTAGTTGTAAAATGTTGTGTATACGAGTGTGGGGCCTAATAATGTGGCCGTAATGATTCTTAATGACTGTTCTGATTGCGTGCGTAAATTTTGTAATGATTCCTAAATTGTGTATTCCACTAATGTTATTGTAAATTTTAGTTGTAATATAAGTTTTGCCATTAAATTTGTCGAATTTTATTTGTTTTTTTCTTAATTACATTTTAGTCAGTTAAGTCGTAAACGTCGCGACGCGTCGCATAGTCATTCGTCACCACGCTAGTGACTCTCGACTCTTTGACACTGATTATATTAACAAAGTTCACGATTTGTATATCGAAGTAATAATATGTCGCTCTCATGATTATCAGCCGATTGCAGTCCACTTTTTTATTTATAGACCTGTCAAAATGACTACTCTGTTTGATCAAAGGATAAAAAGAATCCAAGAGTGGTGGTCACCATACTCATTCCGAATGCAGCGTGACGGCCTAATGATGCTTCTGCATCGTTACGGGTACGGAACCCTAAGAACTTAGCACACGGCAGATGGATTTCAGATAAGACCTAGCCTGTAGTATGGTAACAAGACTTCCAACAGACATAATTTTATATTACAACAGCGTTGAGTGTTTGCACCTGTCAAACAAGAAGTCTCGTGTTCAATTTTCGTGTCGGATCAAAGACTGTTATTGAGTTTTCTGATTAAAGAAATCCTTAGGTAATCATAGCATCCTCGTATCTTGGAAAGGACGCAAAACCTTTGGATCTACGGGAATCTCAAGATCAGGCATCTTGAGATGCCCGGTCCTGGTAGATAACTTATCTGCAGACTGACCTATCCGAGAGATCAGTTTTCTCAGATAAACGCCCCATCGGATTGTGAGAGTGAGAGAACAGAGAGTACACCTGTGTTAGCCCAAGCACTTGTGCACTTTCATATCTCGTAGTTGACATAGTCTCCATTGAGACTGACAGTTTTTGCTGAAATCGGCTTGGACAATATCATATAAACTACACAAGGACTTAAAAAGGAATCATGCTCGATTCTTACATAATTATGATAAGTAGTTTTTATCATTTAGGAGGTAAATAAACTCCAGGTTCACCCGACGGTACGCCATTACAATTGTCAGAAAACTCGTGCAATTCAAGATGGCTAAGCTCTTTGAGTTCTCGAAACTTGAAGAGTTTTATCTTCAGTCTAGTAACCATAATCATACAGTCTGCGCGGTTGAGATATCACTGAAACTAAGCCAATCCATTTTTTTATGTATTAGGGGGCAAACGAGCAGACGTATCACCTGATTGTAAGCGATTATCGCCGCCCATGGACACCCGTAACACCAGGCGTCACAAGTGCGTTGCCGGCCTTGGGGGATGAGGGGAAGGGCTGGATTATGGGCCTCCGGTATCCTCACTCACTCGGTGAAACACAGTGCAGGCGCTGTTTCATACCGATTTTCGGTGAGGCCGTGGTATCACTCCGGTCGAGCCGGTCCATTCATGCTGAAGAGTGGCTCTCCGTTTGTGATAAGCTAGGTCTTTCATGATTGAAATTCTTGCAACCAATTTCATGACAGTACAGACACAGTATGCATTTAAAGAATTTAAAGTTTCAGGAACTTAAAAAAACTTTAAATGAAAAAGTAATAAAGGGCTTGGTATACCCAAAATAACTACTAGCCATCGTGGTTTTTCCTTGGTTTTAAGTTTAAATGAAGGTAAATATCGCGTTGTTAGTACCTATTTAAAAGACCTGTCTCCAGATTACGACTCATTAATCATATAAAAACTTTTGAGACCAACGACCCCGACAATGACAGGTCAGTTGTCAATTATTTCCGAAACAAAACAGTGGGGGATTAATTTAAATATAAATTTTATTGACAAATTCATTGCTGTTTACTTAGAAACGAGTTGTTTATTGTAATTTTGCTTTATTCTCATCTATTCTGATAACTTTTAGGAACCAGAAAGGTGAGCATTACTTTTTTTTTGTTAGATCAATGAGCATGTGCAGCATACAGCCTACTTTGGGAGTGAGATCATCTTATGAATATTCTTTAAAATCAATAAGAAGAAACCTATAATTAATTAAACATTTCCTTTTCACCAAAGAAACGTTTTATAGAAGTCATAGTCATTTATTTCAATTTGTCTCAAAGCTTTCTTTTGTTAAAACCAAAATATGAATTGTTATGTTCCTATATCCAGTTTTTTAATATTATATAATTAAAATAGTAGGAGATAATAATTAAAAAAATTATAGCAAGCGTCAAAAACTCCATATCATCATCTACTGATAGTGTTCCCAAAAGACTGACAACATTGAGACATTGAATGGTAATGCCAATTCTCTGTGCTGGAAAAAAGCCGGCCTTCTGGTCACGAGAAGCATCAATGAATCTCCCAGCTCAGCTAGTTGTTTTTTAATAATTTACCTAAGATAGGTAACAGTAATGCATTTGAATACGAGTCATATTAAATTCAAATATTCATTATTATAAAAAAATATAAGACCATATCCAAATAAATGAAATAAATTTTGTAAAAATAAAAAAACAGCATAAACTCCTGAAATATATTTTTAGGATATTCTTATAAGAATTTGTTGAATTTAGTACTCAGTGAATCATTTGTTATAGAGATAGTCGCATGTGAGTCATGTTTTATAGATATATTACAGACAATAATACGAATCCAGACATAACACAGAAACATAAAATTGCTGCTCCGATGGAATTTTTCAGTAAACATAAAATAAAAAAATGGCCACTCCACTTTTGACTTCACTGACTGTTGTCGGTCCAAAAACAAGCAGATGTATTGCGTGAGTGGGTGATTGATTGTGGTGATCGCAACACCAGAGGGGTCACAAGTGTGTTGAGTGTGTTGCCAGCCTTTTAAGAAGAAATTCGCTCCTTTCTTAAAAGCCTGAAGGTCGCATTGGTCCGGGAATACCTCAGGCGACAGTTATATTCCACAGTTTTGTTGTGTGAGGTAGAAAGTATCTCGAGCACCCCGGTGCGGCCGGAGTGTCATCTCAAACGCGTCATTTTATCCAACTCTTACTGTGTAGAGCAGTGAGAGGCACGACATTGACCTGCCACAGGGGTGACTCTGGTCACCTCGGGATGTACCTCAGTCATGAGGTACGGCAGGGGGTACTCCAGAAGCCGCTGATGGGTCCCTGTAGTCCCTCCAGTCTGCCGAGGTAGGCCGCTGCGGTGGTTTAGTGCTTAGACCGTTGTAAAACCCACACACACCAATCGTGTCCCCGACGGAGGGTATAATGCGAAAAGTAATACCCACATTAAAAAAAGACAAACTCCTAGTAAAACAAGTATGCCCAAGCATTATTCTGTCATATATCTGTAAAATTTTATCTTAACCTGTTCAGTAATTCTTTATCTTTACAAACTTTCATCTTTATAATATTAGCAGAATAGTAGTAGTAGTGATATTAGTAGAATTGAATGAGGTTACCCTTAGTAACCTAGTAGTAGTTAGTACAGGTTACCTTTAGTAAATTTAGGAATTCTGTTTGCAGCGAATAATTAACAAAAATGGATCAGGTCTTGCAGCATGTGGCCCAGACGATGGAGAAGCAGCTCGACAGTGAATTGGAAAGGTAAGTGCTGAGATATAATGAATGTGAAAATAAAAATCCAATCGGTGCAGTAAATATAAATATTTAAATAAATATTTCGGACATCTAACACACAACGCCACCTAGTCCCTAACTAAGCAGAGCTTGTATTATGAATACTAGACAACTGATATAAATACTTATATAGTTTTTTTTGTAAATACATACATATTATACAAAGGAAACACCCAAATCATACAAACATTTGATCCAACCTGGGAATCGAACCCGAGACATAAATCACAGCAGTAGCATACGCTACCACTGCGCCACCGAAGCAGTCTGCCTGTATGCTGGCCTGATCTTCTTTCTGAGGTCTATTGCACACTATATCCCCTATTATACTGTTTATATTGAAGCTTGCGACATATAATTTTCTGCTGACTTTCAATAAAATTATATATTAGTTTCATGAGACATGCACCGACTATACATGACCACTGAGAGATGATGTGGCTTCAGTTTTGTGATATGATTAATCATTCTCACAGTAATTTCTCATTTGGAGATTGAAACGGGCGTTACGCTGCAGAATTAGGGGCGCCGGCCGCTGCACTTTTAATGAGGGCGCTACGCTTACTAAAGGGCGCTAGAGTAATGATTGCACACGGGAGCTTCTCGACCTAGGGAGTCCTGGTTAGAAACACGACCGTTCATCTATTCAAAGACGATGGCTCCAAAAATTATTTAAGTGTTAGCATAAAAACCATTAGCTACCAAGATGTCAAGTTTATAGTCCCTGTGGTCTGGTACTGGTGAGTACGGCATTGATGAGTCAGTTAGTCAGGGCAAAATTTATATTTTCCAGGCTTGAGACACTGGACAGTAATGACTTGGAAGCGATCAGGCAACAGCGCATCGCCGAGATGAAGAAGAGAGCCAAACAGAAGCAAGACTGGCTCGCTAATGTAAGTATATTAAACAGTTTTTAACCTAACTTCGGCGAAGTTTTTACTGCGGGAGAGCCACGCTTCGTGGTCCAGCTCGACCGGAGTGATATCACGGCCTCACAGAAAACCGGTGTGAAACAGTGTTTGCGCTGTGTTTCACCGATGGAGTGAGGATGCCGGAGGCCCAAACCGCATCTCCCCCCCCCCTTTCCCCAAAAGCCGACAACACTCTTGTGCCCCTAGTGTTGCGTATCTATGGACGGATGCCAGGTGATACGCCTCCCAATTTCCCCCTGTTCTATTAAAAACATAAAAATAAATTCAAATAGAAGAGTAATATTTCTTGCTGTCTAATGTATGTTTGTACGCACCACCCAAGCGTTTAACTTACTAATTTGATTTTGATGAATCCACAGTCTACTTCCTATAGTAAGGGCATAGATAGATGATATTTTGACACCTCTCTTTTATTTTATAATAATATTGCTGTTACAGTACAGACCGTGTACCAGGCTCTGTCTTTCAGTTTGGTGAGACGGAATCATATTATTTATTTAATGTTCTTTTATGCCACCAGGGACACGGCGAGTACACTGAGATAGATGGTGAAAAGGAGTTCTTCACAGTCTGCAACAAGTCGGAGAACGTGGTGTGCCACTTCTACAAGAACGACACGCCTCGCTGCAAGATCGTCGACATGCACCTCAAGATACTCGCTAAGAAGCATGTAGAGACAAGGTTCATTAAGTTGGATGTAGAGCGAGCACCGTTCCTCACTGGTATGTTGGCATTAACGATACGGAAAGTCACCACAACTATTTATCCCGTGGGTGTCGTAAGAGACGCCAGAGGGAACTCAGGGGACACACATTGTAGACCAACTTGTCTGTCCAGCGCACTATTAGGTCAAAATATCCTTTCCAAATAGAGGCTTATCGCCTACAGTGGACTGTTCAAGGCTGGCGGTGTGTTGTATACCTACATTTCTACAATCAAGCTTTACTCACAATACAAAATCTAAAAATTAGATTGTGTAGCTCCATCACGGTAGCAGAGAAAAATTAGCAAAAATCTATATTATTTTATACAGATTGAATGTTTATAGAATGAAAATTTGCAGCCAATTTGTTGCTATTTAGTTGCTAAAACTCTGATTTTGTTGCTCGAGCCAGTCTCGAAATATCGCAGTATATGCCCGCTTGATATAAAGGTAGCAAAAATAGTTAATACTTTAATACGTGGGAGAGCCACGCTCCGGCATGCATGGGCCGGCTCGACCGAAGTGACACCACGGACTCACAGAAAACCGGTGAGAAATAGCACCCGCGCTTTGTTTCACCGAGTGAGTGAGGATAACGGAGGTCCATAATCCAACCCTTCCCCTAATCCCCTCCCAATCCCCCAAGGCCGGCAACACACTTGTAACGCGTCTGGTGTTGCGGGTGTCCATGGGCGGCGGTAATCGCTTACCATCAGGCGATACATCTGCTCGTTTGCTACCGATTCCATAAAAAAAAGTATCGATTATAAGACCCGAATTTGTTGCTGAAAGAATATCATTAAAAAAATAAAAAACATGAAAAAACACCCAGCCAAGACACCTTGAATATTCTTTTGATACATTCAAAAAACACCGGCGAATTTGTTGCTGCATACAATACTGCGTATACACTTATACAGCGCTAAAGAGCCAGCAACGAAATAGTACCGGAAGTCATGCTGACTTGTACAGTCAGCAACAGTTTTCTGGTCCATGCTGACTTGATTTTCCCCTGCTACCGTAATGGAGCTAGATTGTGTCACACTTAGACTTTAGTCATCTACATTAGCATCCAGTCGCCGCCAGTTCTCCTACTATGTTTGCTAAGACTAGGGATATTGGTCACCTTGGTGTTCTGATGAATCGTTTCATATCGAATGTTGTCCTTCGCAGTGAGTCCGGGCGTAGTTTTTTCCATTGATGTCCTTTTCACATGATCATCTCATTTCCAGGTCGTCTCAAGATCCGCGTGATTCCGACGATTGGGCTGGTGAGAGAGAACAAGACAAAGGATTTCATAGTTGGCTTCACTGATCTTGGCAACAGAGACGATTTCTCCACAGAGATGCTGGAGTGGAGGATCGCTAGGTAGGACTACATCCGTGACAGTATCGGAAGAGGTGTAGAAATAGGCAAGATGACAGTAAACAAGAGCCTCTAAAATTATGTATTTATCTGAGGAAATGGGGTTAATAGAGTATAAAAATCGTTTTTATTTTCGTATTTAGAGCGAGATTAATAGTTAATTAACAAAATTAAAACTACAAAATACAGCAATCCGCCATGTTAAGTTGAACACCAATCAGAGCGAGTTACATCACGTATGTATAAAAGTCACTTTGTACGGATATAATCGACGACCACTTTACTGTTTTTAAGAGCTATAATTGATACGTCACAACCGCGAGATTTTCTGTATTGTATATATGTAAAGTATTTTGATGATTTTTTGAAAGCTAGTGCTTCCCGTGTTATCCCATTTCCTGTTTTTAAGAGCTATAATTGATACGTCACGACTGCGAGATTTTCTGTATTGTATGTATGTAAAGTATTTTGATGATTTTTTGAAAGCTAGTGCTTCCCGTGTTATCCGATTTGGTCCAGTTCTTGAAGTCGATTTTTCAGATTCAATTTTTTTTCACAGCTAATACTTAAAAAAATCTTAAGTGGGTAGATGCCTTTTAGCCCCTTTGTAGAAAATTTGTTGGGAAGGGTCTGCAATTCAAGTCACTTCACTCAGTCTGTGAAAAGATAGACTTTCCCAGCACTAGTTTTTTTACCTAATTATAATAATTGAGATATCAAATTGTAATGTCCTTTGTATTTTAAGAATATTGTCAGAACTTCCCCTGAGTTTTATCTTGTCCTTTCTCCTCAGGGCTGGTTCAGTTTGGCCGAAACCATCTGCTCCAAAGTTCAACATACAAAAGCGTTTATGTAAAGTGTCATATTAGATTTATTAAAAGAGATTGTATGTTTCACAGGTCTGAGATAATAGAGTACAATGGCGACCTCCTCGTCCCTCCCGCAGAAGCCCGCAAACAGCGCTCCCTCAACATACAGAGCAAGAAAACCATCCGGGGCAGGCAAGACTCGGACGACTCAGACCTGGATCTGAGCGACTAGCACCAGACCCCCGTCCTAGACCTGATGTTTTTTAAATACACGTAAAGAGGCGTAAACTCAATTGTAATATTTTTAATACTAGTGACGTCATTTATATAAAAAAATACAATGTCCCTTCAAGGATTCAGCTCTCCTATATAGAAGCGTTTTTTGTATGTTAATTGTTGCTGCAGTAATGATGCGATACTCATTCCAATTTATGCAGTAACTTACAATTGGTAAATCGTATCTAATAATAATAAATAAAAGGGTGGAAAAGCACTAGTCTTGGCGCTTTGGTGCGCTAAAATAAGAAAGAATGAATTAAAATTAGTTGCTACACAAAGCTAAAAGCTATTGCAACAAATATAAAGTTTATTTTCATTTGTAGTATTACCATACTGAAATTAAAAATGGTTGAAATATTGCTATTATATTTTTGTGCGAAATTTTTTTTATATAAAACACAGACTATATTATTATTAAACACTTTTTACTAAATTGTATTTTCTTTGGACGATATAACTGATTTAGAGATAAATTATCTTGACATTTCCGGAAATATCTAATCAGAGTTATACATGCAGTTTTGACCTGGTTGAACTATTGCTCACATTTCCCAATCTATCCGTAAAATATATTTTCGTTAATGCTTAACATGCCTAACCATACATTACACCCTCGATTTTCCCATTCACTCCTAAAAGTTACAGACAAACAACCGGTTACAGACAAAAGGTGATCGTATCGTTGCGTTTTCACAATCTCTATGTTTTAATACAAATCTGGCTACGCCTTTGGAGCTACAGTCAAAAGAATATGTATTACGGAGTTTGAGATTGAAGGATGGTTTGAGTAAAAATGGAGGTTGGCGTTCTCAAAATTTCTTAATAGTTTAACACGTAGTTCGTTATTATCCGTAAACTATTTTCTTGTTAGCATGCAATATCATAAAAGATAGCTAAGTATACAATATGCTTCGGTTTCGCAATTGAAATCCGTAATATCACATGTAATAAATTAATATTTCGGACATCTAACACACAACGTCATCTAGTCCCAAATATAAGCAGAGCTTGTGTTATGGGTACTTGACAACTAGATATTAATACATACATACTTTTTTTGTAAATACATACTTATTATACGTAGAAAATACCCAAACTCCTAAACAAATATTTGCAGATAACACAAGCATTTGGTCCGTACCGGGAATCGAACCTGAGACCTCTAGCACAGCAATAACGTACGCTACCACTGCGCCCAAGAAGCAGTCTTTATAAAATGGCTACTAGTTTGGTTTATTTTCCACAATAATATTTAGCTTTAAAAACTACTAAATAGTAAGTTTAGTTGACATTATTATCGTGGGCATCCCTATAGTATCAATATTTATAATTTATCTGTCACTTAAAAGTTGACAGCTGACAACGCCAGTCGAGTGTGGAGTACGTAGTGTTTTTCACTATTTTCATTCCGATATGAAAATTTATTGAATAAACAATTCACTTCTGTGAATGTAGTTAGCATTCCTATGAGCCTTTACTATTTCTTGTGAACCGTGAGACGTTGTCGTGTGGCATTTATATCGAATTAAAAGTTCAGTTTGTGAAGAAAATCTCGACGCTCCTGAAATCCGAGTGAAAAATCGTGGTAAGATTGCATTGTGTACTCAGTGCTAGGTTTACATAGTGCTATTTATAGGCTAGAAGACTCTTTTATCACTTGTTGGCCCTAAAATAATATTTTCAAGGTTAAAAAGTAGACTTTGCACTGTTATAGTGATAGTATAAATTTTTATTTCTTTTTAATGCCGTCCGAATGAGGGTGTCTTGTGCTTCAGTATGTAAACAACGTTTGATATCATCATTTTTTTATTTGATTTTAAAAACAGAAGTTTCTGAACTAACCAAAAAAAAAAAAACAATTGTCTTTTAAATTAGACGAAATGCGAATTTCTTTTTAATGATACTGCTTAAAATGACTGTTAATTTACTTTTAATTGTAATGAAAATTAATTTCGTTCGAGAATATTCATTTTAATCGCATGGTATTCATGATGTATACCATGTGTTGTTAAAACCTATTTCTGAATGTCATGCATAGGCATGCATGACATTTAGAAACAATTATACAATTTGTCTTTAATCTGATTACATCACAATGTTTAACTATTTTTGTCAGTTCAGTAGATCTTTTTATTAGTATATTATTACTTATAATGCATTGATAATGACAGTATTAGACTTAATTGGTGGTTGACATGAGTATTCATCATTTATGACAAATATCATAATGTTATCTGAATGAAAATATTACTGGTTGTAAATAAACTTTAAATTAATTTATTTTTTTATAATCTCTTATCATATTTTAGGAGGTAGAAAAAAAGTTTATGGAAATGTTGTATTTAATGTGCTTTTAAATCTCGTAATTGATATTGATAGTACCTAAAAATATTCTACAAGTAATAAAAGTTATTTTTAACTCACAATTCAAAAATATGGGTGTTATAAGTTTGATATTGATGCCTGTCAGTGGGATGAACCGATTTTGATGCAGTTTTTTCAATTGAAAGCCAGTTTCCTTGCGGTGGTTCTATGTTTGGTTAATATTGGTCAAGTAGTGTAAGAGTATCAGCTTTTTTCCAAAATGATGTAAGGTATTACTATTGACTCTTGACAATTGTCAGTCTTTGATCACTGTTAGATGGCCTGAACAAACAATTATTTATCTGACTGCGAAAGAAGGAGGGTTATGTTTTTCTATTGTATGCATGTACATGTCTTTGGTCTATAGAGTTATTTTCATACCACACTCGATGTATTTTGAAAACATATATTCCTTAGAGATTACATTTTGGCGCCAAAAATCCGTTTTTTTTTATATTGACGTACCCAGTGTCACTCTCATGACTAAGACCAATCTATTGACACAACTCACATAAAAATACGACTAACCGTTAAGGCTCTAGGGCGTGCCAAAGACATATACATAAATACATTCGAAAAACATAACCCTTCTTTCGCAGTCAAGTACAACAGCAGTGTCATTGCAGTATAGTATTTTGCTCGCCATTTTCAAAATAATTCTTATATTTCCTTCACAGTACATAAATAGGTAATCAACCTTGCTTTTTTGAGTTTTCCATTGTTTTTATCATAAACGGTAACTCTTTGATGTGTTGATATTAAAGACGGTCGCCATTGTTTTAAAATTAATTACTCGTATTTCACACAATGTAATTGTGGTTTGTAATTTTTTGCAGTGTGTTTTAGTAATTTTTGATGATTGATGACGCTATTCAAAATGATTGTTTATTCGTTTTTTTTCTAGCCTTAATTTGAGGTCGGCTACTAGTTCAACCGGTTTTACCCGAACATTAATTTTTGTGTGGAGCGATTGGCATCGAACCTCTTTAACTATGAGGGCAAACTGAATTAGATAGTTGAACTAGTTGCCAGTTTATTTGCGGGCACTGACTTCCTTATAACTTCCCATAAGTGAGATGACAAAGCTCCCGGGCGTGAAACAAAGCCAACTCCCATACTACGGGGTGCTATTAAAAATGTCTTGTAAGGTTTTTCTTTCCGGGGCAAATATATTTTCTCAATAACAGGTTTTGGCCCGTCCCTGGGCTTAAGACATCTTGATCGGCAGTCGCATCTACGCTAGACCAACGAAGCATTTGAGTTTATGCTATGTACGAAAAGAGCGTAACCAATAAAATTTAATAAAAAACTTAGAATAATAAATAAATAAATATTTCGGACATCTAACACAACGCCATCGAGTCCCAAACTAAGCAGAGATTGTATTATGGGTACCAGACAACTGACATGAATACATAAATACATTTTTTTTTGTAAATACATACATATTATACATAGGAAACACCTAATCTCCGAAACAAATATTTGCAGATCGTACAAACATTTGGTTCGACCCAGGATTCGAACCCGAGACCTCATGGACAGCAGTGGCGTACCACTGCGCCAACGAGGCAGAAATATATATAAATGAATAAATTTTGATCAATTAAGTCGTTTTTTGCTGTTTGTTATTCTATATTAATACGGCGTCCAATCTCCATTATTGTCCATAATCGCTTGGCACCTTCGCGGCATTCTTCCGCCAATTTTTCAGCGTAGCTGCTAGGTGAAGACCTCCACGTGGACTTCAGTTCACGAGTAGTTCAGCGACGGTCACTAAAAATTTTGCTCTTAGTTGAAGCTTCATCCACGCCCAAACATTTTCAATTCTATTGGCGTTAGAGGACTGTGAGGGCCAATCCAACACGGTAATACCATGTTCAGCTTTCCAAGCGGTGCAGAACCGACTTCGGTTCTTAGGATCATTACCATCTTGCAGAATCCAGAAATAATTTTGGTGTAGAAACATTTTCTTAGCCGACGGCAATAATGTTTTTTCGTATGTTTTCGTCACCTTCCGACCATTCAAAGCACCCTTAAACAAGTGCAAATTGACAAAACCCTTTTTTGAGAAGCAACCTTAAACATGTTTGTGTCACAAAAACACACTTTTAAAGGATGTTTAATGGTTCGTACTATCAGTCTGCTGTCAGCCGTAGTCCAAGCTCGAGTCGAGTAACCAGCTGACCAAAATGAAGCTTCAACAGAAAATATGATCTTGTCCCAATCACGGGCATTGTTTTCGCACGCACAATACAGCCTTTTTAGTACACGTTTCAGAACGGAGAGGTTTCTTCACATTGCTTCGATATTTCACGACATTTATAACTAAACACTGTTCATGGTCATCATCTTTCACCTTTCATTTCAAACACTCTTTGATGGTGTCGAGTTATATAATTAAACACTTTTCCTTCAACTGTTCTTGCTCAGAGTGAAGTGATATAACGAAGGAGTCTTGGCAAACAGCTGGACAAACTCTGTACAAGCTGCATAAGTCTTTTTTGATTTGCCGCGTTCTAGTAAGTCATCGACAGTTTTTGTTTATGAACATATCTTCTCACATTTACTAAATAAAGCTTTTGACTTCATTTCATGGGCGGCCTGGCCTGATCGCGGTACATTTTAGGTCCGTAGCTTCACAGCGGGAAGCGTACGCAGCACTCATTGTTAAAAATAATATTTACAAGTAAAACTGGAGGGAAAATCTATGTTTTTGCAATGCATCATAGGCAAAGGATTCTTGTATTCAGCCTCATATTTTTATTTCTATTTACAGCCATGCTATAAATTCTCTATAAAAGTTTCTGAAACCGCTAGCCTATTGCCAACATTTAAACAGCCATAGTAACCATAATATCATCCAAATGAGTGTTAAAATTTTGTACTAAATATCATAATGCAACTCCTTTTTCAAAAAAAGAACAGGTCAGACACGCGCCTTTCACTACCACAACGTTGTATTTAAAAAAAGAACTGTTCTTCGAATTCACGTCGTTTCCCGCCATTTTCGTTCGAGGCTGAAATTAATAATGATATAGACTTGTTTATTACTTCATAAAAAATAATTAATACTTTTCAAGATATTAAAATAAAATTGAATTTTAATACAAAAAATAACAACACAAATTAAAATGAACAAGTAAAAAAATTATAATTACGTGTAAAACTAATTGATTATTGTTAATGACTTGTTTACAGAGTAAAGGCCTCCTCCATTTTCCACCACTTATCATTCGTCGTTCGTCGTTTCCCGCCCTTTCCAATATTACGTCGAGTCACCTGCCCAATGGTCTACCTCTTTTTCTCTTCTTGACCCCGACGCAATATGAGGGGTGTTACAAGATTGACGTCGATGTCTGTCTGTGTGTGTGTGTCTGTTTCTCTGTGGCATCGTAGCTCTCAAACGGGCGGACCGATTTCGATGCGGTCTTTTTCATTTGAAAACCAGTTTCCTTCCGGTGCTATGTTTGGTTAATATCGGTCAAGCAGTGTAAGAGTATCAGATCTTTTCCGAAATGATGTAAGGCACTTTCAGCGTATGTTTTACTCGGTTAAATGCTTGAGTAGGGGTTTTATCCATTTTAAATTATTGTTCCTAGAGTCCCGCGGTTTTACCCGCGGTTATTGTCGTACGTTAACAAGCATGTGTAGCACTGCGAAGCAAAGCTAGCCTAAGTTACTCCTTATTACATCAGCCGTCTGCCAATACTGAAAATTCCTTCAAAATCGGTACAGCCATTCCAAAGATTAACCCGGTACAAACAGATAGACAGATAAAAATTTAAAAAAAAAACGCTATGTTGGTATATATCCCGTGTATACATACATACATATGAAATTATTAAAAAGAGGTTGTTTTAATATTACAAACAGTCCCTCCAATTTTACTTACTTGTATAGATTCGTCCATCTATCATTATACATACGTGCAACATGGCCAGCCCATATCCCTTTTAGTTTCTTACATAATTAATTTATTTGAAATGACAAATATGTTATACGTATATATGTGAGACATACAACTATAGTTATAGAAGCTCTTCAACGCTGTAAGGTTAAAAATAGTGAGTGCGTTTTTTTTATGTATAAGCTGCCAAAATGACTCTGCCCTGTTTGATGGAAAGCATGAGATTTATCCAAGAGTGGTGGTCACCATCTTCAATGCGAAAAAGAACAATGCAGCATGGTGACCTACGCTATGGCGGCCTGGTGAGATGCTTTTTCACGCCCCGCTTAAAGGACCCGGGATCATAGTGGGAAGGAAACACGTGCGCTGGCAGTGAGTTCCAGGTTTTGACCGCTCGGCACAGGAAGGAAGCACCGAAGCGATGAGTACGAGAACGTATGTCTTCCACTTTAAAGCGGTGACTTGTTGTTCTGTAGAAGAAGGAAGAGTTAGCGTTACGCAAAGGTCTATTCATGTCCCGTCAGCAATTTAAATATGACGTCTAATTTATTTTTTATGGAATACGAGGAACACGAGCAGACGTATCGCCCGATGGTAAGTGATTACCGCCGAGCAAGGACACCCGCAACACCATAGGCGTCACAAGAGCGTTGAGGGGGACGGAAAGGGGATGCGGAGAGGGGTTGGATTATAGTCCTCTGGTATCCTCACTGACTCGGTGAAACACAACGCACGCCCCCTCCCAAATCATCCACAACTCCCGACCTAGTGCTGGATGACTGGTCCATACCCCTAGGAGCTCGACCTCGCCAAGCACAGGTCACCATACTGGACTAGACTCGGGCGTTACTGGCAGGTCGTTTACCCTGTGGGGTCTACCCACGAAGACACGACCCCGTTGGATACACCCATCCCACCAACACCTTGGAAATAATAATCGGCCCATTGAGTCCACCCCAGTGACCCACCTGTAGTTGTAGGCGGCGCTGAGACCACATTGACAGGTTTTAAACCTGGAAAGGTCACCCCGAGACCCCAGGGGGTCTACGAGAAGAACTACGAGAAAAAAAAACAACGCACGCGCAATTTCACACCGGCTTTCTGTGAGGCCGTAGTATCACTCGCGTCGAGTCTGAAGCGTGGCTCTCCCACGGTCAACATAATATTGATATTTATAGTTTTGTATCAGCAAAAGCGTATATCTGTTGATATTGAAACGAATTGAAAATATTTCGACCCCGAACACAGATAGTATTGTATCAACTGTATGACCTTGATAGGACAGTTGAAGTTGAAGACTTGTAGCAGTGGTGCTAATTGTGTTGTTGACTTCACGGAACTAAAACATGTTGTTGAGTTAAATACTTTAATATCATTTTCTTACAGGGCATTTTCTATATCACACATGAGTGATAATTACATAAGTAACTTCGTCTGTATGTATTTAGGCGACGTCTAAGTTTAGCGGTTAGCGTCAGCGACTGTAGATCAAGAGGTCTCAGGTTTGATTCCCGGATCGGTCTGCTGTTGGGTTTTTCTTACAAGAAATTATTAATAGCAGCCCGGAGTATGATAGGAGAGCACAGGGACAAGGGACAACACTTTGTGTGATCCGTTTGTTGTTCTGAGTCTTAGTGTTCCTTGTGTCCGTCTCATGACTATGTTTTCAAAGTCACAGGATGTACAATCCTAATACGGGAGTTGTCTTTTAAGAAGAGAAAAAAAGAGAAGAGAGATATCTAATGTAGATTACTAATGTTTGTTTTATATATGAGCCTGCCTAAACGACTCTGCTCTGTCTGATGGAAAGCATAAGTGGAATCCAAGTGTGGTGATCACCATACTCATTGGGAATGCAGACAATGCAATATAATGACCCACACCATGATGGCCTAGTAATACTTCTGCATCATTGGGTTTGTAATCTTTGAGAAATAATTTTTGCGTCGGGGGTAAAAACAGAATATTAGCCAATATTAATATAATGAATAGAATGGAAGCGTTAGAGATTGTAGAAAAATAATCGAACGCGTGATACGAGATCTTGCTTACTGGGCGAAGATATCATTATTATTTAACACTGAAAGTGATGTAAGTTAGATTAAAAATGTGCAAAGAAAATCGGCCAAATGCGAGTCGGACTCGCGCAGGAAGGGTTCCGTACCATTATTTATACATTTCAAGCGACTACATGTTGCCATTATCAATATCGAGCAAAAAACGAGAAAAAAATCACGTTTGTTGTATGGTAGACCCTTTAAATATTTATTGTTGTTATAGTGTCAACAGAAATGCATCATCTCTGAAGATTTCAACTGTCCAACTATCACGATTCATTAGATACAGTCTGGTGACAGACAGACGGAAAGAGAGCTTCCGTTTTACCTTTTTCGTACGGAACCCTAAACATGCCTCTGCTACCCTTCAAAGAAATTGGCGTGATAATGTTGGTATGACGCGAAAGATAGGAGATTAAAATATATAATGACGCAATGTGTTGTTACAACCGTCAACGAAGGCACTCTATTGAATGACTTGTCTTATTGCCCTTGATAAGATATTCCTACCTTACTATCTATATAAATAAATAAAATTGGAGTGTTTGTTCGTAGTTTTAAATTCACTGGTGGATAGCTCATGACAGAAGGAGTATCTATTCACGTGTAAGTAGGGCGCAACTAACCAAAGTGGTTGCTAAGTATGTAATTGCAAAAAGGTCAGCGAATAAAGGCTTTTATTATTATATTATTATTATTATAGGGCTCAACTATACTATACATGGTCTCCTACGACCACTTTTTGTGTTTCTAACATCTATCATCAAACATTTAACAAAATATGGGCGTGGCCTAACTGTTTTGTTAGCTCAAACAAGTAAACATGTTATCCGAAGCGAACGGAAAACATCCCCGTGTTCGCCTGCGGGGGGAGAGGCAACATCATTTGTGAACATTGACGTGTTCGTGTTGAAAAATCGCAGGAGACTGCAATGTTTTGCTAACACGTTTTGTTAATTCTTAGGCCCAGGACAGCTGAGAGTTATGTTCTTCGCGTGTATGCACGTATGTATATATCTTTGGCACGCACTAGAGCCTAAACGATTCGTCTTAGTCGTAAGAATTACTCTGGGTACATCAAAATGAATGAATGCATTTTTGGAGCTAAAAACTAATCTCAGAAAAAAAAATATTTCAAAATAAATAATTTTTAACGGTGATTACGAGTATATCTATATATAACGTATGTTTAAATGTAATATAGACGCAGTCGGATTTTATTTTTTTAATAATTCATTACTTTTTAAATAAACTTTTAAAATTAATCGAAGACGAAAAGGTTCGTCAGTAAGTCAATTTAATTCATTAAACTCTTCTACTCCCCAGTCACACTCGTAATTTCATACGTACGGCATTCCTCAATCCATTGATATTACCACATTGAATATTAATAGCTTTTTTATTGGGACGACGCTACGAACTAGAATAAATATATCTGGGTGTTCTGCGCAGTTCCAGTGGCCTTTACGGTCACCGCTCGTCACATAAATGTCGTGTCGTGATGTTAAATATACCAAAACGTTCATCAAGGACCGTTAAGTTACTGTGCGAGAGCCACGCTTTTTTTCGAATGGGCCGCTTCGACCGCAGTGATACCTCGCCTCACAGAAAAACGGTGTGAAACAGCGCTGGCACTGTGTTTCAGCGAGTTAGTGAGGATACCTGAGGACCATACCTCAACGCGTCCCCCCATCCCCCTTCCTATATCTCAATGGCCGACAACGCACTTGTGACGCCTGTGGTGTTGCGGGTCATAAGTCAGCCACTATGGCCCCCATTTAAAAAAAATTGCTATCAAATGAAAAAGTGTTTTTGAAATCCTACGGGTGATTTTATACGGGTGAAAAAAATCTGTTTTTATATTAGTAATTATGCTCACTGCGATATTCCCAAGTGTCCTAGCGTGATCTTTTGCAATGTATACTATTCCTCAATAAATACTATATTTAGCGAAACAATTTTTTTTTTAAAGAACTACTGACTTCAATAAACAGACCCAATTGAAATGGGATAACAAGGTAAGCACCAACTTTTAAGTAAAAAAAGAATCATCAAAAACGGTTCACCCACTCGAAAGTTATGAGATAAAAAAAACTTTCGAAAAAAGAACCTCCTCCTTTTTTGAAGATGGTTAAAAATAACTATTCGTATCTGAATGTTAGCTTCAAAGATTAGTACATAATCGGTTAGAAAGCCCTTATCCAACAACGGTGAAGCAGAACGGAAGTGTAATAATTTTGGCAAACTGAGTACATGTGTTTGTATGTATAACAGTACCTATAGTGATAAATGCTAGTCGTTTTTATGTTGTATCTGATATCTCTATGTAAACATTGAAATACGTACATACACTCGTTATTTACAACCTCAACAAAGAAAATATTAGGTATTTCATTGTGTATATGTACCTATTGATTAAGACTTTAATTATTTTCTCGCGGCATCATACGTGTTTAATTGTTCAGAGATAATTTTACGTACACACACACATTCTATGTAAGTAGTTTCGTGTGCACAAATTAAGAAAACACCGTGGGTGTCGAGGGAGAAAAATACGAAGACAGAACTTGATACAAAGATTACAACAACCCGTCTGGGCAGTGCGGTATATATCAACAACCCATAATGTGTCTCCTCTCAGAAAAAGGTTAAGCCCATACGTCCCCACGCTGGCCGAGTGCGAGTCTGGCAAGACAACGTTGTGGCTACGTAATCTTGCCGTTGGATGTTTTTAAGCCGCCCAAAAGCCTCTAAGCTTCACGACTGTTATCATATAATAACAACCGGACC
This sequence comes from Hyphantria cunea, assembly GCA_003709505.1. NCBI lineage: Eukaryota > Metazoa > Arthropoda > Insecta > Lepidoptera > Erebidae > Hyphantria > Hyphantria cunea. Next base: position 43,188 of record PKRV01000146.1, read on the forward strand.
GACTGCAATGATTATTTCAATAATCATTATCCCAGTTGCACTCGCTTAGTCAGTGTAATCAGTGGTATCGTAGCGCGTAGGCGCTCATAGCCCAGTTGCACTCGGTGATTAGAAACAATCACCGAGGGTAAGCAACGATGGCGCGGTCAGTACCTGGATGGATCACCGCTAGTGGCATGTTACCATGAGCGTCTCCGTGATTCGGAGGTCACGTTAAGCAGTCGGTCCCGGTTGTTATCATACGATAACAGTCGTGAAGCTTAGTTGGAGGCCTTCGGGCGGCTTAAAAACATCCAACGGCAAGATTTACGTAGCCACAACGTATTCTTGCCAGTCCCCAACCCGCACTTGGCCAGCGTGGGGATGTATGGCCTTAACCCTCTCCTGAGAGGAGACCCGAGCCCAGCAGTGGGACATTATGGGTTGTTGTTGTGGTATCGTAAGCCAAAACCTCCTTTCTAAGGCCATTTAGCCTATGCCAATTTCCAGTACTGGACTGTCAAAAGCTGTTGCTAATAATGTTTCCAATTAATTTCTTTGTGCTATTTCTAGATGCAGTAACAGTGATGTGAAGATCTCACAACAAGATGGCGGTAGGAGAGGCGCGAGTGCCGATCCTGCACGGGGAAAGACCGGTACATAGCAGCAGTCCCGCTAAGCAGACGGAGAAGCTTCATGGTGAGTTGACCTGGATAACATTCTGAAAGTCTGGTCTGATTTGGAGGATATTGTAACATTCATCTATTACGGGTGTAGGTATATTTCACAGATTTATCCACGGACTTAATAGACGATTTACCAATACGTCTGTCCTCGCCAAAGGCTCTTGCCTTACTAGAGTGGTGCGCACGAGACCGTCTGTGTGAATGAATGAGTCAGTGCACAAGTGACCGAATGCTTCCATTTTACCATTCGCTTTTTAAAAACTGGACGTGTTAAATATAGGTATAACGACTTTTGTTCCTGACTGCTACACCTGAGGTCTTGGGTCAGTTCTTATTAAAATGATTGTATGTCGAGTAGGGCTATTTATTATGTGTTGAAAACTATTTTTAAAACTTTTGTCTATCTGTTTCGGATAATCTCTGGAACGGATGGGGCGATTTTGACGGGATTTTCATTAGAAGATGTGATAAAGGGTAACTTATACTACTTTTGTTTTAGAAACAAGGTGGGATTACGTGAACACAAAATAAAAATCAACGAAAAACTGAACAATATGTCGTACGGCTACGGCTCGACGACAGCAATCGCATAGATCATCTTACATATATAATAAAATAAATAAGATAATAAACATGCATCCTCTCACTGTTCGAGAATTTAAAAGCAAAGTGAAGAACTGGCTGCTTCAACTAAACTACGATGAAATTGAAATGCTATTACTTACCAATTAATATTCCCTGTATCTCACAAATCAGACCCATACCAAACTTTCATATACACACATACACATAAACACACACGCACACACACACACATACCCATGCACGCGCACACAAAATACATATACTAGCACATATACGTACACACACTTAAACATAAATAATAAACTAAACCCAATACTTATCTTCAATCATCAGCCCATCGCAGTCCACTGCTGGACATAGGCCTCTCCAATTTCACGCCACTTAGTTCGATCTATGGCTTCTCGCATCCAGCTCCTGCCAGCCGTCTTGCGCAAATCATCGCTCCACCTGGCTTGTGGACGTCCTACACTACGTTTGCCGAGACGCGGTCTCCACTCAAGAACTCGTTTACCCCAACGGTTATCGGTTCTTCGGCAAATGTGGCCAGCCCACTGCCACTTCAGCTTGCTAATCCTGTGGGCTACGTCG
>PKRV01000146.1:46626-59296 GCA_003709505.1 Hyphantria cunea
AACCCGGTGATTCTTAGCACCCCCTGTCCCGCCGTAACCGTGGTCGCCACCATGACCAGGAATAGCGGGACTACCGGGAACTGGGGGCCGTGGCTTTTGTTGCTTACTCATGGAGGGGGTCAGCCCATAATCACCACGCTGGGCAGGCGGGTTGGTGATCGCAGGGCGTAACTTGTTGCACCGGTGACGCTGCTGCCCATCACCGGCCTATTGTATTTAGTTACGCCTTTTAGGATGGATATACCGCCATCGGTCGGTCGCCAGAGCCTCGTTTGTTATCTAGCAGGGTGCACCGCGTGCAGGTGAGGTTGGCTGGGGGCGAAAGATTGTGGTTCGCCCCCACACACCCCATACTTATCTTAAATACTCTTATTGCTATGTGTATCAACCAAAATTGGGAGAGGGCACTGACTTCTGTAACACAGGTTTTAACCTAGCTCAGAAGTCAGGGACTTCATAGGAATTCTGTAAAAAAAGTTAGTGAATAAAAAAAAAATTATTATTGTATTATTATAATATCCGACTGAAAAACATCAAAACCGCGGGTAATACCGCGGAGCGCTACTAATACTTACATTTTTTAAGTTGGTCTTCTTTGATCCTTCAGATTCGACTCAGCATGAAGCCCCCCGCCTCAGTAGAAGCATGACGGTGGTGACCTCGTTAATCGCCGGCGCGTCGGCCGGAGCCCTAGCGAAGACTGCGATAGCACCTCTCGATCGAACCAAAATCAACTTTCAAGCTTCGTAAGTAACTCAAATCGACTGTTTGAGGAGTTGTGCAGTAATTGGCAGGTCTGACTGCTATATCGGAGCTTGTGCGATGTATTCTCATACAAGACAAATAAATTTGTGATGAGCACGGTCGTTTGTTCTGTGTGTAGGTACAGTTTATTTATGTTTTTGTTAAAGACAACTCCCGCATTAAGAATTTATATCCTGTGTCGCGGGGGACTTTACAAACGTACATGAGACGGACGGAAATAACACCCAGACTCAGAACTACAGTTGTGGATCGCGCAAAGTGTTGTGCCATTTGGGTTTTAGACCTACATCACTTGGCGCAGTAGTAAGCGGCTTGGCGACCGCTTAAACAACTAGGCCAGTCGCGCAGTCAATGTATGTATTTGAAAATATACAAGTATGTTTATCAACTGTCTGTGTGGTGGCGAATTAAGAATGCAAAGAAGCACACGTGGGGGTCGTAATAGTCCACTCAGGAGGCAAACTACCAGGACTAGAACACTGCGAAGAGAAGGAACTCATAACTCAAACCATTTTTTTTAACGTGTGATATCCCCATCGAGCCTTAATCCCACCGGGGTTTGCGGCGGGGCGGTGTGTTGGAACCGAACCAGCTAAAACCACACGGTGTGCCACTCTGCAAATGAGAAAGGAGGGATCCGGAAACTGCTGTTATTAACACATCCGGATCCCTCCCAGACTTGACACAAACCCTGTCCGACCAGCGTGGTATAGTTGAACAATACCTTCTCTCTAAGGACAAGCATGTCCAGCCTGATGTGATGTGTGTGGAAACCAAACCACGGCCTCTGCTGTAGCAATCTGGTTGACAATAAAAGGCCAGGTCTTTGTGTACAATAAGAGATATTTGCTATTTGTTGATTAGTATGTAAATAACTTGGATGTAAACATTGGAACCAATAATTAAAAGCAATGATATAAATACATTTTTTTGTATGGATTAATTGGCAAACGAGCAGACGTATCGCCTGATAGGAAACGATTACAGCCGTCCATGGACACCTGCAACACCAGAGGCGTCACAAATGCATCGCCGGCCTTTGGGTTATGGGCCTCCGGTATTGTCACTCACTCGGTGAAACACAGTGCAAGCGCTGTTTTACACCGGTTTTCTGTGAAGCTGTGGTATCACTCGTGCAGGCCCATGCATGCTGAAGCGTGGCTCTCCCACAAACATATAATAAAATCGTAACTGCTCGCTGTCTAAAAGATATAAAAAGACCGTTGGGGCTCCCCGCTTTATAAACCAAAAAATATGATTTAAAGAATTTTTGTCTATTAGCACGCTTATCTCAGGAATCTTAACCGATTTGAATTCGGTTTTCACTAATGCGTTCCGGTTCGCTCCACTTAACATTTATTGTTAGTTTCATTTCAGTCGGGTCATTAATTATACAATAAATGTAAAAGGTTTATCGGTAAGTTTGAAAAATCACCGCAATAACCGACCTTTACCGGGCGGAGCCGCGGGAAAAAGCTAGTAAACAATACGTAGATTACAATGTTTTATTAATTTTATCGACTACGCAAAGGTCAAATAGCGATAACAAGGTTTAAATATATCCGTTTATCTTATAACTCGAAAGGAACATAAGTAAACACTCGGAGCTGTCACATGTAAAGAGGGTTTTTGCACATAAAGTCCATTCGCTTAGATACGGTCACCTTGATCGCACCGCCGTCGCACGTGCGACAAAAACCCCCACTAATTCAAAAGACCCGCCTGCGGCGTACACTCACGAGCAAGTATGATTTGTCACTTTACGTCGTTGTATGAATTAACATATTCTTATTTCACAACATTAACCACAAATGCGTGGGGGGTGTACCGAGACTATAAAAATGAATGGACTATAATATTTTTTTAAGAATTGAAAACAAATTGAAAAAAGCCCCGCTTTCTTGGTGCAAAGACACTATCAGCTTTAGGGGAATAAGGAGTCGCTAATCCCGATTATCCGTGTGAAGATAACGTATCTAACTGTTTATTTATATTATTGAATTGTTATCGGTACTTGATAAGTATTATTTGATTATTTCACTGCCTCAGTGGCGCAGTGGTAACGTATGCGACTGCCATGCTTGAGGTCTCGGGTTCGAGTACCGGGTCGGACCAAATGTTTGTGTGTTCTGATTTGTTGGGGAGTTTGGGTGTTTTCTACATATAACATATATTTATTTACAAAAAAAGTATATATCAGTTTTCTAGTATCCATAACACAAGCTCTGCTTAGCTTGGGCTGGATGACGTTGTGTGTTAGATATCCTAAACATATAAGTAAGTTATTGGCCTAATGTTATTAATTTCATTTATTTCTTCATATGGCAAAGGCTCTTTGTTCTCTAGTGTACATCTGACACATTCTAATGGACAGAACCATCCAAAGGTCGGAGCATAACTCATACATTTATTATTTATTCCAAATTTTTTCCTAGTTAATCCGACGTTTTGAAGGGATCAAATCATCTTCAAAGTTTCCTTTACATATTCAATCAAAAATCAAAATCATTTATTCAATTAAGACACTAAATGACATTTATGAACGTTAAATTAAAGCTACATATAAAAATCATAGGTCGACACAAACAGACGCCAGATGTACTCTATTGTCAAGGTGAATTAGGTGAAAACACCAAAATCCACTGCCTGCCTGTGACGATCCATAACTTCCAGCTTCCAAAATGCGTAGGGCTTTATGAGAAGAATACTGGCAAAGAAACTCATGGCCACTCTTTTTGAAAGTCTTATCTTCAGGTACAATACATACGAATGAAGCTTGTATCTCCTTACCCTTTATCCCTTTGCGTGCGTTCTTTCTTTTATTCCGTTCTTGCAACATATTTAATTGATTCTCCGCTCCTTTTGGTCGTAGCGTGATGATGTATAACCTATAGCCTTCCTTAATAACTCGGCTATCTAACGCTGAAACATTTTTTTTAATTGGACCAATATTTCAATTTAACAAACAAACTTTTCAGCGGGAGTTATATATATTTTTCAAATACTTGTATTTTTTTTCAGGATTTTTCAATATAGCGTAAATCTAAAGTATGTATTATGTGTTTACACACACTTTACAGTCAGACGCCGTACTCTTGGCGTGCTGCGGTTCGGTTCGTGGTGACGAGCGCCCGGGCCGAGGGCGTTACGGCTCTGTGGCGCGGCAACAGCGCCACCATGGCCCGCATCGTGCCCTACGCCGCGATACAGTTCACTGCGCACGAGCAGTGGAAGAAGGCGCTGGGCGTTGACACTCCTCAGTCCGCAAAGTAAGTTGACATCTTCTTGGGTCTGGTCGTCTTCATGTTGACTAAAACCAATAGACAAGGGACTTCCCTGTCAGTTTTTTAGGAGTTTGGATTCCAGTAACAGATTGTCGTCGCGTGTGTGGTGGTTTAATCTGCAACATATTCGTAAAAAGCGATTGCTGTGATTGAGGTGTCGGGATCGATTCCCGGATCGGACAAATGTTTGTATAATCTGCAAATATTTGTGTAGGTGTTTGGATGTTTTCTATATTTAATTTTTTTGTTCTCTCTCTCTCTCTCACCCAGGCTGTAAAAGTGTCGAGTTGGTGTGCGATGTATTTGCGTAATAAACTGCATCATTAATTAATTATTGTGGTCATTTATAAAGATATTACATACTCATAATACAAGACTACGTTGTGGCTACGTAATCTTGGCGTTGGATGTTTTTGAGCCGCCCGAAGGTTTCCAACTAAGCTTTATGACTGTTATCGTATGATAACAACCGGGCCGACTGCTTAACGTGACCTCCGAATCACGGAGACGCTCATGGTAATATGCCACCAGTGGTCACCCATCCAGATACTGACGGCACTGACTGACGGTCGTCGTGATTGTTTCTAATTACCGAGTGCAACTGAGCTATGAGCACCTCTCAATTTTATATGTATAGATATTTTTCTGAAAGCATCACTTTTGAACTTTGTCTCTTCGCAGGGCCTACCCTTTACTGCACCTCCTGGCAGGGTCCCTGGCAGGTGTGACGTCACAGAGCGCTACCTACCCCCTGGACCTGGCACGAGCGCGGATGGCGGTTACCAACGCTCAGGAGTACGGGACCCTGAGGGCTGTGTTCGTCAAAGTGGCCAGGGAAGAGGGGCTGAAAACCTTGTACAGGTATACTAATCGTTTCGACATGTCTACTCGTCTTCAAATGATCGTAGCGTGATGTTACATGAACAGTGTAAGGGAGGTCGGGGGTCTCAAATGTTTTTCCTGGACTCTCTCCTCTCAAACGCAACGTGGACCAAGTTATAGTGGGTGGTCTGAAAAGTTTCTTACGACGATACAAGACATTATTTTCTTATATTTTACTATTTTGCTGCGTGGGTTCCTTCATGCGATGCACGATGCTAATGTTAAACTGCTTCTGTGGTAGAGGTAGCGCATACGACTGTGTATGAGGTCTCGGGTTCGACAAATGTTTGTGTGATCTACAAATTTGTTTCGGAGTTTGGGTGTTTTCATTGTATAATGTGAATTTATTTTCAGAAAAAATGTATATGTATTTATATCAGTTGTCTAGTACTATAATACAAGCTCTGTTTTGGGACTAGATGGCGTTGTGTTAGGTGTCGAAAATATTTTTTTCTCGGTCATCTAACACACAACGCCATCTAGTCCCAAACTAAGCAGAGCTTTTGTTATAGGTACTAGACAACTGATATAAATACATATATACTTCTTTTTTTAAATACACTTTATACATAGAAAACACCCAAATTCCGAATCAAATATTTACGTTGTACGACCCGGGAACTGAACCCGAGACCTCAAGCATAGCACTCGCATACGTTACTATTGCGACACCGAGGAAGTCGATTTATTTATTTAAAGATACGCAACTACATTCACTAGTTTATGTCAACGAGTGCTGCCATCTTCACGCTGAGCTCGGAAAATTTTCAGACCACCTTATAAGATTTCCACACGCAGTCTGTCTCATCTGCCTTGATTCAACTATCCAAATGGATACCATATGATTAAGAGGTCTTCCATCTTCTGTTTTCCAACTTTGCTGTGTAATGATGATCTACCGTGGGAGAGCCACGCTTCGGCATAGGCCGGCTTGATCTAAGTGATACCACCACGACTTCATAGAAAGCCGTTGCGAAACAGCGCTTGCGCTGTGTTTCACCTAGTTAGTGAGGATATCGGAGACCCATACCCCAACCTATCCGCCATCCCCCTCTCCATACTTAACGGCCTCTGGTGTTGTGGGTACTCACTCGAAAACTTGAATTTACCGTCGTCGCTTGCCGCACTTCACTTAACACACGACTGCCGATGTAGTATAATTAAAAGCTTTGTATCGTCTCCAGGGGCTATCCGGCGACGGTGTTGGGGGTCATACCATACGCTGGAGTGTCATTCTTCACGTACGACTCATTGAAGCATAAACACTTAGGTGAGTTCTTATTTTGTCTCTTTTTTTTTGTGAAAATTGAAGGGAGATAGAGTATTATGGAAGAATTCGAAGTTGTTCCCTCGACATAGGATTTATCTAATATTTCTTTTTGCAATCCAAGTAGAAACATTTAATACATAAAGAAAAAACTATAGTGCGATTTAGTCAGATAGAACAACGCCCTCTATGGAACTTTAAGGTCCACGTTAACATAACATCCTGCTAATATTATGAACGTGAAAGTTTGTATGGATGTTTGTTACTCTTTCACGTAAAAACTACTCAACGGATGTGCATGAAACTTTACAGTAATGAAGCTTATACACCAGTTTAACACATAGGCCCCTATTTGCCGCGATGAACGACATATATGCGAGCGGAGCCGCGGGAATAAACTAGTTTGTTTATATGCGTTCAAAAAAATCGAACGAAGCAAATATTTCTTATTATATGGCATTGAGTGTGTTCTAAATGTTGTAGTGCCTAACCACCAGTCAGACCGTTCTAAAACCGTTAGCTTAGAAAAGAGAGGCCTTCTGACCTCTGCAAGAATAAGTGTGTTAGTCAGTCCTTAGTCTAGACAGTTGTGCAGTTCATGTGAAAAGAAATAGCAACTTTTTCGTAGAGTACTTCGGCACACCGCAAGGCCCGCTCACGAACGTGGTGTTCGGAGGCGTAGCGGGGGCGGTGGCGCAGAGCACGTCGTACCCGCTCGACATCGTGCGCCGGCGCATGCAGACGTGCCGCCCGCGCGCCGACGGCCGCTACCACTACTCCACCATCGCCGACACGCTGCGCCTGGTCTACAGGTGCGAGCGCCACCTGCACCTTCTCTTCATAGTTCCACGAGCCGCCGCTAGATGGAGCAAAGCCATTATTTTTGTATTAGGGGGTCAAAGTAGCAGATTGCTCAGCTGGTGTTAAACGAATACCTTCGATGTGCTATGTTTTTTTTTATTATAAGGGGGGTAAACGTAAGACAATGTTGCTTGTCACACTTCGTGGGTGAGTGCGAGACCGCAGACCCAACGATGGCGAAGCATCATATTGTCAGCATTCACAATGAAAATGGTGAACTCCACTCTCGGATTCTGCTGCTTTCCATTAGAGGTAGAATAGAGTCACTTTTCCAGGCTTATAAACAAGAACGAGCAGAAACCTCTAATTCCAGAATCGGAAGTGCGTTGCCGCTTTGTAAAATATCCTTCTTTCTCCGCTTAACGGGGTGAGGGAGGGGGTTTTAGACTGCAGTAACCACAATTAGTCAGTAAAAAGCACCTAAAAATTTCTAACCACCAGTGTTTGAGTCGTTTGGTCATGGTATTAATCCCACATTCTAATTTACTTTTTCATTCTCGTTTACAGTTCGGAAGGCTGGCGTGGTTTCTTCAAAGGGCTAAGCATGAACTGGGTAAAAGGCCCTATAGCTGTCGGGATCTCCTTCGCTACCTACGACTCCATCAAAACCACCCTCAGGGATGTAGCCGCTCGCCTGGAGAGCTAGTATGCACAGTATATGCCCCTAATTGAAAGTGGGGTGGTTGGTGGCTGGAGTGGATTATAGATGATATTATTTTGTATAAGATAATGATTTGCGGGTGTTTCAAAAGTGTGGTTAATGAGTCGAGTGCATTATACAGGGTTAATTTAAATTAGAGCATCACCTCTTGCAGGCAGTTTTACTACATCACTCCCAACAACGTTTGTTCTACGACTTTTTACAAATCTTGATAAATAACCCCAAAAAAAACAAGAAGATGCCGCCTCTGTTATTTATTGCTCTGTATTTTGTATTTTTCTTTTTTTGCCGGTCGATTGAAGACAATTTACACTAAAAAAAGTTATAGATAAAATAAAAACTGCCTTTATTTCCTGTAACCTGCTTCACACTTTTTTTTTTTCTAAATTGATAATTAATTAAATGATATCTGATCAAGTACCATTATCGGCAAATAGATCAGGTTGTCTTCTGACATAGGCCTCCTCTAATTCACTCCACTTGTTTCGGTCTAGCGCAGTTCTTCTCCATCCATTTGGCAGATCGTCTTCCTCTATGTCTCTTCCCATACCTGGGATACCATTCCGTAACTTTTCTAGTCCATTTCTCTGCTTGCGATCTCCACATGTGCCCTGTCTATTTCCATTTCAATGACCTTGTTTTTATTCCTATATCAACCACCTTGGTTATTTCTCTATTTTTTGTAGCTTTCCATTCGTAGATCCAGCATACTTCTTTCCATCCCCCTTTGACACACTCTTAATTTTTTCTCAATCTTTCGTGTGGATGGTCAGGTCTGGGAACCGTTTGTGAGGCACGGCAGGATACAAGTATTATACAATTTTGTTTTTTCGCAGACAGGTATGGTAGGTACAAAAAAAAGTAATACTTATCTTAAAATTAATTCAGATTATTACACTTTTCACCTTAAATGAATGATTCAGCTTCTTTAAAGAAGTAAGTTTATTAAAACCCAAGCACGCCTCGATACGTAGGTACCTAATAGGTACCTACAGCGAAACAAAACGAGATGACAATTTATCTAACAACTCGTTCGCACTCTGAATCCACTTTCCCTTCATACTTTATCAGGCTTAGGACTAGCTACATTAAAAAATGACAGAATCGATAGTCTAAAACCTAAAATCTGCATTCGAGAAAAACATATTTAATCATTATTCCTTTAAAAATGTTACTAAAGCAAACGTTTATTTTTCAATGCAGGCGTATTCAAAAAGTGGAATCAGCTTATTTACATTAATTCAATGTCTTATTTACAAAAGGATAAGATAAGTATTTACAGATTACCTCGTAAATTTAAGTCTCGCGGATGCTGATGGGTATCACGCACATATCGTTCAAAATAGTCCCCTTCACACCCAACACAAAGACCACACCTAAAAATCAATTGTTCACCAACTCGTGACAGTACCTGCGGATTTGTTTTAATTTGCTCAAACGCCCCAACAATCTTGTCCATTAACATGACGCAGCTAGCCCCTTCACCACCGCAATAAACTATGCTTTTCACATGTCCCCACAAATAAAAGTCCAGAGGAGTAATATCTGGTGACCGAGGAAGCCACGCACGAGCTCCTCCACGTCCTATCCACCGACTGGGGTACTCCCTGTTCGTATACGGATCGCAGTACTGTTTATCGTAGGCACTCACTTATCGAAATTACGCGGGAACGGGAGCGAGTTGCGCACGCTTTCCTAATCGATCGTGACGTACGACTGATGACCGAGGTAAATTTATTAATTTCTTTTGGAATCGCCGTTGCCGCGTCACCCCGCGCCCCCGCGCCCGCAACTCGTGCCTATATTTTGCCTACGCAAGGTGCGTAGCGTAGAGTTATGCGAGTTCAGAGGCAATAAATAAATTTTGTATGAAAAAACTTGGTTTTTTAAAACGGTTAATTAAAAAAAGTATTAAATTAAAACAAATGTTGTTGGGATTAATGTATTGAAGCTGCCTGCAAGAGGTGGTGCGCTAATTTAAATTAACCCTGTATACAGATGACTTGATATTAGCTTTTAAAATATTCGTTATACATACCTTGGGCCCATCATCAGACTATGTGTGCTAAGCCCTGTCTGTTAAACTCTTCAAACCGTAATCAAATGTTATCCGACTTATATGACTCCATAATGTATAACGTGATTTATGCATGACCCCTTAGACAATGTGTAAAAATTATTATTTTTATTCAAAAACCCTACAATTTAACCACACCTCTGTAACACCTGTACACAATGAGTATTTGAATACAGACTGTACACATCACAGTGCGTGTACAGAACACACAGGGTGATGTGTACAATCGTACACAATGTGTTTGTGTACGATTGTAGCTTAGCTTAAACACTAAACAGCCTTTAAAAGAGTTTTAATAAGACGACTGACTTCTTGACAATAAATATATTAAATAACTATATTATTACTCCCATAAAGATACAGACTATTAAAAAATATATACAATAAAATACATTAATCAAAGATATACAGTTTCCTCGCAGTTTCAGAGCTGACAGGGGCCCATCAGTAATAGTGATGTGACTTAAGATACAGTCTTTAAAATACAGATTAATCCCTGTGACAGCTATCATTAGTGTCATTTTCAAATTCACGAGGTACATTTTAGATATGATTTTTATAAGTATAATGTATTGCACTTCATTCGTGATGAAACTGGCACGTAAAAAATGAAAATATAGGCGATACAAAATAAAAACACTCGTTCAAAGTTACTTCATCGGTCATCGCCGTCAGTTCCGAGGATATAAAATACACAAATGTTTTATTATTTTATTTAATATATTTATTATATAATTGCGTTAGAATGATAGGGTTGTAATTAGCTATTGTTGTTCTTGGGGCAACATTTTACGGCGATATTAGATGTAGATAGTAAATATAGAAAAATACAGTTATAAATAATATCCATAATATGAATGCGAACTTAAAGATGTTTCTTAGTCTTTTATGCAAAAACGACTAAACGGATTTACATGAAACCTTACAGTAATATAGCTAATAATATATGAACTATATCGGTAATAGTGGAGTCGTGGTATCGGCCGTCGGCGCGCGGGCTGCAGGTCCGTATTATATCAACATATATAATGTTTTTACCGCGATATCTGATATGCTGGTGAATCTATGAGACACTTGGTAATCTTGGAGAATTAATATTTGATATATTAGAGAAGACTCCAGCACAGGTTCAAACATTTGACTACACTGTTGGCCTAGTGGTTTCAGTGGTCGCCACACCACTTCCTGCTGCCCCAAGTGTTGTGGGTTCAAATCCTAAATGGGACAACACTTTGTGTGATCCATAAATTGTTGTTCTAAGTCTGGGTGTACTTTGTGTCCGTTTCATGTATGTTTGTAAAGATCCCCGCGACACAGGAATGTATATTCCTAATGCGGGAGTTGTCTTTTAAAAAGAAAAGAAAAAAAATGTTATTTATTCAAAAAAAAGTATATTGAAAAATTTCGAGCAACACTGTTTAGACAGTTTTTCTCAAACTTCTTATATATTTTTTTTTAAAGTTTTTAATAATAATAATAATAAGAATCTTTATTTCTCTCTCACACAGAATATTTACCAATCAATTTACAATTGCTCCGTCTTAAATTAGATACATGTTTAATTAGTGAAACTGTGCGAAAAACTCTCTCGAAGTGAAGGACTCTCATAGCCCAATTGCACTCGGTTTTGCATTAGAAACAATCAGCGAGGGCAAGCACCGACGGCGCGGTCAGTACCTGGATGGGTGACCGCTGGTGGCATGTTACCATGAGCGTCTCCGTGATTCGGAGGTTACGTTAAGCAGTCGGTCCCGATTGTTATCATAGGATAACAGTCGTGAAGCTTAGTTGGAGGCCTTCGGGCGGCTTAAAAACATCCAACGGTAAGATTACGTAGCCACAACGTTGTCTTGCCAGTCCCCAACCCGCACTTGGCCAGCGTGGGGACGTATGGCCTTAACCCTCTCCTGAGAGGAGACCCGAGCCCAGCAGTGGGACATTATGGGTTGTTGATGATGCGAAAACTGGTATCTGTACTGGGAAGACCAAAAGTTGGAGTTTTAAAGTTTGAGAAACGCTGTCCATTACATACCTTCACAGAGCGTTGTAAATGTTATTTATTGTCAAAATAAACTCGCGCTTTATTCCTGTCTGCGGTAAGCGGACATGATAGGTTGTAACGTACAGGTAATGCCTTTCCCTCTTTCATTCGCCTCCCTAGCCAAGTTGGCATTCTACAAGCGTAACCGCTATTAGAAAACAAATCAAATGTTTATGAATAACGTCATCTCAACGTTAGGACACGTGACCAAAATAAAATAATGGACGATATTAGAGGCGTATTTGAATCTTGGCTAGGGCTAGCCACGATGGTCTTTAATGCACGCGCGCCGGGTTAAGGGTCTTTTATTATTAATTTTTTCTATCTTTATCTAGTCTGAAGAATATTAAATATAATATTGAAGAAAAGCAAAATCATATTAAAATATTTTTTTTAACAAATGTCATTTTTGAGATTTTGTTATATCATTTATTGTGAAAATGTATTATAACACTAAGTATAAAAAATTAACGTAAATATATATTGTATAAAATTGTAGCATATTTTTTTTATTTAGCACAAATTTTATAATTTTTTTGTAATAAATTTATTTAATTTTACATACATACATTCACGCACGACTTTAGAGTTAAAGGGATGGCAGAAACTACACGCTCATATTTCCAATCTCATTTATTACTATAAAAAAAAATGGGTAGTAATTATAGGAAATCGTAAAAAAATATGTGTATGTATGTATTTATATGTGTATTTTTGTAAATATTCTGAAAGAAATATTTTGGCAAATTATTTCAATCATTGTAAAGGTATAGTTTTTTTTTTATTATTATGTTTTTTAGTATTAACATAATTATTATATTGAGATTAATGG
>PKRV01001412.1:5525-119654 GCA_003709505.1 Hyphantria cunea
ATCTAAATCTCGGAAACAACTCCAACGATTTTCATGAAATTTAGGATTGATTACTGGAAAATTTAACAAAAAACAAAAGCTCGATTATTCAGGTAATAATGACTTGAATGACCGAGCTTTTTTTTGATAATTTTTTCGATGAATTAGCAATTACAGACATTTCAAGTCTTAAAACGTTACGGGATCAGTGCAGTCGTATAAAATAAAAGTTTCTTAAAAATAAGTAGGGATCCAGATTCAGAATAAAAACTCAATAAAAATCTTACGGGCAAAATTTTATTACCACTGCCTATATCAAAAATGAAGGTACTGCAATGAAAACATCGTACACTGGGGTGTAACAGTAAAAATTAATTTTGAAAAATAAATAAATCAAAATATTAATCTTGTTTAATGTATTCAATATATTTAACAAAAGATTGTATAACATTTAGCAAAAGATTGTATGAAAGTTATTTAGAATTAAAAAAAAATCTGCAGCCACAAACGTCTGTAATTGTTACTGTTCACTGTTCACTGAATTGTAATGTTAATGAAATTAGGAAACAAATCTGTGAGTGGAATTTTATCTTCGTCAATCGTGAATACGTTGAAGTAAGTAATATAACTTATCTACTTAATCGTGAACTTAGCGCTCTCATTCGCTTTAAGTCTATAGTGTACTAATTCAGGGGCGGATTTACATATTTACCGCCAGTAGGCTATTTAAGTTTTCTAACTCTTCCAATTCAATACAAAACCGTCTAGCAGGCTTAAGTAATATTTGATTTAGCGTCTTACTTGGAGTTGCCGACAGTTGATGTTGAACACCACCAATCCATCAATTAGACTTTACAACCACGGGGTGCAAGAGTGCCTGACGAACCTAGTGGTAGAGTATATAGAGGAACGTATATCTGGGGCACGAATATCTGAGGCGTCGATCTATGTTGTGCACTGTTCTACAAGAACTGTTTTCGACATGCTCCTGTGGAACATAGGGTGCAGGTACCCCGTAGGAGACTTCCCACTCGGAGTGACCGTAATCTGTTATGCTATAAATAGGTAGCCACCAGGGATGTCTCTTTAGTGATTGGTCGTTGGACTTAATGATGAACCTGTACAAAAATGCAAGTCTCTCCACTTCACGAGCCCTGTCATAATCCACCTTATGGTGCCTCAATCGTGTTTAATTCGGCCTCGTAGCGAAACAGTCCCAAACAATGTTTCTAGGCCATTTCTTTAACGGTAGGTGGCTCTTTGACGAACACAGCTTGCTCAAAAGTTGGTGAGCATAGTGTCTGCCCGACGGTGACTTTTGCCCAATTTAGGTAAACCAAGCGTTGCGACCAAGCTGTAAACGGAATTCTCCGGTCAACAACACTATATGGTACCCCAGTGAGGAGGGTAGCTCTGACCGCCCAAAGTAGGGCGCGCCCCTAGGATCCTTAGAGAGTATTGTTCGTTAAAGCCACATATGTTTATCACATCGTGTCTAAGGATGCGGCGTGCACGTTGGCTGGAATATCCATGTGAGATTCGTTCCGGGTAACACAATTACCTGCACGCGATTACTAGGAGTGAGTGGAATCCCGCCGGTCCGGTGTACTGAGTTGATTTACAGTGTCAGTGCTTGGGCATCGCAGCGTTGGATAGTCATTGAAGTTATCGGAGAGCATCTCTGGTTGCCAACTGTATTACACACCATGGTCGTTAGCAGTAAATGTTTTACCTTCTTGTGCGAAGATGACATCGCGCAGAAAGAGGCAGCTGAAAGGATCAGAAATGAATATTTCTACTCGAACCTAATTCTTTACCTCGCGACGCATGCCGCTTTCAGTGGAGATTAAGAAATTAAAGAACTTAGTTGAGTTTATTAAAAATGTTGCAAACATCGACAAACAAACCTGGACCCCAACTCTGGGTACTATAACACTGATATAATTACCTACACACAATGAAAATACTTCCATATTATACACAAAAAGCACCCGAACTCCAAAACAAATATTAATATAATGCGATAGTAGGTAATATCTATTTCTTAATGTCGCTACAGTTATCTTTGTAGCGCTGTTATTAAATTGCAATTTACAAAATGTGACATGTTTGCACAATCAATTAAATTCAGCCTGTGACCACGGCCAGTGCGGTCTGGTCGAGGTGGCGGCAGGATCCCCCTGATGTGCAATACCTATAGATAAGTGATCACGTTAATTCCCATGGAAATAATTATTATAACATGAAACGTGAAAGTTTAAAAGTTAGTAACCAATTAAATAATTAATGAATATTCATTATACTGGAGAACGTATTCACTAATCTTTTTTTTAACTTTTTAACTTTGGGTAAAATTTCTTAACTTTAAAAGGATTATAAATTAATTTGTGTTTCTTTGTATGTTTTACCTCACTCTCTGTACTCTTAACTCATTCTCGGAACTATGTTAAATCTTTTTTTTAAATCAACTTTGGGTAAAATTTCTTAACTTTAAAAGGATTATAAATTAATTTGTATTTCTTTGTATGTTTTACCTCACTCTCTGTACTCTTAACTCATTCTCGGAACTATGTTACCTATGAACCGATGTGTGTTGGCAGGTTTTGGTAGTTTGACTATTCAAATTTGAAAAAATATCATCTTTCAGATACTCAAACTTTTCAGAAGACAGGACAGATACTCAACTTTGTCAGTAGTCTTTATAAAAGTTTACACCCACACAAAACAGGAGAAATAAATATATTTTTTAAAAGACCAAATAAACTGTTTTCTTATTATTTCGAATTAAGGCAATATGTCTAGTATTAGTAAAAATGTCTTCAATTTTAATCCTGTTTACCTCTCGAGGCTTTGTATAGACTTTTAGAAGAAAAATATACATACATTACCTTTCTATACTTAAGTATGTACACGTTCAAAGTTTAGTACAGATAAAAACTAGTTTAATATCGTAGTAAATTACGTATATTTTCCTCTTGATACTATTTCGTTCAAGAAAGTTTCCGCTATAAAATATTTTATGTTAATTCTTATCTTAAGCTGCATTGAGTTCAATTTTCTTTACAACGTTTATTAACTCTTTAAGCATAAATTACGAAAGGGAAACAAACATATTTCATTCATAACATTGACTGGGAGGGCATTTATGACCTAAATGGCCAGATATGTGCCATTTTCAAGGCTTAACGGCCTCTAGATTGCACTTTTAAACTTTGCCAAGCAGTTAATATTAACTATATACGTACGGAACCTAAATTACTTTTTATAAGATAAAACGATGTATTTTTATAACATAGCATTATATTATATGGAACTATTGAAATAAGCATGAAAATAAGTGTTTAATGAATCGATCTTACGACCTTCTCCTTGTGAGATATCGACATATATCAAGGAAAAATCAAGTAAGAAAACAAAGTTTCTCGTCTCAATAGTTTATTTATTTAAAAGTAACTAATTTGACTAAAGTGACCCGATAGCACTTTAGTCAAATTAGTTACTTTTTATGGTGAGTCAAAAAGATAACTCTGTTTGAAAAATGTACTAAATATAAACTTGTGATGTTACCGTTTCGGACTACTCAATTGAGCAGTATATTTACTAAAATTAATAATAGAAATAAAAAGCTGTAATCATCATATATTCGTTTTAATGAAGGATACATCGGTATTTATTTACTATACAGTAATCTACCCTATTACTAGACCTCCATGGTATGAAATAAAGCATATTCTTTGTTCGATCTTCATAAATTTTGATTAAAATTACAGTGGAATTATAAAGGTTGAACTGGTAAAAAAGAATATAAAAAGTAAGTTGAACTATATTAAAGCTCGAAAAAGGAAACGTACCTTAAAATATGTTTCTATGTCCAGTACACTTTGTGGGTAGGTTTTATAAAAATAATGAAATAAGAGAAAAAAAATAAAAGATTAAAACGCGCCGTTCCAATGTTGATAAAAATAATAGAGCGGAAAATTCAAGTTCTGTGTCGTGTTGGTAGGTCATCCTGCCGAACCGGAGCCTGCGAGGTTGAATGAATGGCTGCCACCCTAACTCAGATAACGTTCGCTGAATAAAAGATAAAACTTTATGTGAGAATGGCGCCATTCGTTAAATATACGCATACATATTATAACAAAGTAGGTACAAAGTTTGAAGTAAGTAGGTTTATGTCTCTAAATTTGAATTCTGTTTTAAATATAGAATTGTTGGGGCTCTCAAATTTTAAAATGACATTGCCAAGGGCTGTTTAAAGCTCTCTAAGAAACTCACTCTAAAAGGATTATGGTGACGGTCTGTGGAATAAAATTCTACGCCTGAAATATTATTTAACGTATTTACCTATTAATAAATGGACTTTTAACGAAGTATGAAAGAGTAGGTATTAGAAGCAATTGGTAGAAATACTGTACTTATTTTTTTTTAAATTAACTTATTTATATAACAAAATAACCAACACACGTAAATTCGTCTACATCTCCTTTCAATCATGCTTGACTTTTATTTGTCTAAGCGTGATGATAACTATGCTATCTTAGCTACGTGATGCAAAAATTATATGAGCATATATAATAGATTAAATATATTAATATAAATTTAAATAAATCTTGTGTTATTTACAAATTGGATATATCTTAGGTTTTTATGAAGAATTTGGTTTACTTACAAAATAAGAAGACTGTAAGCGTGTTATGTGTCTTTGGTGGTATGTGGTAGATATAGATAGATGAAGAATCTTCTACCATTATAGAGAGGTTTCAAATTAATACCTCTTGTAATCTTGTAATGTCTTGTAATACAAGTTCATTAAACTAAAATAACAAATTTTTAACTTTAAATAAAATGCTAATTTAATGCACCAGCGCAATCTAAACCATTATGTTTGTTTACACTTCACAAGATCCGGTTATCTCAAAGTACAAGCAAGAAACCAGATTGAAACAAGTTGTTTTAAAGATTTCCGCTCAATTACAATCATAGTGTCAACAGTTTACTTATGACGTAGAAAAACAAAACAACCTTTGATCATGCATAATTAATATGACGACTAACATTTGAATAGTTTGCCTGGCTGTTATTGATTCTACTTACCAGCTAAGCTGGGGGCATAGATTTAACTCTCAGTAAAGACAAATTATCTACGAATTTTATGCCAGGATGTAATTTATTAACAAAATGTTGATACATGTATTTAAAAATATGTAAGTATGTTTACTAGAAGTCTAGTAACCATAGAATAGGCTATGTCTTTGTTGCGATAAAACGACCGTGTGTGCCATGTGTCAAGTTATTAATAAAAAAATATTCTCATTTGAATACAACACTTGCACGGAATGACCCAAGGATATTTCATAAAGAAAGAAATCTTTCAAAAACCTTTTGCAGTACTGAGAACCCAGAACTTAAGAAAAGTTAGCAGCGATACTGAGCAATTTCGTTATGTACGGCGAAACATCTGTAATATAACAACATAACATCTGGGATCTTGGGATCACATCTCTTTTCTTATTAACAAGTTAAGCAAAAGTGGATACTTAGTTTACCTTATATGTTCTACCTACGCTATTACCTAACCAGTTCCGCTAAAACCTTGATAATTTCAACAACGATTCATTAAAAATAACATAGCTTTGACCCTTAATAGGAATATCAGAAACTTTGTGTGTAAATATGTAGATGAACTTGTTTGGGACGAAATTTGAAAGAGTCGATTTTTTAAAGAAAAACAAAAAAGAATCGTGGGCCTAAACTTTTTCACCATTGCTGCCTTGAAGGGGTAGTTATTTTGGTGTGGGAGTTTAGAGAAAAATTAAATAAACAGAAGTTTCGGGGTCCACCGTGAGTGATTTAATAAATTTATTATTTCATCATCCAGCTTTCAAGTTGGTACTGAATTCTACACTACGCTTATCTTGTTATACACGGTAACTTTTGGCCACAGTAGAGGGCCACCTACAAATAGTGCATGGCCCGAGGTACGTCGGGGTTCCAGGGTTTTCCTTCCTAGGGTGCACCTGGTTCCCCGGCTCATAGTACCCGAGATGGCGTGCGTTAGTCGGTTCGAATCCAACATTGCACAGAAGGTGGTATCCGAGGGGATTTCTGCACAGGAAAAAAAGGGTAATTTTTGGAGTTTCTCAAATCAATTACTGCCATTTTGTTTATGTGATTTGTTATCTTCCGACTATCATAAACAAGTAAAAAAGTTTCGTTGGATGTTGACGATGAACGGAACTGAACAAAACTTAGTATAGAGACTGGTTGTAGTTTGTTATAGTCTAAAATAGATAGAGGTTTATTATCCTGGTAAAATAGATAGACAAAGTCGACATTTAAGTGAGGGAAGTCATGGGCTATTTGGCAAGGCCAGGAAACAATAAAAACAAGCTATCGCTCCTGCGTTATGACTTCATTATTATGCGTGAAGTCACAACGTTTATTCTACCAACCGACCGGAGTGCTACCACAGCTTCACAAAAAATCGGTGTAAAACAGCGCCTGCACTGTGTTTCACAGAGTGAGTGAGGGTACCGGAAGTCCAGACCATTTATTCTATCTATCTATATATGCATATGATTCTGTCAATCAGTTTTTAATTTTGTACATATACGTATCTACGTTCATTTATACATTTATAAATTATTGATTTAATATTCTGGACTAACTATAATTATGCTAAACATTAGTTTGCTTTTTCACATTTTTATTGTTCTACGTATTTTTTTGGAATTTAGTTTAATAGCTGATCCTAAGTTCGTCGACGTAGGTAGTCTCTATACCTATATGTAACCCATCTGCTCGTTTAAACTCCCATACACTAAGAAATCCTCTACATCAGTAAAGGATTTCTTATTGTACGTGTCGAGAATATCCTATGTCCTTCTTTGTACCCACCGTTAACAAGGCACATGCGAAGATTTATGATGCTCAGTTCACTGTGCTTTTGTTTTTATTTTAATTCTATTTTTCTTCTTCTTCCTATTATGAGTTTGTAAATAGCAATTAGATGACCGTAGATAAACTGCAAGTCGCAACTCCCTATCTTTAATCTCCTTTTTTTATGTGTGGAAACCCCTCGGGCCTTCACCCCACCGGGGTTTGCGGCGCGGTGGTGTGTCGAAATCGAACCGACTAAAACCACACGATGTGTCACTCAGCGCCTGAGACGGGAGGAATCCGGGAACCGCTTTCTTACGCCATCCGGACCCCTGCCAGCTATCTTTAATTTTCTTTTTTTTACGTGTAGAAACCCCCTCGGGCCTTCACCCCACCGGGGTTTGCGGCGCGGCGGTGTGTCGGAATCGAACCGACTAAAGCCACACGGTGTGCCACTCTGCGCCTGAGACGGGAGAGATCTGGGAACCGCTTTCTTACGCCATCTGGACCCCTGCCAGAGCTATCTTTAATCTCCTTTTTTTTTTACGTGGTGGAATGCATTTACGCACTTCGCTCCCCCTCCGCGGGGACAGAGAGTTCGCTTTGTGTGGGACTCCTGACTAGCTCGCCAGATTACCCACTAAACCACCACGGTGTGCCACTCTGCGCCTGACACGGGAGAGATCCGGGAACCGCTTTCTTACGCCGTCCGGACCCCTCCCAGAATATATATCTTTAATCTCCTACTCCAACCTGAAGGAGATCGTGTAGCGCGTGATAAGGCCGCCGTTTGTATGATTTTTTCTTTAAATTTGTATTAAAACTGTATTTTTATATTGTTTCTTTGTGCTCTTGTACAATAAAGAGTTATCTATCTGTGTAGTTGAGATACATCTAGTATCAAGGCCTAGAAGCGTAACCTGAACAAACTTTTTTTCTAATTGTATATTATTAGTTATAATTACAATATATTTTTCATTTTCTATTTAGTCAGTAGATCACGCATAGTTGTCAAATGACGAACATATTATCTATTAGCTGATCCGGCGAACTTCGTCCGGCCATATTTTTCTTTCATAAATATTTTCTAGTTCTTAAAAAGGTTGTTTTAGTAATTATCTTCTAATTATATCTCATCTTCCCACAGCACGCTAGCTGTCTCGTATAGAAAAAAAATATTTTTCATACATACAAATCATGTCTTGAATGTAACATCGAATTTAGTGCAGTCGTTTGTAAGTTATGCGCGTACATACATTTCAGTGATTCATTTTTGTTTAAATAGGTATAGGTTTGTACAATCTCAGACGGACTTACTCCGAGATTAACGAACTCTCGACACTTAATAGCTTCCGCAAGTCAAGGGCAGACGAGTGTGATTCACCTTGATGATGACTTGGGGATCATTAATAAACATGTAGGCATGTAGTATATGGCTTCTCATTATTGTACAGTGGCCTGACACCTAAAAGGTTAAAATATACTTATAAAGATTTAATATATAATAAATATATATTTCTATAAAAGCTAAATTTTATAATGTAACAAATCTTTAAACGTGCAATTCCTGTATATATGTATATAATCTATATACATACACATGCAACAACGATTTCCATGAAATTTAGTATGGAGGGGGTTTCAGGGGCTAATATAAATAGTTCTAGCTAGGATTTATTTTTAGGGTTCTGAACCTCGAAAGTATAAAACGGAACCCTTATAGGATCAGTTTGCTGTACTGTCTATCTGCTTGTCAAAACCGTTTTTATCAGGAACGCGTAGAGGTATCAAGTTGAAATTTATATCAAATACTCGGGTCTACTGTTCCTTGGAGCTGTGTAAAATCAAACTTCTAAGCCAATGTTATCACAAAATGCAGCCCTTTATGCTGCAAATTTTCGACACACACAAGGGAACCTAAAAACCTATAAGGTACATCCCGTGAACTCAGAATCTTGAAATTTGGTACGGAGTAACGTCCTTATGGCACAGATGAAGGAAAAAATGCGGCAAGCATTTTTTTTGTTTCTTCATATAATATACCTACAAGTTTGTACGAAGATTCTGAAAAAAGATTATTAAGATGTCTTTTGTCAATAGTTCGAGTTGACACAGACGTACATCTTTCGGGTTCTATGGGCCGCGGTAATCGTTTACTATCGGGCAATACGTCTGCTCGATTGCTCTCTTATCAATAAAAAAAAGAAAGAAAAATCATATCGATAAATAAAGTGGAATTATTCCTTCGATTTTATCTTTCTCTGGTTTTTGAGATTGGAATAGTAGTGAGAAATAATTGAAACCAAATTTCTATCAGCTAGTTATTGAATATATAGGTAAAAGCGTAAATACAATTGGGCAATAACAGAAAAACAAATAAGAATCATTTCATGTTTTCATTAACAATCCATAATGTCCCATTGCTGGGCTCGGGTGTCCTCTCGGGAGAGGGTTAAGGCCATATGTCCCCACACTGGCCGAGTGCGGGTTGGGGACTCTCGGAATCTTGCTATTGGATGTTTTTAAGCCGCCCAAAGGCCTCCAACTAAGCTTCACGACTGTTATCCTATGATAACAACCGGGACCGACTGCTTAACGTGACCTCCGAATAACGAAGACGCTCATGGTAACATGCCAATAGCGATCACCCATCCAGGTACTGACCGCGTCGTCATTGCTCACCTTCGATGATCGTTTCTAATCACTGAATGCAACTGGGTTATGAGCGCCGAAATAATGTTATTTACCATTTCTTAGGCACATATAAGGGCGAAGTTATATCACTGAACAAATGAACAACTTGGAAACTTACATTCCACATATGTAACAGTCACATGTTCGTTCTCTTATCTGGAAACCTTATTTACATATAGACATATATAGAAAAATATAGACGTCCGCTTTTGATTACGTCACTAAGTTTAGTCTCTGATTGTCTTTTCATCGAACTTTATTGGTCGAGGGAATGAGTCCGAATTTTTAAGAGGATTTGCTTTTCTTTACAATTCTCGTTTGTCCTCCTGTTACAAAATAAATCTATAGTAAAAGACTGCAGGCAAGGGGAGTAGTTACCTGTTGGTAAGTGATTATCGTGACACTTAACGTGGGAGAGCCACGCTTCGGCATGAAAGGGCCGGCTCGACCGGAGTGATACCACGGCCTCGCAGAAAACTGGTGTGAAACAGCGCCTGCGCTTTGTTTCATCAAGTGAGTGAGGATACCGCAGGCTCAGAATCCAACCCTTCCCCTCGTCCCTCTCTCCATCCCTCAAGGTCGGCAACGCACTTGTGACGCCTCTGGTGTTGCGGGTGTTCATGGGCGGCGGTAATCGCTTAACATCAGGCGGTTAGTCTGCTCGTTTGCCCGCTATTCCATAATAAAAAGAGCGACAAGTGTGTCACTTGCTTTTGAAGTTCCTCGTTGAAAAGCAACGAAATAATTGCTTAATACTAGCACATTGTCGTCGAACCCTGTTGTAGGGAGAGCTACTTATACAGTACTTATTGTGGCGAAAGATTTTAATGTAATTTTTAATTACATTTTGTTACTACCACGTTTATTTATTTATGGTTTTCTTACAGTCATATTATTATTACTTACTGTAGGTTACATTTTCTACAATTGAGGCTAATGTACAACCACTTTAAAACATACACAGCTTGCACTTAAAATATAAGAATGAAAACAGGTAAGCTTATGTAATATATATATTAAATTTAAATATATAGGAGCTTATGAATGCGAATCAAAGCTATCGATTACCCGACGATGTTAACTTACACTCGCATAATTAGAAGGCATACTAAAAAAAAACAAAAAAGAAAAGTTTTGGACATGTTCAAAAAAATGAAAATGTTCCTTTGTGTCTTATAAATAATAATTCATAATAATGTCATAAATTCAAAAGTAACTATATCTGTTTGTCTGATTTAATTTTAAGGCTAACTCCCTGCACTGATTTTAATTAGATTTTGGCATGCAGAAGCTTTGATTTTTGAGAAAAGACCTACGATACTATGCGATACGGCCACTCCTACGATAACGGCGATAAACACGCGGGCGCGCAAAATATATATTTATTAATCTAATAGTAGTGTATCTACAAAAATATTATAACGATGATTAAAAATAACGATGTAACTGTAACTACTACACTAACTTTACATGTATAGATTTAGTCCATGAATAAAGTATTTTTATTATAAATGAAAGCTTAACTATTTTTTAACAGTATTATTAGATAGGGTGCAATAGAAAATAAGACGGTAAATTAAGCCTGAATACTTTTATTTGCAACCTTTATAGCTCGAAAAATATTGTCATAATCGTGATTTGTCGTATTTTAATTGCAAAATTAAAACAATATATAGTTTATCATTTGATTTTCTCGCTTGCGAATTATGGAACTGTAATTCTAAAATTTAATGAAATGAAACGCGACCTCAAATATCACGCACCACTTTTTCGTTTAATCAGCTTCTCTTCAGCGTTAACTGTGCCAATACTTTTTGTGAAGTCCTGTTATGATTATATTTTAGTTTATAAGAATACAGTTTTTCAACTCAACCTCCTCTATAATTTTTATCTTTATGAATCGACTAAGTTCCTAAGTAAATTGAAAGAAAAAGGTTTAACAAGCCTGTTTGGGGCGAATAATACTTAAATAATAAATAGAAAATGGAAATTCCAAATAGTTTCTACCACCTAACAACGGATAAGGTTGTTTAAATTAAAATTCTTTCAAAATTTAAATCCTTTTAACAATGTATAAGTTCTTAATTTGAATCCCTAAAGTTTCATTTAGAAAAACGAATTATTATCTATGGCAATAAGCGTAATTGAATGCGAGCGATGTCTAAAACATCGTAGTTATGTCGCCTTTATGATGTCAAGTCAAATAAGCTTATGGTATATACACATCAAAGCGAGAAAGGGGAAAATTTATATTTGTCAAATAAAATATACCGCGAAATCCCAGTCCCTATTCTTTTATTTTTTCTCCGGAAAAAAGTTGTCCTAAGGGCTTTGTCTCATGGATGAATGTATTTTACGTTATAAATAAACAATTAAAACCGAAGCCACGATGCACTGTATTGCAGAGTTTGTAAAATAAAAATGATTTTTCACATTTTTCACATTTTTCACTTTCATATATTCTATATCTGGTCAACGTGGAAACACCTAAACCTAAAATTAAAAATATTGGAAAAAATACTGACACTAAAAATTTTAATTTAATTAAAACATAAATTATTTCAAATAGGTAGGTAAATAAAAAAATCTAGGAATTTTAAAATTTTAATACGCAAGCTTATGTCGTCCGCATTAATTTATGCATAATAAACAGGTCATTAGTGTTTTGAAACTTACCTCAATGTTTATTAATAGCAATATTGACACCAGTCAAGGTGAACCACACCAATATTTCACAGTTTATTAAATTTCCACCGAATTTCAAAAACAATATTTATTCCAAATACGATTTCACATTTTATTACACAAGAACTATTTATTTTTATTCACGTCAAACAGCACTCCAAATTTTTATAGGTTTCAAAACGAACGCGATGTTCGAATTTCGTAAATAGCGCGTTCAGAAGCGCGCTCTTGGACGCGTGCGATCCCGAACACAGACGGTTTAGGACTGCTCGGAAATCGGAATGTTCGGCCTTTGATGTGCCTTCTTGTTCAACTGAGCCATTAAGGATGGAGAACCTATGTGGTTTGAATGAGATGGCTATTATTTTAATAGATTTGTGGTCCAGCTGAGTGTAACGGTTGGGTTTGTGAAAACCTGTCTCACCTGTGTTGTGTTTGGTATTCCAAATCATTTGCATAATTTGTTCGATAACAATTTGCTACGCATATTCCTAAAATGTATGGTTTTGAAAACTTTTAACAATTCCAATGTCACAATGTCACAAATGGTCATTTAATTTATTTGTTGAACGAGAGATTAAGGGCATGTTATAAGGATATACGATATCTAGTGACCATTCAAACTGTCTGTCAAATTAAAACGCACAGGTTATCATAAATGTTCATCTGTCAGAATTAATCAATGTTCATCGTTCTTTTTTTTAAATTCAAAGAACGTGCTTAAGTATCAGATTGAACTAATGAATACATTCGCAATTAATTAAAACAGAATTTTATCTGTTTTAAACTATTCTGAAAATGAAAGTAGGCACTTAAAGAAATAGTTTAAGTAATTAAATTGGTATATCCCAGAAATAGTAGATGTAATGAACAGCGCAAGACAAGACTTGTGAACGCTTTTGTAAAACCCTTGCCATTTTATTTGTTTCTAAGTAATTAAACCGTTCTTCCTAATCAAACAAAATGTATTCAAAGATAAATTGATCAAAGTATCTGATTCATTAATTTTGTATATTTAACAAAATAGAATTCGTATCTAATCTATCAGTATATAAGATTAAACAAATTTAAATATATTTGAGGAGGAACGGGTAACATATTCCCCCAACACAAAGGGAGGATCCTAGGCTAGGTGATCATGCCTGGCGGGCCACGACCCAACAGTTTACGTTGGGATATTGTACATATGCTAACCAGCGCGAGAACTTCTATTGCGCTATGCAGGATTGTTAGTTTCTTAGTATGTTACTCCGTAGTTCGACGTATCTTCGGTAGATGGTTCGGTTGTTGCTTTGTATGTGGAAGTCTCCACATATTTATTGCTCTTTTAGGACATTAGGACTTTTCAAGTAGGTAATTTGTTTTATTCGAGAATTAAATATTTATTTCGAACATACAAAAACTTCCTTGCACCTACCGCATCGTATTTCTGCAACACCTGTAGGTTGACTGGTAGATAATGCCTAATGGCATTAAGTCCGCCTTTGTACCTCATATGCATTAAGTTAATAAATAAATAAATAAAAAATAAAAAACTTCAAGACAGAATTTCTCTTGTTATTTTGTTTTTCTCAAGTGTAAAATAATTTATATACAAGAGGAGGGGTTTGATAAATTCATTACTGCAATTTGACACTCTGTCTAAAATTAGATTAAAGATTAATTTAAGGCTACTTATTAGATTTACTCAACTTGCTGAATTAAACTTAGTCCCCGTAACTTAACAGCATAATTACTATAGACTTGTATTCCGCTTAATTTCATCATCGTCATCAACAGATTTTAGTAGGCCAATGCTAATTGCCTCGGTGGCACAGTGGTAGCGTATGCGACTGCTGTGCTTGAGGTAACGGGTTCGTTTTCCGGGCCGGACCAAATGTTTTTATGACTAACAAATATTTGTATCGGAGTTTGGGTGTTTTCTGCGTATAATATGTACGTATTTACAAAAAAAAGGTGTTTCTTCAGAAATGAGATTTGGCCTAGTTGGTATAGGGTTTCTTCAAGTTTTCAATTATTCTTTATTGAACACACATTTTGATAATTAAGTTACAAGGAAATTATGAAATCAACAAAGGTTAGCTGAACCGAAAGTTTTCATCTCTTTACGGTATGTATGTTGTCATGCGCGGCTTTCTAAATGAAATCAGGCTAAATTACAGGGTAAATCCGATTTAATAAAATAATAATTTAAAATTGACTTATAGCATAATTGTAAGTATTAGTTCGAATCATTAGAATTTTTTTTATTATATATCCGGTTTATTGCATAATATTTGATATTTTTCATCAATTTTCTACAATTCTTCAGTTTAGAAAGAGTCTCCTCGTTTGTCTTTCAAAATATTAGAAAATTCTCTGACGAGTTACTGAACAAGAAATTATGTAAGGTAGTTTTTTTATGTATGTATAGTAAGTCATTAACGGTTACTTAGAAAAGTTACGCCGATAAAGGTTACAGTCTAAAATCTACCTCACTCTAAAGCGAAAAAATCGCCAGTAACAACTTCAATATCTTCGAAACTCAAGTGTACACTTGACATTTTTAACTGAACGGTTCTCTTGGATATTTCAAAATGCGATAGAAATAATTTTCGGGGAATTACTACAATTATACGAACTCTCGTGAGGGTGTTCATTTTATTTGAAGAAGGCGTCTCATCTCACTTCAGGACGCTTCACTCATTAATAAAGGTTATTGAGACTGTAGTAGGCGCTCATAGCCCAGTTGCACTCGGTGATTAGAAACAATCAGTGAGGGCAAGCAACGACAGCGCGGATAGTGCCTGGATGGGTGACCGCTGGTGGCATGTTACCATGAGCGTCTCCGTAATTCGGAGGTCAGGTTAAGCAGTCGGTCCCGGTTGTTATCATACGATAACAGTGCCGAGCCCAGCAGTGGGACATTATGGGTTGTTTTCATATTGAGACTGAGCACTAGGTTAGCTCGCTACCCAGATAGAGCTACATTCGTTAAGTTTGACCAATAATTTTGATAATTTATTACTTTAAAATACAAAATAATAGTTATATTTATTTCGTTAAAATTTAGTCTCAAAATATGCAGACATGTATTTCTCGCGCTCATAGCCCAGTTGCACTCGGTGATTAGAAATAATCAGCGAAGGCAAGCAACGACGGCGCGGTCAGTACCTGGATGGGTGACCGCAGGTGGCATGTTACCATGAGCGTCTCCGTGATTCGGAGGTCACGTTAAGCAGTCGGTCCCGGTTGTTATCATAGGATAACAGTCGTGAAGCTTAGTTGGAGGCCTTCGGGCGGCTTAAAAACATCCAACGTTAAGATTACGTAGCCACAACGTTGTCTTGCCAGTCCCTAACCCGCGCTTGGCCAGCGTGGGGACGTATGGCCTTAACCCTCTCCTGAGAGGAGACCCGAGCCCAGCAGTGGGACATTATGGGTTGTTGATGATGTATTTCTCAGTCCCTTTCGTGGTATAAAAGACAAACGAAGAAATGGATCACTTAATAATATGCCGCACTTAATAGTATATTCGTTGAGTTGCCACTCCCTAAGAAATAAGGGGTTTTCGGAGTTTGAGGGTCTGGTTTAAAATGACATCATACATACATACTTACAATCACGCCTTCTTCCCAGAGGGGTTGGCAGAGACAGTTGATCTTCACTTACTACGGTCCTGATACATCTCTTTTGCTTCGTCCACGTTCATCAATCGCTGTGCGCATGCTTGTCGGTTCCTGGTGCTCTTCACATTACCCTTGTTCAGAACATCACCAATTTGATCTATAAACGTTCGCCGTGGACGATCTCTTCCGACACTTCCACGCACATTCACTCTGTAAATTCCTTTGGTGGGTTACCTATTATCCATCCTCTCCAAATGGCCAAACCATCAAAGCATGCCCTATACAAGCCTTAGTCCAATCCAAAGTTATTATATATATAAAACCCCTACACAAACACTTAATCGAGTGAGTAATCATACGCCAAAAATGCCTTACATCAGTTTAGAAAAAAGCTGGTACTCTTACACTGCTGGACCGATATTTACCAAACATAGCTAAGAAGAACAGCAAGGAAACTGGCTTTCAACTGAAAAAAACTGAATCGAAATCAGTCCACCTGTTTGAGAGCTACGATGCCATAGACAGACAGACACACACACACACACACACACACAGACATCAACGTCAAACTTATAACAGCCCTCTTTTTGCGTCGGGTGTTAAAAAGAGTAAATATAATTTAACATACTATTAATCTTAGAGAGCAAAACAAATAAACGAGATTAATTAGCTAAGAAAGTAAAATAAACAGACCACAGAACAATAAGAGTCAGTCAACAGATGTCAAGCGTCAGTGTCACGTCACTCACCGCGAACCGTGAACAGGGCGCGCCAACGTATTTATGCAGACGGTTATTTATCGTTCGGAAACGAGAAAATGTCTTTCGCTACCGTGGCCCATTGTCACCCTAATCAGACGTTATTGACTTACGTATAACTGGATGTGGTAACCTCGCAATTACTGTGTTGTGTATCGATGGGATTAACGCGGATTATGACGAGGTTGCGTGAATTATTCACGCATACATCATATGGATATATATACGTATATGTCATATATTGAATTAGAAATAAAATAACTTAATAAGAGGTAATAACCCCAATTCCCTCTAAATACGTTCTATACTAATTCTTTGAATTGACGTAAAACTTCTCGAGACTTTCAAGTGAAACTTCATTGTATATTTACAAGACCCCCTTATAGGTTCTTATTATTTTAAAAGCAACATTGAATTTTCGAATTTCAATTGCTTGTTATTCAGCTTAAGCAGGAAAGAGATCCTTTGAAAATCTGAGCAATTTATTTTATATCTTAATACAAAAATACATTTGCAATCTTTGGGTACAGGTTCTGTCGCGGAACTTATGCGACAAAAAGGGCTCGAAATATCAATGCTGCGTTTAGAGTATATCTACTCTATCAAGCTAGCCAGCAATACAGATCCAAGTCTATCAAGCTAGCCAGCTATTAGCGAAAGGCTTCACGTTACCTTACCAACAATATTGCCTCATTTGCATCAAGTCCATAAGATAAAATAATAAGAAAAATGGGTGCCTCATGATTTGACTGATCTGCAGAAAAAAACCCGTGTTGAAACTTGCGTTGCGTTATTGAATCGGTAATGAGATGGAGGAATATAAAGTAGTATTGCGACATGTGTTGTGACGAAAAGTTGATTCTTTACGAAAATCGAAAGTAAAAAATGCAATGCTGTCCCCAGGTCAACTATGCCCTAAAGCAAAGCTTTCCAATAAAAAGGCAACGGTAACTGTTTGGTGGTATCTTCATGGTGTTATTTACTAAAGCTTTCTCAGGTCTGGTCAAACAATAAAGACAGATGTTTACTGTATAGAACTTCGAACAATGGTGGCAAAACCAGTAGTGAAATAACCCAGGCTCGTGGATCAATCTTCACCCTTATTGCTCCAGAATAATGAAAAACTTCACGTTGCGCGAAAAACCATTCAATTCTTCAGGGCCTGCAGTTCCTCCTTACTCACCGACTTTGCTTCAAAAGACTTGCTTCTACTTGGTGAAAAATTTTCTTTCCAAGAGGCAGTACAAAATACTTTCACACAGCTTATCGAATCTATATCGTAAAGGCATATAACTTCCAGTTAGGTGGCAATAATGTGTAGATAATGAGGGTAAATATTTTGATTAAATAAATACGTTAAATATCTATACCATTTGAAGCTGTTACTAATGTCGCATAAAAATCAACAAAATGCTGACAGATTCTTATTTCAAATCCCTTCAAATCTTTGTCCACGATTAGAGAAGATAGACCTGTTAACAGGATTTTCCATTGCAATCAGAAGCTGACTAACATCGATTGATACCTTGGAGCTTAGAAAATTGTGAGCTGAATATATATTTTTGTCTTTTTCCCATTTAGTGAAAGTACGTAGTATTATTTAACTACATTTTATCAAATTTTCTTTCCTTAATATAAGGACTTCGTGATGGTATGTCCTGAATTTCAAGTTTGTTTGAGTCTGTTATACTTTACCGTTTGCTCCCAATTCATGACCTCTTTAAAATGGCCGCACTGCGGTAATTGTTTTTCTTTGTGCATGAGGAAACCCCCTCAGGCCATCACCCTGACTAAGCTTTTGGTGAAGCAGTTTGTGGAAATCAGAAATAAACAAGATCCGAGAACAGTTTATAGATATCTATCTCATTAGACAAGTACATTACAGAAACAGAAAACTGACAAAGTATGAGAATGATGTCTCTCAACGCTAAGTCACATATAACAACAATTATTAGAAAACAATACTAGTGAATAGAGATGTTGGCGATTATGGAAACAGAATTGATGTGAAACATTTGAGACTTGGCTCGGGGGCTGTACCTCCTAAATTAGGCGATCTTCAAGCATTGTTTTGTTGTATAGTGAGACTTATTCGCGATAAAAATGATTTAAATGCCTTTTTTCATCTTCTATATCTCGATGCTTCGAATAGGTTATGTCGCTCTTGGTCACGAGTAGACCAAGACCGAGTGATGTGAGCTTATCGACACCTTCGAGATACGCGAGGTGTGACTACCCGCATTTGGTCGCGTTGAAGCTTTAGATTTAGGTATCCTAAACTTTTAAATAACTTTATCTATGCATCTATACACATAAATAAAATTGAAGTGTCTCATTGCAATTTCAAATTAACAACTTTCTATTACTTACGTCAAAAAAGCAATTTTTAACAATTTTGTCTGTCTGTCTGTCTGTTTGTTCCGGGTAAAATCTTGAACGGCTGGATTGATTTAGACGGAATTTCGGCAGAAAGCTGATGATATAAAGAGTAATTTGGGCTACTTTTTTAGACTAGCTTTACACCGCAGCGTTATCCACAGTTATTATTGTGCCGCGTGTCACACCGCGGGATTCAGCTAGATCTAAATAAATTTCGCTATGCAACAAAAACAATATGTGTCGCGAAAGTCTAAAAACAGATCTCCAATCTCATAGATTTCGTTTTTTTCTGATTATTTGGTAATTTCCCTCCGTAAAGTATGTTTATAATTTCAGTGGACAAAAAATAATTATAAATATGATATTTTAGGATATATTTTTGTAGGATTGATCTGTGACACACACTTGATAACTATATGATCTTTATTTATTACTATTGGAGTCAAGCACACCATTCATTTATTTATACGCTATTGCAGATAAGCTCTAGCAAAATATAAATTTAAAAAATATTTGCCTATCGCATTCATAAACAGAAATACAGCAGGTAAAGTACTATCTAGTTAAATAGGCACCCATTCCTCTTATACTTAAATAAATGTGGTAGAAAAATTAACGAAAACTAAAGCCGAAAACTAAGTATTTTATTAAATTATATTATTAAACTAACTTATGAATAAGGGTTGAAGGTTAACTTTATAATTCACGTGTTTATATCGCTGTTATTAATTAATGGGTACTTTGAATTTAATATATCGACATCAAAAGCCGGAGTAGTTAAATATTATGGTTCTACAACATAGTTAAAATCAACACAATATGGATTAATGTTTTTATTGTTTATCGATTTAACTATTTCATATGTTAGTTTTCTGAGCTATTAAAGCTTAGTCTAAATGAAATATGTACTTAATAAAGGGTTAGCAGGCTGTTTGCGGGAAAGGTCCACTTTTATGTAAAAGCGTTAGGTCGCTCGCTTCATCTACATTTATCGCTCGTCCATTGTTTATATTTTGTTTTCTATACAAATAAAATATATAAATATGTTTGTGATATGTAATAATATGTTGAAATAACCGCTTTTGACTAAATGCATATGTATTTACACACGGTATAAATACCAAAATAACTTTTTTTATAATTTTTGTCTCTCGACTTTCATTGGCAGATAGTTGCTGATATAATTAGTAACGAAGGCTACTTTTTTTGGACTAGCTTCGCCTCGTGACGTTGCCCGCGGTTACAACAACGAACGCGGGTAGTTGGGCTCAGCTAGTAATAAATAACATGCTCTATTGACCTTGGCTTGGCTATGATTTTATGTTTACAACAAGGTTATATTAAAAAAGTAGGGAATCACGTTAATATTGTTATTCAATTAGCCAAAGTAACGCATGGAAATGTTATTCCACGCGTAACTTTATTATAGCTTAGGTATTCCAAACGATCCAGTCGGGGATTGCGGATGCCTTTTAATTTCCCGTGATCCCTGGCGTAGGAGAGAGACGGAAAACCGGGGGGTTTTAGTCAGTAAAAGTCTGACAGACCCCTTCGCTCTCTCCCCAGAGCGGAGGACATCTAGGGAATTTCCCCCCGTTAAAAAAAGAGAAAAAAAAAGAAAAAGGTATTCCAAATGATACACATACCTAACAAATGGTTAGCAGGCTGTCTACGCGAAAGGTCTAAGCTCATTTAAACTACATTTATCGCTCGTTAATATACTTTTGTTTTAATAAATAAGATACTCTATTGATCTTTTCGTTAAAAATCTAACAATGCATTTAAATACAACTTAAAGACGTGCCTTTCAAATTCTTTTAAGTACAAGTTCATTAGTATAAAAATTTTGACAAGGAGCATATCTGAAGCCCATTTGTTTATAGCTTGCATTACTAAAATTTTATATCAGACATATAACATTATATATAAAGTTATACCGTGGGGAGCCACGCTTCGGCATGCATGGGCCGGCTCGACCAGAGTGATTCCACGGCGTCACAGAAAACTAGTGTGAAATAGCGCCTGCGCTGTGTCGCACCGAGTGAGAGAGGATACCGGAGGCCCATAATCCAACCCTTCCCCTCATTTCCCTCCCCATCCTCCAAGGCCGGCAACGCTCTTGTGACGCCTCTTGTGTTACGGATGTCCATGGGCGGCGATAATCGCTTACAAATCAGGCTTTACTTCTGCTCGTTTGCTCCATAATCCATAAAAAAAAGAAATATTAATTTTCAATTCATTTAAAGCTTACCTATATTAACCTTAGCTAAATTATATATACATATAAAAATTGATAGCAAAAATCCTAAACATAGAACAGATTAGATAGGTAAGTTTTGGGCTTTTTTAGAGATGAGAGATACTCTATATCATTTTCCAAACATATATCAGCAACAAAATTTAATTGTCCACTGCCTGGACTTGGCCTCTCTTTACAAAAGAAGTTTTACGTGTTTATGTATTATATATTATTGTGTTTATTAATGATTCGGCTAAACAAAACTAAAAAATGAAATATGAACAAATGAACTCATTTTGACATTTTAGGTACATTTGAATTAAGTAGGATAACCACGAATTTTATCCCTATTTTATTTAAGGTAAGACAATTGACATCTGGATCCTGTCTTCAGTATCATGGAAATAATTGACGCGTCAACGGGACACGAGTTCATTTAGAGTTGTTCATTTTTTTAATTTATGATTATATCAAATTCAATACAAAATAGCAATTTATTATTAAAAATGTTTCACGGTTTTTCAGCATTCAGTTTCCGCTCAATTCAGTTTAGCATTGCAAATAATTTAAACAAGTAAAAGTACGCAGGTTTCCATTCAACTAGACCCCTATGATGTACGCGGATGTTATACAAGTTATTTTTATATATAAATAAAGAACCACTATTCAATTTAAAAAAAATAAACTGATAAATATTTAAGAATAAAAGATAAGCACGCTGATGAACGTATTCGTCTTCGGCGAGAATTAAGTATACAACAGAAGATACTGAAATTCAACTGTTGGTTGATTTTAGACCCTATTTCAGTCACTTTTAAAAAGTTTTATTTATCTGTAGTGGACGTCTCTGGTGTTGCGAGGTGTCCATGGACGGCGGTAATCGCTTACCTTCAGGCGATACGTATGCTGGTTTGCCACCTATATAATCATAAAAATATCTAATTGTTCAATATAAATTAACTGTTATAGTAAAGCCTATTCGTATATCACAGGTAAACCTTGTCCATACTAATACTATAAATTCGAAATCATATCTGTTTGTTACACTTTTACGACTAAACTGCTGCACTGATATAAGTGAAATTTGCCATTGTGATACTTTAATTATTAAAGAAGGATATAGGCTACTCTTAACGGTGACTGAACTGAACTGAAATAGTCTTAATTTACTAATATATTGATTTCCTCCGTGGCGCAGTGGCAGCGAATGCGACTGCTGTGCTTGAAGTCTCGGGTTCGATTCTTGAGTCGGACCAAATGTTTATATGATCTGCAAAAACATTTGTTTCGGAGTAGGGGTGTTTTCTATGTATAATATGTAATTATATATAAAAAAATTATATAAGCATTAATATCAGTTGTCTAGTATCCATAGTACAAGCTCTGCTTAGTTTGGGACTAGAAGGCGTTGATTGTTAAAATATCTGAACATATTTATTTATTTTATTTTATTATGGAAAAAATATAATCGATTAGATTTTATTCAACTTAAACACATATTTAGATCATAACAAAGTTCAATATCTGAATCACTTTTAATTTTTTCATCCAATTACAATTATTAATGTCAGAAGCATTTATACAGAAATTAAGACAGTAATAAACCGATAAGGAGTCAAGTTGAAAACCTACTTTCTATTAAAGAGCATTATGTAACCAAGCCAAATACCTTTATACAACTTTAGGAAGTACTCTCCACCTTTTAAATGTATACAGCTCACAAAAACAAAAGTAACAAGACATAGTCGACCCCAAGCCACGACCGAAGCCAATTAAAAATCGGTCAATTTTCACGTATCGGTTTCGAGCCACTGCATCTTTCGATCAGACAGTAGTTACGCAACTACAAAAATAAAATTCTAGAACATCCTGTGAAAGTCAGACAAAGGTAGTATGGTCCTTCAATTTCTTAACACTAATTCGAAGGACCATAAAATTCTGTACTTATTGACATTTATAAATGGGACGACGTATATAGTATGTCAATGTGTCACCTAAAATGGAATTTGAGAGGTCTGTTTTGAATTTCCCCTGTGGTTTGGGCGGCGAAAACTTTTGGTATTAGTACCCTACGTCTAGCAGTGGACTAGAATGGCTAAATCGGACAATTTTCACGTATCGATTTTGAACCCGTGCATCTCTTTTGATCAGATACATAGTAGTATCTGATCGAGAATGGTCGATCGATCAGATACACAACACAACAACACAAATGAAATATTAGAACATTCTGTGTAAGACAGCAAAGGTAGTAAAAACTTTAATTGAATTTCTATTGTTTAGAATAAAAAAAAATATTAATTCAAGCCAAAGTCCAATAACAACTAGATGTCCCATGGATAGATATAAGTAATTATGTACAAAAACAATTCTGATAACACCTACATTAAATACACAAATGTACCATAAAAATTAAAGAATGTTGCCCTGTCTTTATAATCATGTAGGCGACAATTGCTTCCACATAGCCACCTAAAATTACAGTGTAGAGTACCTAAAATTAATAAAATATAAATATTTTAAGTATACGTGAAATTTATTTGGTGCGATGACCAAGAAGTAGAATTTCAAAAATCTTAACCATAAACCGTGTTCTTTTAAACCTCTTAACACGTTCCTATCCGCATTTTGACCTTTCTAGAAATTGTGTATACTAAAAATGGATCTGTCAATTCAATAACTCATTACATGTTTTTAAAATTTAAGGCTACAGTCACCACTTAGTGTTTAAAACTAAATTAGCTGCTTAAATCTGATGTTAGAATAATAAAATAATAAACGAAACGTGCTGTAAACCAATCGATTAATAAGTATAATTAATATGTTAACACGACATTTAAGGTCAGAGAGCTGTACGATGAATTGAGAAATAAAACTTCTAATTGACTCATAGATGTTAAATAAATTAGCGAAGGGCATTATTACTTTATTGAAGAATTATGGTTCATTAACACGTTCTCAGTTGCTTGATATTCAACTATTTGAAAACTTTAAATGAATGTCTATTAACGATAATTGTTTAATAAAAATACTTGGTTTCTCAATCAATTATCAAAGAGAAAAGTTGTGAATTTATTTCTCGTAGAGAGTGGTAATTTTGTTAATGTACATCAGAATTTTAGTGCAGTATAGGTGTTGAATGCTTAAAACACAGAAAAAATGTTATGTTGATTATACTGGAAAAATAAATTTAAAAAATTTTTCGATCGACCTTGAACACTGACATAATTATAATGGACAAGATGGGAGTTTTTAATATGTTTTTGTCTAGGCTTTTTTGTGAAGTAATAAAAGAAAAACTAAGCTTTCAATTAAGAGGAATTAAGCATGTATCATTTGTATTTTTTTCACAATTTTATTAATTCAATCTGAGAAGAAGCCCATGTTCAAAGCATGCTTGTTTTGCAGTAGGTACGTACGAACGCTAGTTTATCAGTTTGTACTATATCTCTAGTCTAAAAGAAAAGTGGATAAACGTAGGGTTCTCAAAATATTCCGTTCAATTAAAATTTAAGTCTATTTCATTAGTTTGTACTATTTTTCTAGTCTAAGATTCAATTAAAATAAATAATGTTATTTTTCACAATTTAAATTCTTAGAAGTCTTTAAAAAATTGTCTTTTAAAGTCGTTGCACTTTTAAGATTCTTAAAGCTATTTGTGACCAATCAAGACATAAAAATACATTTAAATCATCTTGACTTATGTATATTCAAGTCAGTGCTATTTCTTTAAAAATTTATAAAACGCGCGTTTGTTTTCATTACGGCAGGTGATGAGAGTAATCTTCCTAATCTACCTGTGGTATTAATAAAACAAAGGTTTACTACCAGCGATATACCGCAGAAATATGTGTTTATTTATCGTAACTCGCATGGCAGCTTTTATTGTGGGCTGCCTTTACAAGTTTAGGTATACATCATCATGATCAGCCTATCGCAGTCCACTGCTGGACATAGGCCTCTCCAATTTCACGCCACTTAGTTCGATCTATGGCTTCTCGCATCCAGCTCCTGCCAGCCGTCTTGCGCAAATCATCGCTCCACCTGGCTTGTGGACGTCCTACACTACGTTTGCCGAGACGCGGTCTCCACTCAAGAACTCGTTTACCCCAACGGTTATCGGTTCTTCGGCAAATGTGGCCAGCCCACTGCCACTTCAGCTTGCTTATCCTGTGGGCTATGTCGATGACCCTGGTTCTTTGTCGGATCACCTCGTTTGATGTCCGGAATATTTATTTATTATTATTTTTTATCAATATAATGGTTTGCAAGCATTGTTCATTATATGTAACATAAATAAATATCAAGTAACTATATTTATGCCCTTACACTTAATAGTTTAGATACATGTACACACATAGACTTTTTGTAACATTGAAAAGTAAAATTGCAAACTAAAGTAATGTGGGGTGTAGAATGTAGGAACGCGGCTA
Source organism: Hyphantria cunea (assembly GCA_003709505.1). Lineage (NCBI taxonomy): Eukaryota > Metazoa > Arthropoda > Insecta > Lepidoptera > Erebidae > Hyphantria > Hyphantria cunea. The sequence continues at coordinate 31,180 of PKRV01001412.1, forward strand.
TATTACAGCGTAGTACCTATTAACAGTTCTCTTAGTGCAAAAAGCCACGCGAGCGATTTATGGTTTACGTTAATACCCAATGGTTTTTAACTTACAAGAGTCTAGAACATTTTCAACGAAAACATCATTTAATGTCAGTATAATAAAGGTAGATTCTGTAGTATAGTAATAGCGGAGCGGATAGAACCAGGAGACAAAATGAGAAACCCACAAATCTATATTATCCATATTACTTTTATACTAACATTATAAACCTGAAGAGTTTTTATTTGTTTGGTTTAACGCACTAATATCAGGAAGTATTGATCTGAATTGAAAAATTTGTTCGCTGTTACATAACCCAGCTATTGAGTAAGGCTATGGCTAATCGGCTATGTATCATACGATACAACCAAACGCACAAAGTGAAAGATAGAGTATCAATAAAATGTGTTGCAAAAACAGGAGATAATTATTCCTTTTGACAGCTTCCATTGCGTGTGAAGCGAAAACAGTTAAAGAGTAAAAAAATAATGTATAAAAGAGTTGTTCCCCTTTAGAAGATCTTAAAAAAGTCTACGACTACCAACCTCAGTCTGATCAACATATTATTATGTCTTACTTTTGAGGTTGGCTCATTATAAACGTTTTTATAGTAACCAAATTTGTTCACGTCGTAGAAAGGAAGAAACACCCCAATACCTAAGTGCTAAGCACAGAACCAAAGTAACTCAAGTAGGTGAAGTAAATAAAACACTAATGTCCAAATTTAATCACTCTTCTACAAAGATCTGCAACACTCTGGCAGGGAGCCAACATACTATGAGGAGTGCTAAGTTTTACTTGACGACTTCAACTATGTAATAACCACTACACATAAATCACAAAACGAAGGTGTCATTATCTATTACAATAAGCTTCTCAATCCAAAATTCAAAGAGCCTTTAGTTACTGACGCCAATTGCATGGTGTTAAATTAGGCAAAGATAAGTGCATCATCGGATTATATCGCCCACCATGTCAAACCAATGCAGTAAGCTTTGTTGATTAATTCGTTACTCAATCAACTAAAGGTCTTTAAGAATATTTTCCTTTGGGGTGATATAAACATCAATTTAGTGCCAAATAGTCCTGATAAGCGATCGCACGACTACCTGAACACCTTAACTAGTCATCCGGGACATACATATCCAACCCATGGTCTCATATGTTTAGACCACATGATAGTAAAGATCAAACTAAACACGTAGTGTTTTACTATCGAAATATTAATCACAGACCATGAGAGTATAGATGCAGACCTAAATCACCCTTAAATTATCGAAAGACTAATAATAATAATAATAATGAATCGCTTTATTGTGCACCAGACAATTAAGTACATAACTTAAAGCTGACTAGATGAACGGCTAGAGATTGGAAATGCAAAGAGCTACAAAAAACATTTGGGATATGACATAAAAAAAGTAGGACTGTTAGCAAAACTGATAGTTTATCTTCTCTCCTGTCCTAACCTGACAATCCTCATATGGATTTAAAAAACGTAAATCATTACTTTGTGGACATTGGCGAAACCCTGGCCAGAAAGATATCCTTTTCTAAATCCATTTTATCGAAACAAACCCTTAATAATCATCCAGTACCCACACTAAATTCATTTGATATCCTTCCAACTGATGAACAGGAAATTTTTACCCAGATAAAAGCCCTCAAAGAAAACTGTACTGTGGGCTTTGATCAAATCACGACTAAAACTATAAATAGGTATGCTAGAATTTTTACATCCCCCATGACGCATATTTGTGACTTATCCATCACTAAAGGTATTTTCTCCTCAACATTTAAAACAGCAGCTATCAAAGCTATATACAAAGCAGGTGAGAGAGACTGCTTTAGTAACTACCGCCCGATCTCCATTCTACCGGCACTATGTAAAGTTCTAGAGCGCCTAACTAACCTGCGACTCACAAAATTTCTTGAACTTAATAAGCTCATCTTCCCTGCTCAATATGGATTTCGAACAGGTCGTTGCACTGGTGATGCTGTGCATGAGTTGATGAACTCTGTTGTGGCTGGTTTAGAAGCCAAAAAAACATGCCTTGCTCTATTTTTTGCTCCTCAGAAAGCTTTTGAAACAGTCTCGATTGCGCACTTGCTACAAAAATAGAATGAACTGGTATAAGAGAAACTTCTTTAAAATTGACGAATGATTGAACTTAAACTGACTAATAGAAAACAGCGAGTCAGAATAAATGATATTCTAACTAACGAGTTAACTATTAAATTTGGTGTACCGCAGGGTAGTATTATTGGCCCGACACTTTTTCTGGTGTATATCAACGACCTTTGTCAACTGCCTGTCATTAATGGCAGGATTATCACCTTTACTAGTGACACTAAATTGTTATTTAGCAGTGACAGCTGGGAGGAGGTGTTTACTACTGCTCAACTGGGTTGGTAAATGGCTGCAAGACAATATCTTGACGGTTAACATCTCCAAAACAAAGTATGTCACCTTTGAACATAGAGTGAATTTGCTCCCACCGATGTCTTTAACCATAGCAGCCCACACTTGTACCTATAAAACCTCTGACTCCTCTTGTCCATCTCTTGAGGGGGTTGAGAGTCTTAAATATCTTGGAGTGATTATTGATCACCATCTTACATTTAAACCACCAAAGAGGCCCTTGTATCTAGATTATCACAAATTAATATATTTTTAGAACATTGAGACACTCGGCAAATCGCAAGACTATCAAGATGGCTTATTACGCTTTGTGCCAATCTCTAATTGATTATTGCATAACTTCGTTGGGTGGTGCTGCCAGGACTCACCTTATCGAGATTGAACGATCACAGCGTGCTATTCTCAAGATTGCTGCTGGTCTCCTCCTGTAGATCTANTTTTTTCCTCCTGTAGATCTATATCGCGAATGGGATTTACTTGTTCTGAAAAACACTCTGAACTTCAGTTTGTCGTTAACATATTCAAAGATGAAAAAAGAAAAAGTGAGGTTTGTCTCCGCTTAAATTTAAATCTTCGGTCTCTTAAAGATTCTTCAATTTTCTTGAGCCATATACCTACAATAAAACAAATAGTATCCCTAACATATACCCCAAAAGTAGATTTGTCTGTCTATGAATTCTAGAACACTACCTGAAAACTCTGGATTATAATGCAACTGAGAATATTATGGTCATCATCAAATGAAATCCTACTCCTACCCTTAATCCTCTTAACCCTTAACCCTTCTATGATTAATATTATAATCTAACAACACTCTCTCCACAAATCACAACAACTTACATACACTTTAAAACTTACACTGACACATGCTCATACACGCGTACGTACATATTAATGCCTGCTTTATCTTAGGTAGACTATTTGTCTGATAGAGACTTAGTCTATCGTCTTTGTTTTCTTTTTAGTTTTGTAATAGTCTTAGTTTGCTTAATTGTTTATTTTCTCACGCGATCCTTACTGTCCTCCTTCCTTTTTTTACAGTACAGAGGACCTGGTGATCTGTAAAACAGGTTACCTTTTCATAACCTACATCAGGTATCAGTTTTTCACAAAGGTGGAATCCGGCAGCTAAGTTACTATAATACCTATTATTAAGCCATACATTTGTGAAAGAGAATAAAGTTTATTATTATTATTGCTTATCTGCCTCCCGACAGCCATAGAGTTGCCGTAGTAGTAGAACACCGTAAACAGTTTATTTATGTAATTACTTTAATAATCATAAAAATTAAGAGGGTCATAACAAATTCATAGCTTCACGGCTACAGCTACAATAAGCTACATGGAAATATAATTTAAACTGTAATAAAAATGGCAGTGGACGGGTCTTTACTAAAACGATATATTTACGTGTTAAGAACGGTGGTTTTCCCCATAACTCCGCTGTCTCTCTTGACTCCGTGTATTTCAAGACTCGAGCTAACATATTTGATGTTACTTTGTTCTAGAGAATAAAGAATGAAAATGGATAGATGTACCTTACAACACGAAGATATATTACGTTGTTGTAAAAACTTTCCAAGCGGAATATTAATATTGCAGAGCGATAAGAACTAGATTTTTGCGGTTTTAAACCAAAATATGATCATGATAAAGTTCAAAGTACAGATCAAAATTAAATTTATACGATATACGATTTTTTTCGCAAATACATACTTATTATAAATAGGAAACACCCAAACTCCGAAACAAATACTTGCAGGTCACACAAATATTACGCATACGCTACCACTGCGCCACCGAGGCAATCAAGTCTATACTTTTGTGTATATATTTATCAGAATTACTACTATGCCTAATGGAATGCACGGAGTCGAATCCAAGTAAGGTCATTATCTTCATTACATATGTAGACAAAGCACCCGTGGTGACTCACAATACGGTGGTTTAGTGAAAAGCTTTTTCACGCCCTGCTTCAAACACTCAAGATCAAACTAACTGGTAATTCAAGAGTCACAGTCAAAGTATATTTCTTGTCTAACAATAAATCTCATTGTAAGAAACAACATTTGTTGCCATGATCTTAAGTGTTGGAAATATGTGCAGAAAAGTAGAATCAAGTAATAAGGTGAAAAATTAAAAGTATCACAAGCAAGTACTTTTGAACCACTAACGAAATATCTTGAAAATAGCTTTTAAACATATAAGAAAATAAAAATAAAATTAAAATAACTTTTATTTCCTGTAACCTACTTTACACTTTCTTTTTTTTTAATTGATAACAATTAAATGACATCTGATCAAGTAGCATTATCGGCAAACAGGTCAGGTTGTCTTCTAACATAGGCCTCCTCTAATTCACTCCACTTGTTTCGGTCTAGCGCAGTTCTTCTCCATCCATTTGGCAGATCGTCTTCCCATCTTTTTACTGATCTTAAACATATATGCATTTTTAATCCTTTATTTCTGGAAAATATTTTAGGCGTTGCTATAGAGGCGAAGAGCCCTTTGTTTGTAGCAAGCCTTTCAAAACAGTTTCAATGTTATCCTATCAATCAAATTCCGTGCTTCGCTTTGATCCGAATGAAACCCTTCGCCAGTCACTCAAAATGTCGTTGCGTAAACATAATACATATACGTTGTACTATGTTTTAGATATATTGCTTTAAAGTTGGATTCGAATTGAAATGATTGTGGCTTCGAATCGTTGTCAATTTTCAACCTATCAATATGTAATCAACATTGTTGTTCAGGTTGTAATAATTTCTGAAAAGATTAATTTAAATATCATACATTATTTCTTACCTATACTCTGTGAATAAATAAAATTGAAGTGGCTGTTTGTAATATTAAAATAAGAAATTTTTACTTTTTTTGTGCATAAACGTTTTGTGCATAAATATTTTATTTGGTATACGTATCGTGTATGCATTACAAGATACATATGCCAAATAAAATCTTTTACAATTTGTCGGATAACATCAAGAAAATCTGGACCGATTTTAATGGGACTTTCGCTGGCAGATAGTTGATGTAAGAAGGAGTAACTCGGGCTACCTTCTGAGACTTTTATCTACAACGGCCGGTAGCGAGAGATGTCCTCCGACTACAGTGAGGGCCCGACGCTGCGGCCAAGCGGAGCACACCGCCAGCCTGTGCTGGGCCGAGTCCTCACTCTAATCGTAGTGATGGCAGGCGGGACTCAATTCTCTCCTGGCGACCGATTGCAGGTACTTCCCAAAGCAACGTGCCCAGAAAGCACCTGCGTCGGTCGGAAGGAAAGGGGCCCGTGCTGCCACCCTTCCCACTCGAGGATGACCGGCTGGAGCGCCTCCACGGTGGTCCAAGTTCCACAGGAGTGGTCCAAGGATAGACCCCTGCGAAACGCCGCACGACATGGGTCGCCGTCTCAGTGCGCCATCTCGATCCTCGTATACGACGGTACGCTCCTCTAAATAGTCTGCCACCAGCCGCCTAAGGTACTCTGGCACCCCGTGGTACTGGAGTGCTTCCCTGCTGCAGCTGAATGGCAGACTATTAAAGGCGTTGGCGATGTCCAGAGACACCGTCAACACCACGCCGCCACTGCTCACCGCCTCTTGGGTCACGGCCCTCAGGCGCATCACGGCATCGACCTTCGAACGCCCCTCTCGGAACTCGAATTGGGCGTCCGACAAGTCAGGGCCCATCTCGCTGAGATGCCGGACGATGCGGGCAGAGAGCACCCTCTCGAACAATTTGCCCGCCTTGGCCTACTTTTTAAGACTAGCTTAGCCTCGCGGCGTTGCCCGCGGTAGTTGTTTTGCCGCGGGTTTCAGCTAGTCTTCAATAAAATAGTGGTTGCAATTTGGGCTCAGTAATTACTCTTGGCATTTTTCATTTCCCTATATAAATCAAAACAGTGTATGTTGTCTACGCACCACAACAATGTAAGAATAGACCTGGTTGCATATATGTTCAGNAAGTTGTTGTAATCATCATGTAATTTTTACCATTATTATTAACTATAACCCGCTCCTCAGCAGAAATGCGTATAAAAATGAACGTTCTTAAAAAATGCGTACAAAGAATTTTCTTAAACATCAATTGTAGAAGCACAATATCCCTTCCATATTTCATAGATCATTGTATCCCTCAATAAGACAAAAGAGGGCGGCGTTAATGAATGAAGTGCTTTTGAAATGTTCGTTTTGGGAATTTCGATTGGGAATATGGGACAGCTGGACAAAATAAACTAAAGAAATGAGACCGCGGCAGCTTTACGAAGCTATTTTACCAATTTATGCTTTTATAAAGGTAACTAAATGGTTGAGACAGAAAGTTTTATTAGATTCCCGGATCTGAATAAATTATTGGCGACACCTGGTGGTGCTCGAATGAGTGAAATAGTTATTGTCGGGTATTATGAAGGGATATCTTCATTTTAATGTAACAACTTTTGTAAGAAAACGAACTTTTATAATAAAACTGCTAAAGTTTTTCTGTAATATCCATTTTTCGATATTATTATACGTGTAACGATGAAATATTGTGAGAAAAAAAGTCCAGCACAATAGAGAAAAACATAATATATTATAGTATTTTTACCATAACATCAGGATTCATTATTAGCATAGGTAAACGTAGGTTAAATAAACTTCAAGATAGATAAAGGGTCGATGAAAAAATTACATTTATATGGAGTTTTGTTTTATCTTGAAGTTTTCCTGCTGTTTTAGAACCCAATTTAAACGATTGTTAGCTCTACTTTTTGGTATTGATAAAGTATCAATACCAAAAAGTTGTTCAGTGAAGAGAGTAGCTCAGGCGCAGTTTTCGGTGTCTTATACCAGATTGAGAGTGACCAAAGATAGACGGTATAGGCCTTTGTCAAATTGCCATAGAAGCTAGTTGCAAGAAGTCCAAGCCTACAAGTGTCTGAACGTCGCTTAGTTAAACAGTAGTGTCTGTGTTTTTTACAGGTAAACACTAGGACGGATCCCGATATCTTTATAAAAGTTGTACCTGGATCCCAATTTAAGATAGCAATTTTAGGCGATGTGTGGCACACCGTGTTGTTGTATTTTTTTTATTTGATTCTGACACTACTACCCCGTTGGGGTGACGGCCCAAAGATAATGCGAACAAAAAAAATGTCAGACAGCTTGTTAAAATTTGTGCGTTGACGAATTTTAAAATTACTTTAGTTGAAATGAATTGGTTTTCAATGTCTTGTTGTTTTAATTATTAAATTTTACTCGACCGTTATTTTGTAAACTTGTACCAATACAGGTCAAAATATTTAAGTAGGTAGATAAATTGGACCATAAAGAGCTGTTCAGCTGTTAAAGTCACTAACGAGTGAAATATACAGAAAACATTTTTTAAAGTCAACTTCCGCGTTTGTAATACACATCACAGGAAAAATCCTGTGATGTGTATTACAAATATACATGAAACCGACACAAAGAACACCCAGACCCATAACAACAATTGACGATTGATGATTACGACTGCTTCCGTGGCAGGTAGCATATGCGACTGCTGAGCTTGAATTCTACAAATATTTATTTCCGAGTTTAAGTGCTTTCTATGTATAATATGTATGTATATAACTATGTATATAACTATGTATTTATATCATTTGTCTAGTACCCATATCACAAGCTGTGTTTAACAACTAACTAACAACCGTAATTTTATGTACAATTCATCTTAATTTCTATCGCTAACGAACCAATTGCGAAATAATTAAAAGAAATTGAGTTGCAAGAGTGCAGTTTTCGCATGTAAATTGAACATGTAAAAAAGGTCACACAAGTTTATAAAATTGCTGAGCAAGTTAGCAAAATGCTGTACCATGCTGTAAAAAACAAAAAAAAAGACTTTGAATATATTTTAAAGGTGAAATACATTTAAAATCCATTAATAGTTTTTTTTACATGTCTGTGCCATGTTATTTAAACTTCCGTGAATTGCTTATTTTTTACCGAATTCAAATTAATCGAGTTCTAAAAAGCAAAACTTTTTAAATCGTAACGCATATCTATTTTCTTATCTACATGTAACTCGATTGCTCAAAATTAATAGTATCGTATATGGTCACAGTCATAGATAGCCATAGCTATACATATATGTCTACTTCTACAGTTACTAACTTGTATTTTCTGCCGAAGCGTGTTATTAGGTGAAATGAAACTTATGATGTCACACAGAGGCTAACACAGACACTGTACTGCTAAGTAATATATGATGCTCTGCTCAAGGCATATATTGAGGTGCAGAAAAAATCTTAGCAAATAATATTCCTGTATCGGGAATATTAAAATCTTTTAAAGGGTAACGAGCAGTTGGCATTAGGTTATCATAATTTAGGTATTACCTAAAAGGCGGTCATTATTTCAAAACTCAAAATACTCAGCTTTTGGTATTAATGTAGATTACTAGGTACTTAGCGTGGAAGTTAACTAATGTATTTTCTCAAAGTGGAATAAGTTATTTGATACTTGGCACTGTAGTGCTTGGTAATGAGATAGAATATTGCTTTAGAAGTTAAAGAACGAAGACGGGGAAAACCCTAAATTATTTCATAGCAGTTATATACTAGAGAAAATAGATCTGACCTGTTTGATGTTCTTATAAATAGATTTCAGCCATCTGCTTCCTGTAAAGTAATATAAATTAATTATAGGGATTCAAACACAAAAATATTTTTCCAACTCAACCGATATAGCCTACAAAATATAAAAATATAGTTGAATGAGCGTCGGTACTGCGCCTGATCTATCCCCGATCGTGGCGGTTAACCGTCCCATCTGAATATGAAAGAGAGGGAACAGAGAGTGCACCTATGTTTGCGCACACGCGCACATGCGTAGTTGGCTGTTTTGCGTTGAGACTGGCCACTGTGGCCGTAATCAACTAGGAGAACATTGTCACACAACGTGACATTTACGTGATTTCAGAAAACGGAACAAACTAATTAATAGCCTGTACAGTACACACACACTGCGTAGTGAAACAAAAAACTAATAAATAAAAGAAAAGAAGTCAAACAAGTGAATAATTTTAGAAGCTTTTTAAAACAAGCTTTTATTACTAGTTAATAAAAACAAATTAGTTTAAGCCCTTTCATTTGATACCCATATTGGGTGGGTTGTTCAGAAATAATAATATATACGCCGTCATTATGTCACAGCGGCCATTTTGGATTAATAATAATACCAATTACATGTAATTACATTGTCATCAGAATTAAAGGTATAGTTCAAATTTCAGGTCAATCGGCAATCGGGAAGTGGATCAAATTTAACTTACAAGATCTGATTACAGACAAACATCGGAACAGGTGAAACTAAATAAAAGCTTGTAAGGAAGGGTGTGAATATAATGTGAATTGATATGTATATATGTATTTCACATGTAAATATATGTATAAATTATGTATATATGTTGCCTATTTATGTATCTTATATTCGAAGTTGTATAATCTATGTGTGCTTACCTCACAAGATTTCTACACCACCCTAAAGTTGAAGAATACCCTGGGCATTATGTCCGCCGTACAAAAGTGCATAATAAAGTTATAAATAAATAAACGCACAAACCTAGTTATTCATAAAATACAAGCATTTTATTCTGGTGACACCGATGCTACTGCTGAGATATATTAAATATAGCAAATTGGGACAGTGCTTGTGTAGCACTTACTGAAACTTACTTATATAAATGTTGTGATTTTTTTTACCTATATGTCAATATAACAAAGCGATTATATACTTTTATACACAATGAATATAAAACTCACCAAAGTAGCTACTTACATATAATAAAATTCTTTAGTCATTCAACTATAAATCGAATAAAAGAAAGGTCAAGCAAGGGACCATCAATATTTTGTACAAAATGTTCACTTCTAAATTGTGTTGTGTGAAATGTGACATAACTTCATTGTTTGTATGTAATGTTTATGGTTGATTTCCCACAATCGCAAACGTAAATATCGAAATAGTTGCCTAAAAATGGTGCCAAATATCTTACGTAAAGTATATTGCACTATTTTGTTTACTTTAGCAACTTGAATTAAAAGCACACATCTTACACTACACTACAGGGTTTTGTGCAATACTAGGTATGTCTCACTGTGTCAGCCACATTTGTTGTTTCTATAATTTATCTCTTTGCAGAGTTTCATCAAGATCCATTCAGTCGTTTTTGCGCAATAGCGTTATAATAATCCATATGAACTGTCCTCTTTAAAATTATACTAAGATTGTACAGGCACAGATGATTATTCTTGGAGCCTCTTAGACTTACCGAATGAAATAAAGTATAATTATTTCTTCATGCTCTTATGCTCTCGGGCTAAGAACAAACTCCCTATCTTTTCCCGAGGGTACCGTATAAGACGATTTAAGGATTATCCATTGAGGAGGGAAGGCCACGGCGTTCATCGGTGTACTTTTTCAGCTTACTGCGATTACTAAGCCTCCTGAAAAGGTATGTGATAATAGCAATTCTTTCTTTTTTTCATTCCTAGGTAATTTATACAAAATACGCCCTTATGATAATATTTTTTTGTGAGATTTCTATATTTGTATTTAAGTTATTTTAATTTTATATATAGAAAATGAAATTTATACTGTCACAAAATAATACTCAATTATAATTGCAATATAATAATTGCGATAGTAAGGCGCTCATAGCCCAGTTGCACTCGGTGATTGGAAACAATCATCGAGGGTAAGCAACGATGGCGCGGTCAGTACCTGGATGGGTGACCACTGGTGGCATGTTACCATGAGCGTCTCCGTGATTCGGAGGTCACGTTAAGCAGTCGGTCCCGGTTGTTATCATACGATAACAGTCGTGAAGCTTAGTTGGAGGCCTTCGGGCGGCTTAAAAACATCCAACGGCAAGATTTACGTAGCCACAACGTATTCTTGCCAGTACCCAACCCGCACTTGGCCAGCGTGGGGACGTATGGCCTTAACCCTCTCCTGAGAGGAGACCTGAGCCCAGCAGTGGGACATTATGGGTTGTTGTTTGTTTGTTAATTGCGATAGTAAAATATTGGCGTATTGGTGACTATAAACGGTTACAATACACATACGGATTGTTGTATCTTCCACATGGAAAACTGGATTATTAAATTTTGAATTTAAAGAGAATAGAACAATAGTGAAAACATAGTTGGCAGAATTTAAGCTTGCCGAAGTGTCTTTAGTTTAAATAAATACTCAATAATTTCGTTTTATTTTCCAATTATATTCAAGTGAAAACAAACGAACAAACAAAGAAAATAAAACGGGTTATAAATTTTTTTTTCGATTTATTGACATTGTACTCACTACATTCAATATAAATAATGTTACCACTTGTATTTTTTTTGTAATTATGTTTAGGAATCATAACAAAAATAAAAAAGTTTATATTTTTTGGATACATAAGTATAGTACCAGTATATTCAGTCAAGAATGAAGTAAAATCATAATAGATATCTTGCTTTAAATCAAGTCTGGCAATAATGACAACGGAAATCAACTTTTGACAATTAACAATGATATAACAGCTTGTTTTTGTGCCAGAGGTACAGAAAACGTACAAGAGTATTTCTATTTCTTTGGTTCATTGAATTTATACTCATTTTTAAAATTTTGATAATAGTAATTTTCAAGGCATTTATTTATTTATTTATTTATTTAAATCTTTATGCACAAAATTGGCAAAGGAGGACTTAATGGCGTAGGCATTTTCTGCCAGTCGACTTATGCCAGTATGGCCTAGGAATGTAATATATATTCTTTTTTTTAGTTTTCGCTTTATTTTACGATAAAGGAGCGATTATAGGTTTTCGAAAAAAATATTTGTTCTCTTTCGACTGCTAAAACTGGCCTAAAAAGAAAAAAAACTGATTCTCCACTTCAATGGAAGTATTGAATCAATTATAAAAAAAAACTGGACCATCTTTAGTTTTAACTAGAGATACATTATTGAAGACGGTCGTAAGTCAATTCATCTCTGGAGTAAGTGGACTTCTTTGATTTGATCTACAAATAAATATTTCTTATTATTTTTAATACATAACCCTATTTAATTACAATTTCATGGATACAGCACAATAAAATAAGATAATTCGAGAACTTGATAGCTTAATATATAGAAGTCGTTACGATAACAAGACTGAATTGAAATAGTCTGTGTCATAAGAAGTGTGGCGCCCATTAATTGTCTGACTCAAGCGCGTAAGGAATTCGATATGAGGCAAAATTATTGTGATATTTATGGAAAGATGGGTAAATAAGACTAATTTTATTAGACTGAGCACATAGACCACCAAATAACGGAGTACTAATTAACCTTTGTGATTGAAATATAGTAATGAAGCCTTGAGAAAAGTCATTCTTAGCCGATATTAGTCGTAGTACCGCTATTTTACACTAATATGGAATTGAAAGTATTATTTTTAATCATTAGGTTTTGAAGATCGGCTTGTTTTCGTTTTTTACATAAGAAGTAACAACACGTATATATCAGTTAAGAGACTACTTAAGAATAGTAAGAATATATNAAATATATCTTCACGGTAAAGCTTAACATGCAGAAGATTTCTGTACCTGGAACTATCATAACTGGTAACGTAACGCTTTTTTACCTAAAAATGTTGGGTCTGTTACTTTTAAATGAAACGCAATCACTTTCATTAAAAATATTTTTGTTTTTGGAATATTGGGCAAACGACCGATTACCGCCGCTCTTGGGAGATGGGGAGGTGGATGGGGGAGGGATTAGGGTATGGGCCTTCGGTATCCTCACTCAATCGGTGAGCGCAAGCGCTGTTTCACACCGGTTTTCGTGCAGGAACGTGGCTTTTAAGTGGCGGTTCTTGGGATCTCTATTCCAAATTCTATTGAAATCGGTGCGGTGGCTTAGCCGTGGAAGTGTAACACACTTTTGTATTTATAATATTAGTGTGGACTAAGTTTTGCCGAGTCAATATGTCTACCAAAAATAGAAAGTTCGACTATGTATTTAGCCTATTTCTTATTCTATAATTACTTTAGAAATCTGAGAATGAATTAGTTAAGTAGTTCTCCTAATTACTTTTTAATGGTGCAACAGGAACACTTATCTTTAGACCAACCCATTTATGTATCTGTATTATTTAGGAAAGTAGGTATAAGAATATTATTATTCCAGCAGCTGCCTTACATGGCCTACTTATGGGATTTTAGCTTAGGTTTTAAAAGGAAAAACTAAAAGCAATATAAGATAGAAAAAGACAATCAGAGATATTTTATAAGTAACATTATCTAACTAAACACTAACCGATATATATTCAGTAGGCACACTTGTGCTGGTATGTTCTTTATAACTTTTTTTTTTCTTAAATATACGACTCCAGTGTTAGCAGTTTACATTTTCTATCGCGGGGAACTTAAAAAATATACATAAAACGGATACGAAAAACTCAAATCAATAATTAGTGGTTCACACAAAGTGTTATCCAGTGTGGTCTTTGAACCCACAACACTCAGACGACTGCTTAAACCACTAGAGACACCAGATACTCAATAATATAATATTTAATAACAAATTTAAACATCTAACACACAACGTCATCTAGTCCGAAGCTAAGCAGAGCTTGTATTATGATTATAAGACAACTGATTTATGTACAAATATACTTCTTTTGTGAATTCATATATATTATACATAGAGAACACCAAAACATCGAAACAAATATTTGTAGATCATACAAACATTTGGTCCGGACAGGGAATCGAACCCGAGACCTCAAGCACAGTAGTCGTATACGCTACTACTGCGCCACCGAGGTTGTCAGACTAGCTTGTGTACTTGTTTTATTTATTTCACCATTGAATGATTATTTGAGACTTTATATTATTTTACTTTTAACAAATTAATTTTATCTGTTAGATACCGAGCTAGTTAGCCTTTTGTTAAATACATTCAGAGTTCTTTCGTAAAAGGTATCCGAGGATCGCCATTGTGTGCAGATAGCCAGCCGTGTTATCTGAGTGTTGGACTTTGTATCAATTATCAACTTTTAAACTGAGACTGAACTTTGAAGACAAAAGGAAAAGAAATTATGTTTGACATCTTTATACCTAAGTAATTGTATAAAGGAAAAATGTCTGTATTTACTGGCTACTAGAATGTAAATATATGTATATACTATACTAAATATATGTATATAATATGTAAATATATGTATATGTAAATACATTCTTTTTGGTACAAATTATTATTAAGACGTCATGAATATATTCCTTTTCTATTGTTTTTAATATTATAGTTTAAGGACATAAAATATTATAACACAACTTACTGATCGGACTCTGTGGTGTGCATTGAGACAGGCTTCTGTCCAGCCGTGGACTGAAATGGACTGATGATAATGTCAGTTTCAATGATTTCAGAAAAAAAACATTATTCCATTCATATATATCATATAATTTCTATACTTTCATACAAAATTTGACTGCCTCGTTTGCGCAGTGGTTGCGTCTTCTATATGTACTGTAATATAATACCAAATAAAACAGCAGGGTGTAGGCCTCTCTTTATAAAAGAGATTTTAAACCATCATCAATAAATCAATGTATCGCTGTTCACTGCTTTACGAAGTCTTGGAGCAGTCCGCATCCATTCGCTGCCAGATATTATCTTCAAATCGACGGTTCATCGTGTCACAAGATGCACTATATTTCCCAAGGTAATTACGGTCATCGTTCCTCCACATTTTGAGTCCAGAGAAATGAGAAATTATTTTTGCTCAATATTTAAGTTTATGTATGAAAATTGTAATACATAGTTTATGCTTTCACCTATTTACTAGATTAACTGCACGATCCTAAAATATTTATACAATAGGTAAAACCGCAGCTTTCCGAAACACCCTCTCGCTTCTTTGTGATACTTTTCTCTGAAATACGTCACACGAATATTAAGATGGATTAAAAAATGGACCTAAATTGTAATGAAACACGCAAGTAATACCAAATGCTTTTTAACGCACACAAAATCATTATAAAACATACTAACATTTTTTTTATGTCAGCATCTTACTATAGGGTTCTTACAGAGAAAATTTTGAAGGTGAAGTTAATCGATATGTTTTACATCCCAACTTCGGGTACTTTCTTAACTGTTTGATTATGAACGTAAAAGGCATAACATTATATAATCTAGTTGTTATAAATATAGTCCGGGGCCATTACAACAAAATAAATACTGATTTTACAAATTATGACAAACATAATATCCAAAAAGGGAAATTCCCACGCCTACGTTTCAAGTATGCTAACTGCAGAACTAATATGAGAAATATGGTGTTCTCGTAGTACAAAATGGGGCTTGTTACGTATAAGTGTATTATACTGTTAATTTATGGTAAAATGCCCCAGGCATACTATCGTTTTGAATTACAAGCTCAATAGTTATCTATATATTTTATATAAAAATTAATCCCTATTTCCCTTGGGCACGCCATTACGCGTGAACGGCTGGACCAATTTCGCACTCTTTTAGTATTTGATAGCCCAGTTATCGAGGAATGCTAAGGAGTATATAATATCACGCTGAAACTAATAGGAGCCGAGCATCGATGAAAAATATGACAAAAACGGGGAACATTCATTCCTTTTCAGAGGCGCCAACAAAGTTGCATGGGTTAGTGTATTATATTTTCCGTCACGAATCCGTGCGAAGCCGGGGCTGATTGCTAGTTGATTCCATAGAATTGTTTTTTTCTTATTCGATCACCGGACAAAAATTAAACCAGTGTAAAATTGAATCGTAATACTATCGAGTTACACGAGCGCGTCTTCACGCCTCCTTGAGCCTTCATAAAAAGCCTCTAAAATACTTTAGCGAACAAGTAAACATACATTATAAACTAGTGACACTACTTCTCTCCCCACTTCTCTTGTTATTTCCTTCAACACCTTTGGAGTGTGTAGCCGCAGGGTAAAATAGAACTGTCTAGGATGGCACTTAAAAGTTTTCCGTTAAACGAACAAAATACTCAGAAGTAAACTATTTACGTATTCACTCTTGTCAACGTTAAGTAATATAAGTGATGTATTTTAACTAGTCATCGTCGTATAAATGCTAGTGTCACGGAATTAATGACAATGGTACTTCTGTTTCAATAGAAAAATCCTTTTTGTTAATGTAACAATCGAATCGTAAACCCATTTTAGTGCAATTCCATTTGAAATTTATCCATTTAACAGTTTGTGTGAGTGTTACATTCATGCATTATTTAGATGCAGTGAATATTGATTTGAAGTTTTAACTATAACCCACATCAACGATGTACCACTAATCATTTATTTCTTCACCTAGCGATTTATTAGTAAAGCTAGAGCTTACAAAACTAGAAAAATGCCGTACAGTACAGTTTAAGATTAACACATTGGTATTGTACAGTAGCAAGTGAATTATGTCTATTAATAAGATGAAAATGGACAATACGGACTTAAACATACATACGAAAATATAGATTAAGCGGGAAGTTTTACTGCAAATTAGAAGACATAACAACTATATGTAATATGAATTAATGTCTTTTACAAGACTATTACCAAAAATGATACAGTTTCGAAGAAATTAACATTTAAAAAGTAGTTATCCCACTCGTTTCATTTATAGTTCACTTAAACAAGAATAATATCCAATAAAGACGCCAAATAACTGTAAATACAATATGTGACAAAGAACATCCATCAGTAAACGACCCATATAAATAGTGCTAATATAGGACAACTGACTGTACAAACTATATACATATTTATCATTGTATATAATTTGCCTTATTGGTTTAGCTGTTGGCGTATGCGACTGCTGATCAAGAGGTCTCGGGTTCAGATCCCGCGTCGGGCCAAAAAGTATCATTGAGTTTTTCTGATTAAAGAAATGCTTAATAACCGCTCGGAGTTTGGAATTTGGGTTTTGGCCCGATCTTCAACGAGCACGTAAAGCCGTCGGTCCTGCGCCTGATTTCTGTCTGGTCGTGCCGGATAACGATCCCATCGGATTATAGGTTATGGGTACAGAGAGTGCAACTGTGTTTGTGCACACACTTCTGAACTATAGTCCTGCTTAGTTGGCTGGTCTCCGTTGAAACTGGCTGCCGTGGCCGAAATCGGGAAGGAGAACATCAATACATAAATTCTCAATTGATATTAGGCGTTATTTGGCAGAAAGTGTTACATTTATAGTAACTAATAAATAAAAGCTTGTACTTACATCAAGTATCCTATTGTAATATGTCAAAAATGCTACTCCAAACGCGTCTTGAATATAAACACTGAAAATCGTAAACTTTAGAAGTTGTTTAACATAAATTCATAATAAAATCTCGTATCCTTTAGAGATTCTTGTGTGGAGCTACAACTTTTTATTATGGAGTATGAAAACTGCTGCTTCGCTATAAAATCTTTAGTAAGTGTCACACGAAACCTCTCATAAAGTGTCAAACGAAAACTCTTTGTAAAATACATGTTTTAAATAACGAACACAATTTAAAGTGTCATGATTAAGATACTATTAAAAGAGTTCTCGGAAAATGTATTATAAAGTTTTTACTTAAAAAAAAGCCAAAAACATACTGAATATTTAACTTTTAAATATATTTTCATCGTTTAAGTATCAAACTGGTTAAGATATAAAAACATTTAACACGTCAGGATAAAGCTATGAAATAAATAGTGTGTTAATCTAAAAGGGTATGAAACCAATACTGTAACTAAAAGTTACAATTTAGACTTCAAAGACATTTAAAATAAATATTACTTCAACATGTTTAAAATTTTTCCAGGTGCCCAGGTGTCAGAACTCCAGCTGACCAAGGATTTTTAAACAAAGCAACACGGAAAACGTCTTGTAAATAACATCTTATTTTTCTGTTTAGTGATATTGTAGACTTTCTATTTCTTCAATTCTCCAACTCAAGCGTAAGAAACTTGTGCCTTTACTGAAAGAAGAACTTAGCAGGATTACTCTAAAACCTCCAGTACTTAGAATATAGAGATCACAGTGTCATAATACTTCGCTTTCAGATTACAATTGCCATTCCAAAAGAAAAGCCAATAAAAAAATCTCGAAGAAAATGGAATTACATTTTTTGAGTGACATAAAAGAACAAATAGATACCTAAATAGGAATGGGCAATAAGACCCTCGAAATACAGTTTTGTTTTTGATCCGAACCCCATTAGTTGGACGTGGAGTTCACAATTTGTCAATATCAATTTGGTATATTTTGTGTCAGACTGGAGACCCTCATTATGTGAGAAAAGAAAACATTAGGATAGAGAGTTTTGTATAAATAAAACACAACTTACGGACTATAATCAGTAATCATTCTTTTTTCTTTATGGAACAGGGGTCAAATGAGCAGACGTATCGCCTGATGGTAAGCGATTACCGCCGCCTATGGACACTCATAACACCAGAGGTGTCACAAGTGCGTTGCCGGCCTTGGGTGATGGGGAGGGGGAGGGGAATGAGGGGAAGGGTTGGAATATGGGCCTCCGGTATCCTCACTCACTCGGTGAAACACAGCGCAGGCGCTGTTTTACACCGGTTTTCTGTGAGGCCGTGGTATCACTCCGGTCGAGCCGGCCCATGCATGCCGAAGCCTGGCTCTCCCACAGTCAAAATTCTCATGTGAGAGATCTTATCAACAACAATTATAATAAAATATGATAATTATTTTCACGGGAATTAACGCTATCAGTATGACGTTTCAGCCTGTAAAAAAAAAAAAAAAAAACGCGAAAGTTTGAAAGTTAATTATAATATGTACATAGTAATTCATAATAAAAATTATGAACTTGGCTTGCCCAAGACAGGGCTTCTTCGGGGAGGAATTTGTTCAGCAATGGACTGCGATACGTCGATATACTGATGATGTTGATGACTACTAATGGGATATTATAATAACCGATAAAATAATATAATTATATAAATTCAGCCAGCTGCAGCTTGAACAGTCAAATGACATGTCAATTTTATATAGTAATTACAATATTGCTTTCAGTCCACTAATTTAGAATTAATATGTATTGATTGCGTAGTTGCGTTAAAGTGGTCACTTCACTTAATAATATGACAAATAAGAATACCATTTGTGGTTTGATACACAATTAATATCCGTACGTTCAGCGGAAAACAGAACGGAGGAAATGTTTCTGCTACAGTGACAGATGACCTCACCAGTCAGAGTTTATGGGGATAATATAATATATAATATTACTTTATTGTTCTGCGACCTGCGGCGCCTGAGTCCTCTGCGCTTCCCCTACATATACATAGCTATTACTGACTTAATATTGATATGTAGATAACATCTTTTATCTCACTTACGACAGCTGACGCTCATTGGTCAAATCAAATAACGGGTTAACGGAGCAAACTTCCGTCCCTTAACAAGAGCAATAAGAAACCATTTTCATTTATTGCAGAAGCGATTTATCTAAAAATAAGACTCGACTTTTTTAACTTTCAAAATTAAGCTGAAAGTATAATGGCTTTATTCAGTTAAGTCTATTTAATTTTTTTTTACGCTTACATTCCATATTATTAATTACATTCTGTCATTAACTGTGGGGTCCTTGCCATAAATTTGCACGCTTTAAATATAACTAGCTTTTACCTGCGGCTCTGCCCGCGTATTAGCTGGATAATGCATTAAAGAGTAGCCTATTTCCTTCCTCAAGAACCACATTATCTATATGCCAAATTTCATTGAAAGCGGTGCAGCAGGACAGACAGACAGGATATAATATATAAGTAAGAATAAGTACGGATTATTGTTGAATCACTAAAATAGTCTTAACAAAGATCTAAATGTATGAGGGAAATTACCCAAATAAATTACTGTTTAATTTCTTTACTTACTGTCGTAGTATAATTTGTATATTAATTATACGTACGAAGGTTAAAGAAGTAAAACTAATCACTTAAATCATTAATAGACTGCCTTCGGGTAGTTTTTCTGTTTAATCGTGTCCGTTAAATAAATGCTAAGAAAAAATTAAAGACGTGTTTAGTGTTTAAATTTTGATGTTTCATTTTAAATACAATATGCCATTTCAGAAAAGTTAAAACATTAAATTTAAATAAACATTTTCTTCAAATAAAACGTCGCACAAAGAAAAAAAATGTTCTTGTAGCGACAGTTAATTTTAAATAAGTTTTAGACTTATTTAAAACCAAGCCAAGGATCTTACTATTTCTTTTCTACGCAGTTGCGCTAGTTAGCGCTATAATTAGTACCTATTAAAATTAAATTAAAAAACACACAAAAGCTGTTAGTATACCATGAAATAGTTTGATTCTTTTATTAATTTTCTAAATCATCATTATCATCATCATCAGCCTATCACAGTCCACTGCTGGACATAGGCCTCTCCAATTTCACGCCACTTAGTTCGATCTATAGCTTCTCGCATCCAGCTCCTGCCAGCCGTCCTGCGCAAATCATCGCTCCATAGCCTGCATCAATTTTCTAAATATAGTTATCATTTAAACTAAACTCGCATATGCCGTAAGTGCCAATGTAGGTGAAAGTATATTTATGTACTTAAGCTCCAGCTATTACGGTTCTTATTCAATTTGAAGTAATCACATGAAATAAAATTAGGCTGCGGGTGCTTGAGATGAAGATCGTGCTTACTAAATTGAATCATTTGAAATTGTCGTTAAAGTAATCATATTACGCGGCCGATGTCTGAAAACATTTTTGCTGAAATATAATTAGATTTTTTTTCTGTTGGCAACACCTCAAAATTATGCTTCTCAAGTCATTTTTCAGTTAAATATAATAAACTTCTCTAATAAATAAAGAGATCGCCATGAGCGATAAGACTGCCAGTTGTCACATTTGTATGTTGTAATTCTTTTTCTTCTATCTGTTAAGTGTGTACAATAAATATAAGTAAATTTAAAAAAAACTATGTAACACACGCAACTTCCTATGTGTCTCTCAAAATAATTATTTTTCCAGTTTTTGAAAGAAAGAAAGAAAGAATACATTTATTAGTCAAACATAATAAACAAGTTGGAGGAAAATAAATAAGACCTTTAACTAAGATTAAATAATAAACAATATACGAAACAAACAAAGTATAAACAGTGAAATGTCTGCTGTGTGCCTAAAAGGCCACAGCTCAGCTCAGCTCAGCTTTTGCATCATTTTTATTGATGCGCATCTCCTGTTAGTCTTAGCATGTAATATGCAAATAACACCTACTATGACCGAGGGAAAAAGAAGTTTATTTTAAATCCTTTTTTTTACACACTTGCTTGTATGTTCGTTTGTTTTTTTTACTTATGTTTTGGCCTACCAAAGTGACTGTACTCTGCCTGATGGATAACATACGCAGAATCCATCACTCATAGGGAATGCAGCATGGTGACCCTCACCATGGCGGTCTAGTGATGTTTCTGTATCATTAGGCCTCAGGTCTAGCACTCGCCAACGAAACACAGTAGCACGAATGCTGTCATTTCACCGTTTATCTTCTGTATGAGAGTTTATATATAACTAATTTTATAAGCGTGCTTTTAGAACTATTTTTGATTATCATGTATATAGATGAAGGGCCTTGTCATTAGCTGTTTATTAAGTAAAAACCTTTGGGATGTTACAATTACCAACAACTTATGAAAAGACAAGTTATAGTGTGTAAATAAAATTACTCAAAGTGTGTTTGTATATGAGAGAGGCAAGAGGAAAGGCTCATCAAGAGTTATCACTTGTCATGGTATCAGGTCTGATTTATATAATATATAATATATATGTATGATTTATATATATATATATAGGTATATAAACTGATGTTAATGTTGAGTAATCCATTAGTTGCTTATCACTAAGTAAGTGAACTTACCTCGTTCTGTAAGGAACTCAGAGGGTGGCATCTTATATATGGCTCTTGAGTTGGTGGTGACTTGTCTGCTTGTTTGCCTTGTAACATAAAAAAGCGGAACAAGAAGTTTTGCTATTCGTTTGCTATTTTTTGCAACTTAATTGGCATAAGCATTGTATATAATAAATATTGTATTAGATTCATATTAAACACCAGTAACGTTTCAATTTAACGTTACCAATCTTCGAATATAATTTACCTAAGTAACTTCTGAGCTCAAATTAAAAATATACGATATTACAACACGAAAGATTATATCAAATATCTTCAAAAAATGTACGAGAAAATACGAAAAAAGTGTGCGAAACCTTCGCCCTCGATAAGCATCAAATAATTGAAGTTTTAATACTCTTCCGTGACAACCTTGTTTGGCCGATGTTCCCGCTCTTTCCGTAATAAGGTACATTCCAGAAAGTTTTAACTTAATTAAAATTTCTTTTCAACTAAATTAACTACAAAATTCACACATTACATTATCAAAACCCTTTTTATGACATGCCTCATTTACTAATGGGCTTCGAACACCAATTATTTCGATCGAACATTTCATATACCTCAACAGATGTTAATGAGGCCATGTAATTACGCTGTTACCGTAAAAAAGTCAAATAAAAAGCTCAAAAGCGGATATGTTAATGGTAATTAAGAAAATAAACAAATCGTACAGTTAATGGCCCTTGGCGATCGTGTGTTTTGTTTACTCGTAAAATATGGAGTTTGAGAACATATGTTACTTGTTAATAGCTGCATGCCAACCTTAAGTGTTGCTTAAGAGCTTTTTTACCCCTTTTGAACAATTGCAATAATGTTTGTTGTGTGTTTCCGAATCCACAATACAAATGATGTCATTTTGTATACGTTTATGTTTCTAAATTATCTATGTGTTTATCTACTTGTGTTCCGTTACCGTTATATAAATTGTAATTTTTAATGCAACATTTTGTTTTTTAATACTGGCAATTAACGCAGCAAAAGGCAGCCTTAAATGGTTGCGTTAGCAACACTACCCGAACAAATCTGGAGCGAGGGTATGTGCGAAAAAACCTCATTGGCGTGCGCGACTTGTATCGGTGGATTTCTTCTGGAATATCAAAAACGTCTTCTATTGCGATTTACGTGTGACGCCTACATAAACCGAAATCCCAGGATAATTAATCGGAGGTGGAAGCTCAACGAGTACCCGTAGCAGTCCAAGATAGGTGCTTGCATTGTATTTTGCGGCGGCCTATGTCGAATTATTGAACAACGAAATTAACCAAAAATGTATTATTGTAGTAGTACAGCTACCCCTATTTCGGCTTGGTGCGAATGCTACAATTTGCAACTTGTTCAGTTGCAAGTAGATAAACACCCCTGTTTTATTTGAATGTGTCTAGCTACATCATTTTGAATATTTATTAAGATTTACAATGACTACGTATCTACTTACTAGATATTTGGTTACAAAACGAAGTTATAAATAATAACTTCATTATATTTTATTATCTACATAAATCTTGCTTTAATAGAAACATTATTACTGTTGGAAAATTTTAACTTTTAATCTGTAGCTTTTTATATATGTTTTCATATATATAGACACACCAAAGTGTCGCTACTCTGCCTGATAAAAAGCATGAACAGAATCCAAGAACCAGTGCCCACTCCGGGCACCATACTTAATGCGAATGCAGGCAATGCAACATGGTGACCCACACTACGGCGCCCTATTGAGATGTATCTGCATTATTGGACTTCGTTCTCGTACTCATTAACTAAACACAACAGAACGAATGCTGTCAATTTAAGTTGGTCTTCTATGCGAGGGTAGTAACGCCCCAGTAGAGCCGGTCCGTGCTGAACACAGCGTGGCCTTATTACTTATGATAATTATGTGATAAAGCGTGACTAAGAATGTTAACAGCTTAGAAATTATTAAGAAATCAACAGAATTACAGAGGGGTGAGTAAAATGACTTTGTTCTTTAACAAACAGTAGTGTCTTTACAACTAATTTCTGCAAAGATTACTCTTTGTGGATGTAAAGGTGACCGGCGACTGACAGGCTGGATCCTGGCAGCCTGTTGGCCATAGGTTCGATTTACTGTTTGAATTTATCCATAATAAGTATGTTGTTAAAAAAAATAAGTTTCTATATCAGAAGTGATATATGTGAGAGAGACTGAGTGATGTATGTGAAATTTGTATGGTTATTATTGTTATTAAATAAACATTCTACTTACAAGAATTTACATGCGCTACATTTCGTTACAATTATTTGAATTAGCACACTTCCCTCTTATGTTGTGAAAAATAAGGTGGATCACTTACTGTTTCTTAACTACTTGTAGAAAAACATTAACAGTAATAACTACTACTGCCTGGGTCAGACCAAATCTTTATATGATCTGCAAATATTTGTTTCGGAGTTTGGGTGTTATCTATGTATAATATTTATGTATTTGCACATAAAAGTTTACATGTTTATGAGCTGTCTAGTACCCATAATACAAGCCCTGCTTAATTTAGAACTAGATGGCGTTGAGTGTTAAATGTTTGGAACATAAATAAGAGTTAATAATACACACACTTAGAAACATCATTCATTCGAACCAAGAGGCTACCAAGAAGAATAAAAAAATACTAGGACTTAATATTCTTAGATGTTAAATACCTAAAATATTCCCCATAGTATTAACACCACTATCTTATTTCTTTCATGTATTTTATTCCGTAGGAGGCGTTGGCAAGCAAAATTCAGACCAAGAGGAGGGTCAATGACTCGTTTACTCAATATAAGGACATCCAAACTGACACTACATCCCAAATGGGGATATCGATCGTAGCCTTTAGCTGATATCTTGGGTTGTAAATATCCGTGTCTCCGGAGATAAATAGGATCGCAACTAAACATAGGATCTATAGCGAAAGTTTCTTAGAGTTTTCAATAATGCTATCTCTAAATCATTTGCGTAAAGATGAGACAAATATCAGAAGATAAATTACGTTACCTTAATCGTAAATTTGAAGTCTTAGCCGCTACAACTTTTGACATAAGTATTTATTTATGAGATCAATTAAAACGATTAAATACAGTTCAAATATTTGAAATAACTAAAAAAAACATATTTGCGATTAGATAAGTAATACTCTCGGTAAAATTTATTCAAATTCAATTACACTCATATAATAAATTTTTCTCTAAAGGAGAACGTGTTTCCATCACAGTGGAAAAAAGCTCATATTATCCCTCTCCCTAAAATAACTAACCCATCATCAGTATCTCAGTTTCGTCCCATATCGATTCCCAAGGTGCTTGAGAGGATAGTTCGACATCAACTGAACAATTTTTTCTCCTCTAATGGCCTGTTGAGCCCATACCAGTCTGGTCTTCGTACTAACCATAGCACTGTGACCACATTAATTAAAATAACAGATGATATTCGACTGGCTATGGAAAACAAACAGCTAACAGTACTGGTTCTACTGGACTTCAGCAGCGCTTTCAATTCTATTGATTTTGACATCCTCTTAGGCACTCTATCGTCTCTGAATGTTTCTAGATCTGTAATTGCTTGGTTCAATTCTTACATTCGGGGTCGCTCGCAACTGGTTCGCTCGGAAGAGTCTACCTCTAACTGGTGTAATCTTACTGCGGGTGTACCCCAGGGTGGCGTACTGTCTCCTCTACTCTTCTCCATTTTCATCAATGCTATCACTAAAGTTATTTCTTCTCGGTATCATCTTTATGCGGACGACTTGCAGCTTTACCGACATTTTAAGGTCAGCGAGGTCACGGAAGCTGTAACTGCCATCAATAATGATCTCCGAAATATCTACACATGGGCAAAATCTTTTGGGCTTCTTGTCAATCCAGCAAAATCTCAAGCCATCATTATTGGTGGCAGATACATGTATAATAGCCTCGATTTGAGTTCACTACCTCCAGTGTCCTATAACAATGCGATCATACCATATTTGACACAAATTAAAAATCTTGGGATTTTTATGGACTGCTACATGTCATGGACCACACATATTACAGAGGTGAGCAGAAAAGTTTTTGGAACATATCACTCCCTCAAACGTCTTCAAAATTTTTTGCCCTTTTCGACTAAAGTCCTACTTTCTCAGTCCCTTCTCCTTCCACTTATTGACTATGCCGATGTTTCTTTCCTCGACGCTGCAGAAGAACTTTGGAATAAGCTAGAACGGCTACAAAATCTCTGTATCCGCTTCATATTTGGTCTGAAAAAGTTCGACCATGTTTCGGAGTTCCGGAAACAGCTGAAGTGGTTACCTATTCGGCAGCGTCGAGATCTACACATACTTTCCTTACTGTATTCCACTATTTACAACCCCAATTCTCCTTCATATCTTCGTGACCGCTTTGAGTACTTTATTCCCAGAAGCCAACCCTGTCGCTCATCCTATTCTCTCATTCTTCGAACTCCTTCTCATACTTCGAGTTGCTACAATCACTCTTTTAGTGTTGCAGCTGTGCGACTATGGAATGCCTTACCGCGTGCGATACGCGCCAGTCCTTCTCTGAGTATGTTCAAGAGGCGAACTAGGGATTATTATCTGTCCCTACAATAACCGGATCGTTATTTTATCATATGTATTTGTATATATGTATGTGTGTATGTATATGTATGTATGTGTATATATGTATATGTGTATGTATGTATGTATTTGCGAATGAATATCGTATGTGTTTACTAATATGCATAAGGTATTCAACTGTAGTTATAAAATCAATGTCTATAAATCACTATTATTATCTTTTTAATTTGTTATTATATTCGTTTCTTTTAAATACGCATAACTATGTCCTTACATTTTTGCACTATCCTCTGTTCACTCAGGGTTTGCTGGCAGAAACTCAATGTTGGGTTAAGCACGCCTTTTGTACATGACACTTCCTTGTATTTTGTTCATACTTGTATTTTCAATGTGTACAATAAAGAATAAATACAATACAAATACAATAAATACAAAATATTCACAATTATTAGATATTGTACTTAAATTTTATGCAGTACTATTTAATCTAAGTCACTGTGCTGGGCTTGAAAACAATAGGCTAGTTTCAAGAATTTACTCTTTATAAAGTTCAAAAGAGCTACTCGATATAGCTTTAGAAGAAAATGATTACCAGATATATATGAATAGATTCTTACAATAATACTTTAATATATAATAATTGTACAACTAAAGTACCTCGTTGGTTTAGCGACTGCCAATCAAGACGTCTCGTGTTTAAACCCCGCGTCGGGCTAAAAAATGTTTTTTTTTGGATATGGCAATCTGCGCCGATGCTAAAAAATGTTATTGAGTTTTTCTGAATATAAAAATATATAATAATAGCTCGTAGTTTGAAACATGGGGACTGAACCTTCGTGCCTCGGAGGGCACAGAAAGCTGTCGGTCCTGCGCCTGGTCTCTCCTCGCTCGCAGTGGTAGCAGGCGGGACTCAATTCACTCCTGCCGACCGAGTGCAGGTACTTCCCGAAATAAAGGTCCCCGAATGGATCAATAGGAAGGAAAGGGTGCCGTGATGCCACCCTACCCACTCGAGGTTGTCCGGCTGGAGAGCCTCCAAATTTCTCAACAAACTTAGTGGCAAAGCCAGCACGTGGAGCCTCCAGCCGGGACTACTAATGATCCATCGTGGCTCGACGGGCGGCTTCACGCCGCTCGCGTTCCTCTTCGGGTGGAGGACGAAAGCCGTTCTGCGCCCGGTGTTCAGCCGCCCGTCAAAAAACTTCGGCGTGCAACTCCGCCTCCAAAACCCACGGAATGTTCCGGCCAAAACACGTCTTATTCTGGGTGGTCAGAGCCTGGCGGCTCTGCCCACGCCGGTGCACCGTACAGACCCGTTTTGGAATCCGATGCTAGTCGCTCCGCATAATAACTCATTTTACGTTGCATACTAGGCACTATACTGAACTATAAATACTCTGGTACAACCACAGTCCTAAACAAATATCCTACAGAAAGAGAAAAGAAAACATTCCTACTACTGAAGCATTTTCTTTCAAAATGCTTCGGCTGTAATGTTTCTATTCTTTATTGTTAAAATCTGCGCTCCTGTTTCTAAAATACGATTTACAAAATAGAAACGAAAAATTTATATTTCGCAGATGCCTTCTGATCTGTTTTGAGTTGGATCCGAAGAATTTGTGCATGTGCTATAATGTTGATGGGAATTTCGGTAAAATATTTAAGAAAGAAAATATAAATCTATACATTAATACGTGAAGTAAAAACTTTGGACCCCTTTTTACTAAAATTGCGCGAACGGAGGAGTATGAAATCTAGCACACTAATAGTTTATATGTTGGAGAAGTGCTGAACGTTAATATTTTTTATGGTATATGGGGCAAACGAGCAATCGTATCGCCTGATGGTAAATGATTACCGTCGCCCATGGATACCCGTAGCACCAGAGGTGTCACAAGTGCGCTGCCGGCCTTTGGGGGATGGAGAGGGGGATAGGGGGAAGGATTGGGGTATGGGCCTCCGGTATCCTCACTCACTCGGTGAAACACAGCGTAGGCGCTGTTTCACACCGGTGTTTTGTGAGGCCGTGGTATCACTCCGGTCGAGCCGGCCTATGCATGCCGAAGGGTGGCTCTCCCACGGTCCTTTCTACGGCTTCGTAACAGAAATAGTGAATAAATAACCTCATCTATTTCTAATCTAATAATCGCAGCTGAACATACAATATACCATTCAGGAGTTATAGGTACTATTTTAAATTTCTTTCAATTTTTGTGATATGTAAGGTTCGCCGTATACTAAAGAGATTTAATATATTTAGCTTTTCCAAGTGATAGTGGAAAAAATAAACTTATTTCAAAAATTAAAGTAAAAAAAAAAAAGTAGTTTTTAATATAGTTACTTCAGTAATTCTTTTATGTACTAAGTGGTGTTCAATAAAGCTGTATAAATGACAGAAACAGAATTGTTTATGAAATAATTCTAAAAGAAAATTAAATTATTTTAAATCAAAAGAGTAAATTTATATTTGGCGACACGAGCGAGTACCGTATTAAAATTCACAAATTTACAGATTTTCTTTGTCTATCAGAGTAGTAGAAAATCTTGAACCATTCAACCTTCAACTGATTGCCTAAACGGGCGAGGAGAGGGGGTTTAGACAAGCCAGCCCCAGAATCTTGACCAAATCTAATAATCATTTCACCTGATCGTGTCAGTCAGATTTCAAGTTTACCAACATATGGCTTTCAAGACGAGCGAAATTGTAAGGGAACGTCTATTGGAAATGTTTGTAGGGATTATATTACGCTTAGGACTCCCCGAGGGTCTATTACGATGGGTTTACAATCGGGTCTGACTGTGCTTTTTCGTTGTATATCTTGCGGTCGTTTCATAACACATGTGAGCTTTACGGTTAGTCTCGATAGTATGTTTTTTTTTTAATTTACATTACTAACTAACTGTACCACTCACTTTGCTGTCCCACATTACATAGAAATAAAGACACAGAAAATAAATTTTCAACGTTACTTTTCAAATTTCAGGTTAATTAATTATACATCAATTAATCAACAACTCATAATGTCCCACTGCTGAGCTCCTCTCAGGAGAGGGTTAAGACCATACGTCCCCACGCTGGCCAAGTACGGGTTGAGGACTGGCAAGAATACGTTGTGGCTGCGAAACCTTGCCGTTGGATGTTTTTAAGCCGCCCAAAGGCCTCGAACTATGCTTCACGACTGTTATCCTATGATAACAACCGGGACCGACTGCTTAACGTGACCTCCGAATCACGGAGACGCTCATGGTACTCACGGAGACGCTCACGAAGACATAATAAATTATCATTTACAAATATAGGTATACATATTACTTCAGCGCGCTTAAATTGAACCAGATATGTCTTCAATTTAAAATGAATCCTCAGAAGTTTCTCAAACCGTAACGAACCAAGTTTATGTGTTTATTTCTTTAACTACTTATTCGACCACAAGTAATTTTGTATTTCCTGTATAATGTCATTAGATCCATCAGACTGTCAAGATATCACGTAGTGACTTACGTGTAGTGTGAACATTATTCATTGCAACGGAGTCATTTAATTAAGCCTTAATTAAGCCTTTCACTCCATCCAACAAAATACGATGGCGGGAGAGTAAAATAATTTATTTTAAATGTTACTCAAGGTAATTTGAAGTTGAGTAAAATGTTTCGCAAATCAACATGACAAGGAACATCGTTTCGGAAAAGACTTAGTAAAAGGTAAGAATATCACCGTTAAACCACCAGCAGTTATCTTAGTATCTTAGTTGACAGTGGTGGTGATTATCTTGCTGTCATCACTAAACTAAAATACACTAAAAATTTGTTATTGGATTATCTACTTTAAATTTATCTGCGTAAATTCTATTTTTTAATATCTCATATGAGATCAGGCGCAGAGCCGACAGCTTTGCGTGCTCCCCGAGGCACGGGGGTAAATACATACTTATTATAAATAGAAAACACCCAAACTCCGAAACATATATTTGCAGATCATACAAACATTAGTCCGACCGAGAACCCGAGACCTGCACTGCACTGCGCCAATAAGGCAGTCATATTATAGATAAGGTGTATATCTATATATCCATAGTGTACTCTGATCACGTCGGTTCTCTACAAGTGTCGTACCTACATCGGTATCGTTCAATGTAAACACGGCAATACTCGCACCAAAAAGTAGAAAATAAAGTACGTCTCCATTAGTTTTAGGGAGTCGACGGCGGAAGGCGCAGGGAAGCCAAGGTTCATTAATTTTTTACATGATGGCCACCTATAGAGCGGTCGTGGCACCACTTAATGTTTTATTTTTATTGTGAGTTCCCATCGTTTTGTTTTTCTTTTACCGGGCACTTGAGTTTTTTGTTTAAATGGCTCTTGAAGCTAATATTTCTTAACAATGGCAATGAATCTTGTGAACAAACGTCAAAATGTACTTGGAAGTAGGTATGCTTTTGTGTTATTTTCCAACAACGAATTTATATAAAATAACATGAAATGACAATACATCTTCCTTGAATATTTTTAGCGATCCGTCTCGTACCTTCGTTGTACTTTCACAGTTAATAATATACATTATGTATTATGGAAATTCATTGTACACAGTTATATGTAAACGTGCACAGGCTAGATTTGAAGTTCTCACTCACTCGGTAAAATACAGTGAAAGCGCTGTTTCACACCGATTTTCTGTGAGGCCGTGGTATCACTCCGGTCGAGCCGGCCCATTTGTGCCGAAGCGTGTCTGTCTCACTTGATGTTATTCTCTTCTGAATTTTTTTACGGTTCCGTATCTCAAAAGAAAAAATAAAACCCTTACAGGCTTACTTTGTTGGTCGTCTGTTTGTCTGTCAATACAGAGTACTTTCCGTGAACTCAGAATTTTGAAATTTGGTACTGTTGTACAGGAAACTGGACGAGTCTTAGAAGAGATATTTTACAATTAGACTAAAGGTCGTTTATTATATCTTAGGAATTAATAGTAGGTTAATTGCAAAGATAGAGTGACTCTAGCTGAGATTGTTTCACTGAACTAACTATTAGCTGCTATTATGCTGACGTTACATTGTGTCAGGGTTGTCCCATACTCTGACGGGATCCGGATGGCGTAAGAAAGCGGTTCCCGGATCCCTCCCGTCTGAGGCGCAGAGTGGAGACACCGTGTGGTTTTAGTCGGTTCGATTCCGACACACTGCCCCGCCGCAAACCCCGGGGTGATGAAGGCCCGAGGGGTTTCCAGATGTAAAAAAAAAAGAAAAAATACCCTGACGGTGATATAACAACCTAAGTTAAAAGAAAACATACGGGAAATGTAAGTTTCTGGTTAACTATTCAATACGAAGACGAGGTTGTTCTATTATACTGATATAACGTTTTGAAGTTCTAATTCAAGAACATGATTTTCTTTACGATTAAAATTTAGAGTTTTGGAACACCTGCTTTTTTACAACCATTTATAATTAATAAAGTTAAACAAATTAATATTGACAAAATACTAAAAAATGAAAAGCTAACATGCTAATGCGAAGAAATGCTAATATTTTAATATTACATTTTGTAGATCATTAATAATTTGATCTGATACAATTTTAATATCCCTAAGATTATCTAACTTTAGATTATTTATAATACAGATTTGAAGGTTTAATTCCTTAAATCGACTTAAGTCACAAAAATTATCCTTGATAATAAAAAAAAAATTGGAGAAATGATTGGTACATCTTTTTGAGGAAGACTTTTCCTTACGAATCTAATATTTTTTTGTAAAAAGCAACACAATTGAGTGGTGTATTAAGATATCCTGTCCCTATCACGGTTTCGTATAGTTCATCAGACTCACATTCAATAGAGAGTTTAGTTTGTTCAGACTGTACAAATACCCATTTGTTATTTGTCATTTTGTGCCAGATGTGAATATTAGGAGGAACCTATACTGACAGTTTACAGGTAAAGATGAAATGGCTTTGGTGATGGTTGCAATTTCACAAGATGGATTGCCAGATACTGTACATATGATGCTTAGTTCCCAAAGGTAAATTTTGTTACTGAAGCAACATCTTATAGCACATAAAGAAAAATTAGTGAGAAGCGTAAATTTTTAGTTGTATCGCTTAATATACCTACAGGCTTGTACCGAAAACTCGGTGCGCGAGCCGATTTTAGCCCCCGACGCAAAAAGAGGGGTGTTATAAGTTTGGCGTCGATTTCAGTGTGTGCGTGCGTGCGTGTGTGCGTGCGTGCATGTGAGTGTGCGCGCGTGCGAGTTTGCGTTTGTGCAAGTGTGTGTGCGTGTTTGATATCGTAGCTCTCAAACGAATGGACTGATTTCGATGCTGATTTTTTTATTTGAAAGCCAGTTCCCTTGTGGTTGTTTTTAGTTATGTTTAGTTAATATTGGTCCAGCAGTGTAAGAGTATCAGCTTTATTCCAAAATAATGTAAAGCAGTTTTGGCGTGTACATAACAAAATTAACCACAAAATTCTATTTAAGGACAATATTACTACTTTGCTTATTGATTTATAAGCACAAAATCGAATATCTTGACCATGTGCTTAGGCACGAAAGATATATGCTCCTTCAATTGATAATGATGGATAAGGTGGAGGGGAAGAGACGCGCTGGACGAAGGAAAAACTCGTATTAGAGAGTGGACTGTTATCTCCTTCTGGCCAATGGCAACGAGGAGTTGAAGAAGCTCACAGCCAACTTTCAAGATTAATGAGATTCTTGAACAAGAATCATAATGTAAGACGATTCCTGCGCCAGAAAGCTGCCTGTGTTACAGGGTACTTTATAGGATACGTAAACAAGTACGGAGAACACATAGACTCAGGATAATAATTTGTTGAACACACAAAGTGTTTTCCCATGTGAGGAATGAACACACAACACTCAGAACAGTAGGTAGCTTACGCACAGTCTTGTCATAGTTGTAATAATAGCAATTTATCTGTATTAAAAGGAAACAAGTAAAATTAAAATATTAAAAAAGTAAACCCCGATCGCGTCAATATCTGCTATCTTTATTAAATTCAGTATTAAAAAAGATCATTTATTACATATATTCGTAATCACCCACAACAATCATACTCGATATATTTTGGAAACATTTTTTTTGAGAATACTTTTTAACTCCAAAAGTTCATAATTTTGTTGTTTTTGTTTTTAATGTACCCAGTTACTCTCACGACTAAGACGAATCTATTAACACCACTCACATAAAAATACGACGTTTAGACTAGGGCGTGCCAAAAAAATATACATACATAGATACACTCGNAAAATGAGGGGTGTTATAAGTTTGGCGTCGATTTCAGTGTGGGCGTGCATGCGTGCGTGCATGTGAGTATGCGTGCGTGCGAGTGTGCGTTTGTGCAAGTGTGTGTGTGTGTGTGTGTGTATTTGTGTGTGTGTGCGTGTGTGATATCGTAGCTCTCAAACGAATAAACTGATTTCGATGCTGTTTTTTTATTTGAAAGCCCTTTTTTATTTTCCTTGTGGTTGTTTTTAGTTATGTTTAGTTAATATTGGTCCAGCAATGTAAGAGTATCAGCTTTATTCCAAAATAATGTAAAGCATTTTTGGCGTGTACATAACAAAATTAACCACAAAATTCTATTTAAGGACAATATTACTACTTTGTTTATTGATTTATAAGCACAAAATCGAAAGATATATGCTCCTTCAATTGATAATGATGGATAAGGTGGAGGGGAAGAGACGCGCTGTACAAAGGAAAAACTCGTGTTAGAGAGTGGACCGTTATCTCCTTCTGGCCAATGACAACGAGGAGTTCAAGAAGCTCACAGCCAACTTTCAAGATTAATGAGATTCTGAAAAAGAATCATAATGTAAGACGATTCCTGCACCAGAAAGCTGCCTGTGTTACAGGGTACTTTATAGCATACGTAAACAGGTACGGAGAACACATAGACTCAGGATAATAATTTGTTGAACACACAAAGTGTTTTCCCATGTGAGGAATGAACACACAACACTCAGAACAGTAGGTGGCAGCATGTGAATGCTTAGACCAGTACGCCTTACGCACAGTCTTGTCATAGTTGTAATAATAGCAATTTATCTGTATTAAAAGGAAACAAGTAAAATTAAAATATTAAAAAAGTAAAACCCGACTGCGTCAATATCTGCTATCTTTATTAAATTCAGTATTAAAAAAGATCATTTATTACATATATTCGTAATCACCCACAACAATCATACTCGATATATTTTGAAAACATTTTTTTTGAGAATACTTTTTAACTCCAAAAGTCCATAATTTTGTTGTTTTTGTTTTTAATGTACCCAGTTACTCTCACGACTAAGACGAATGTATTAAGACCACTCACATAAAAATACGACGTTTAGACTAGGGTGTGCCAAAAATATACATACACTCGAAAAACATAACCCTCCTTCTTTCGTAGGCGGGTATCAAGCTTTATCACTTATCTTTATAAATAAAATACACACACTATATCTTTATAAAAAAGTTAATCTTAAAAATAAAATGTCATATGATTTTATCCCAAAGATAAACTGCTATTGGAGGTATTGTATTAAAATATTTAAGGAGCATCTGGTGAGCTTCGTCAGCAACAACCCCTATCATACATTTGTCTTAGACATTCGGTGTTCAGCCAGATGTGAGGCTATCTAATTTCGAAAAATATTACTTGAATTCGTCTTTTTTTATGAAACTACGATATTTTACATATATCTCTACTATAATTCGTATCCCTTGCCTCGGTTGAGAGGATACGTAATACAGCTTCAAGATCACTAAGAACAAAATATTGTATACAACACCCCATCTCTTTTATTTAATTGTATACCCTCCACCGCTACCCAGTCTACGTTTCGACACGACACAACAAATTAAATTTAATTTATTTGCATAATTAGGCAAAGACACGTTATGACTTTGAATACTTTTAATTACCTGTATATTATAAAGCTTGTTTATTTGGTTTATCATCATCGTCTCAAGGCGTCTTCAACCAATTTGGTGTAAGCCTCTTTCAACCCCTTCTACATCTTTCTGTTTTGAGTAGTTTGTATCCGAATTTTAAGAACTGCTTGCGTGTCAGATAGCCCACTTATTAAGGATGACTAAAGGCTTAACATCACGCTACGATCAATACATTTTGAATCGTTGCGATAGTGGGGACAATTTATTCTTCTTGAGAGTCAAAAACGAAGTTGCGTGGGTTAGTTAGTCGATAATAAATCCAGACTGGAGTATCATAGCGTTTATATTATTTAGATACATATAAACTTATTTCCAAATTAAGTTAAAATACTAGTAAAAAATAAATTAAAATAGTTATAACATGTACATATATATGTATCAAAAATTCCTCTATATCATCGTCTATTGGTAGCGATTTTTTTCCGAAAGAGTAGCAGCATTGTCATGTTAAATGATAATGCTAATTGTACTAAAAACTGGCTGACCTTCTGATTACAAAAAGCGTTGATCAGTTGTTTAGCTAGTTGTTTAAGCATATCACGAGAACTTGGACCACAAAAGGTTTCAAATTTGTACGTAATACAAACAGAGTTCATGAACCGTACAACAGAAACTCGTAATTATATTTCAAATCATTATTTTACAGTCATACGTCCGAACCACGTAACATATTCCATTTTTTTGCTCACATTTTCAAGTCGTGCTCCATTGTGTAATGGCTTGGAAATGGCGACAGTTACAGCACACTGTCATACTGGACGTGACTTACCGACTCAACTGAATAAAATAGAGGCTCTATAAAATAGCCCAATCCATGAATAAAACAAAAGTCGTTCTGTTAAAAGGTAATGAGAGCTTATGAAAACGAAAATTTATAGGATGGTTTAGTTTTAATTTGATCTCTGACGGCTAATATATGACCATGAAATTACCTATTCTTTGTGTAGCTGGATCTAGATGATATATTATTGTCATCGTCAACATCATATCAGCCAAAAAGGACTAAATAGCTAAATAGGCCCACCACAAGGCTCTCTACAGTAATAAGTGCTGTGCTACCCGTATCCAACGCAGATTATCGGGTCACCTTACGGGGCTTACGTATATTAGAACAAGTGTTAGATTCTGTATTAACAATATTGACCTTATATATATGCAAAGCATTGCAATATTTGACTTAATGTTTTTAGTCTAAAAAGTTCTATTTAGTATTAATATGTATGCCCTGATAAAATCAGTCATAAGAACATTCCTTCTATATAATAAACACAGCCACAAGGTATAGATAACCAAAGACAAATCCAGTTTTGTATTGTACCTACTGTTTAAAAGTAAATAAATATAAAACCATTGTTCTTAAGTCTACCGAGACGGTTAGTAGCTGATTTATAAAATTTTTGAATTTCTTTGATATTAACTAACTATAAAAACGCTAATCACTACATAAAAAACGAAATTAATTTTAGAAACAAAATCATTATGAATACCTACAAACAGCTAATTAGAATCATGTTAATATGCTCATTAAACTTGTTAACAACAAATTGAAATTTACTTTGACAGATGTCATCCCCATTTGACAGATCAAAGTTTGTTCATAACATGTCAAAAAATATACAAACTCAAAACAATTTATTCTGTCATTCTAGTACCTGACCCTGAATCGCGGGTGCTTATTACTCCCTCGTACTCCTTTGGGGTTAGCAAACGGGGACGTAGAGGTGTTATAAAATTCATGTTTTTGTCAAAGGTTAAGGTCATACACGTTTGAACGTAGTAGAAAGCATGAATTGACCGCTACGTTATAGTATACCACTAAGCCATCCGTGCAATGATCATGCCGTATAGGACAAGAAAAGTGTATATTGAGTGCTTTAAGATTCGCCTTAAGAGACACTTAGCTTCAAGCTATAATAGTAGTAGTTCTTATATATCTTTGAGACACAGCTCGCTATACTACCGACCATGAAGGACATTGCATCATCCACTTACGTATGTATATTACAAAAACTTGACATATCACCTAATTTAAGTGGGCGTTATTTAGTAACTAAAACTCAGTACTTAGCGACCATTCGCGATCTACCCACGAAGTTTAAATGTTCCATTAACAATTCAGCAAGTTTGAGAGGTCATACCCTCAACATATTATTACCTCCCACGAAGGCTTCAAACAGGTTCACTGCAAACAACAACTTCCGTTCCTAAACTTTTACATTGTTTAACTTGTAAGATGGCGTGGAGTGAATTCACTGATTTAAAATTATTTCCCAGTTTATAAAAGACACCTGCAAGGAAATGCTAATTTTAAGATTAGTGTGTGGTGTGACTAGAATGGACTAAGGAACGATTACATTAGAATTATAGATGGAAATTGCCTAAAACAGCATTAGTGGATGAAAACAGCTGAGTTATGAATCAGCAGGGTGAGTGCCTGGTGATCTGAGCTACAGACTCACGTCTAATTCAGACATCAGTCCTCTTACAATTGCTTAATAAAAAGAAAAAAGAATTAATTTAATAATTCATGTATCGGTAGTTGTGAGAAGAGAAATAAAGAAACTATTATTATTATTAAAAGTTTTCTTAACTTTTAATAATAATAATAGTAGAAACAAGCTATCCTGGTATACATATGTGATGGTAGAAATGAATCCAATTTAATGAAGAAAGTTTCATGAAAAGATGTATTTTGATCAAAGGAAAGATAAATGAACTACCCGAAAGAGTAAACAGGCAAAACGGAGTGTAAGAAGAAAAGTCATAGCATCGATCACAAACAAAATTGGGGAAAGAGAAAACAAACGATGATTTCTTTCATAAATAATATCTTTGGAATTTTCTTGCATCGGGTTTTAGTAAAAGCTTTTTTTTTACGTGTCGAAACCCCTTCGGGACTTCACCCCACCGGGGTTTGCAGCGGGGCGGTGTGTCGGAATCGAACCGACTAAAACCATACGGTATGCCACTCTGCGCCTGAGACGGGCGAGATCCGGGAACCGTTTTCTTACGCCATCCGGTGGGTTTTAGTAAAACCTAACCTAACCTAACCTGAGAAAATTGCGTATTCGTAAAATCTATTTATACTTTTGTTGACAGTTTTATTGTTAAGTTTAAATGATTCCGAAAATATTTCTCTTTGAAATCAAGTGCTTAATACCGAGTCGAGAGGCACACCTCTTTTAAAATACTTAAGTTGGGACAGAAACTAATCGAGCATCTTTAATTATATTAAAATAGTACTGTACACTTATTAAAAAAATATTGTCGAGATGACGAAAATTAATCT
This sequence comes from Hyphantria cunea, assembly GCA_003709505.1. NCBI lineage: Eukaryota > Metazoa > Arthropoda > Insecta > Lepidoptera > Erebidae > Hyphantria > Hyphantria cunea. Next base: position 70,358 of record PKRV01001412.1, read on the forward strand.
ACCAAAAACATTTATTTTATATAATGTCTGTAGCTATTATCAAATAGGCATGCTTATCCCAACATTACGATTTTCCATATTGTATACTGTATTACCCCTAGAATAAAATAGAAAATAATATTTATTTATAGCATCTACCTCCTGGCTACGGTATGGTGATCACTTCGGAGAACCCGAAGGTTTGTTTGTGTGAGTGTGTGAATGTGTTGTGTGACTGAGATATCTACAGTGCCAGCACTTGAAACATTTAGTTGGTTTTTCCGCTATTCTTATACGACAATTTACCCAGCCAATTCTAATCTTGCCGTTTCCTCCCAGCACCTGCTTTACAATTGATGCTGCCAGTGCTATGAAAGCAACTTAGGTACCGCCATAGGCCTTACGTAACGACCTAATAGCGTGCAATGTAACTTCGGCTTCTTTTCCAACCGCTTTTTGTTGGGCTTCCAGATATCTTGCTTTGTTGTCATGTCATCAAGTTCCCAGATTTCAATTTCTTCTTGTGGTCCCTTGCTAATTACTTCAGCGTCATCTCCAAGGATCTTAGAGATGGTTTTTTGGAGATCCTGACCTCATTCTGTATTCTCCTTGGTAAGAATGATTAACAGGTCTCCTATAGCTTTTCTACGGATCTTGTGTGCCGTAGAAAGAACCTGGTCGTCAGGGACGTCTTTTTTAACGCGTCCGAGTTTGTCTGCATACTTTTCTTTTTCTGTTAACCGAACGATCAGTAATGTGGGTCTCAGTAGTGATTTTCTCATCTTCTGTTGAGACTAATTAAATGGCTACTCTGCCCGTTGCTTTTTCTTCTTTTACTTGGATTGAAGTTCTTGCCAACCTGTTTTCTTCTTCTCAGATGTCTCTTGTATTTTCGACGGGTGGAACGGATCCTGCTCCTTTTCTTTTTTTAACGTTTTTGTTTCCAGCTTCTAGCGACGAGCGCTGTTTTCGTTTGGCCTTGCGAAATTCACGTTTGTCTCCAATAATAACAGATTCAGAGCCAAATCCATCCCAACAGACTTTATACAGAATTTTGCCCAAAAATTGGTCTGTGGAGGTATGATGACAGTCCGCTAATGGAATGAAGTTCAGGCGAATCCTAATAGTCGTAATACCGACCCCCAAGACTCTAATTTGCGTAAAAGGCTCGGAGAAAAAGGGATTTTTTAATTGAAAAACAAGTTGGTTATATTTAAGTAATTTAGTAGGTAATATAATATTAAATAAATAAAATTAAATATGAATAACGCAAGATGTTTCCATTTATTTACATCAATCTATTTATATTATCAAAAATTCATCCGAATCGTTGTCTACTCTTAGTGGTTAAATAGACAAAAACGTTGTAGGTTGTCTTTATTTATTTATAATGTTATTCAATACGTATATCCGATATTTTTATTCATTAAAATTTTAAAGGGAAATGCATAAGACATAGGCATCGCTTGTATAAAGTTTACTTTTCCTTTTTTTTTATACGGAAGCTACTAATAACACTAATGAACGTAATAATTAGTATCAACAACTGTTATATAACATCTTTCTTATTATTTATTAAAAATATTTATTTATGATATGGTATAATCTTTGTATTTTTTTATAAAGACAACTCCTGTCGTATGTAGCGGTTACTTTAGAAACATACATGAAACGGATTCAAAAAACGTTGAGACAAGAATTTGTGGAACACACTAAGGGTTGTCCCGTTTGTGATTTGATCCCAAAATACTTGGCGTAGGAGAAATCAGCATGGCTGCTACTTAAACCACCTTTTTTTTTACCTGTTGATAGCCGGGGTTTGCGACGGGGTGGTGTGTCGTAATCGAACCGACTAAAACCACACGGTGTGCCACTCTGCGCCTGAGACGGGAGGGATCCGGGAACCGGTCCACTTAAACCACCTAAGCCAACTGTGCAGTCGAAAATCCATATGGTGACGGATTAAGAATATAGAAAGACATCACTACTACTCATCCCACGAGTATTGTAAGAGCCGACTAAGAGAGCACGACTATCTACTAACACAGGATAGCACTGTATTGAGGAATAAAACTTGACATAAACCCTAATTTAAAGGTTGTAAATATCTTCTTTATAATAGTTTTTGTAGCTTATGTTTAAAAGGTGTAACGTCTTTTTGAGCTCAACTATCTAATGAACATTAAATCTGTGGGCCGAATAGGCGTCGACTGCCCATTTGAACAAGCAGTCTCAACATTTGAATTTAATACTAATTTGTAGGACTTACGTGGAATAGAAGGCCAAAACCTTCTTTTTAGCAGTGAATTTCTTGAGGATGTAACTGAGGTTAGTGATTTTCTGAAAATTGCTATCGATATTTCAACAATATTGCAAGCCTCATGATTTCTCTATAATCATAGCATCTGAAACATCCTAAATTTAAACGTGGTAAATATCTTCTTGATAATAGTTTTTATAGCTTATGTTTAAAAGGTGTCTTTTCCAGCTCAACTATCGAAATAACATTAAATCGGTGGGCCCAATAGGCGTCGACAGCCCATTTGAACAACCGAGTCCCAACATCTGAATTTAAATTAAGCAGATCTTATTAAAGATCCCACACACTTTTGATTTCAACTTATAATAATTTAATAAATAAACAATTCCTGTTCCTAATATAATCACTTATCACTCCAAATGTACAAAGCACGATTTTAAAGGGTTAAGTATTTATTTTTTTAGTTAATGCTTCAAAGCAATCTTTACTAATGCTTCGGTTTATAAAACGTAAAATGTGTTTGTAAACTCGATGATTAATGTATCTTACTTTAGATTTGACCATCATCATCTTCTTAAATGTTTAAAGAATTAAAACTGCATGTTATTGTTAACGTAAATATCTGCTTGCTCAAATTATGTCTTTTTTTAAATTACCAAACAATACCTATCAAGTTTTTGTTCTATTTCGTATATTCCTTTATCTTCAATTGTTTTAAATTTAATAGTTTTCATTAAACGTGAGAATATCTATGAAATATCCAATATTAAAATCCGTCAACCGATTTGAGCAGTGTATGTCTTCGCATCAAGTTACTAGAGCTCACGATGTNCAGTAGGCTACCACTTAAATCACCTTTTTTTTTTCCTGTTGATAACCGGGGTTTGCGGCGGGGTGGTGTGTCGTAATTGAACCGACTAAAACCACACGGTGTGCCACTCTGCGCCTGAGACGGGAGGGATCCGGGAACCGCTTTCTTACGCCATCCGGACCCCGCCCAGTTCACTTAAACCACCTAAGTCAACTGTGCAGTCGAAAATCCATATGGTGACGGATTAAGAATACAGAAAGACATCACTACTACCCATCCCGCGAGTGTTGTTAGAGCCGACTAAGAGAGCACGACTATCTACTAACACAGGATAGCACTGTATTGAGGAATAAAACTTGACATAAATCCTAATTTTAAGGTCGTAAATATCTTCTTTATAATAGTTTTTGTAGCTTATGTTTAAAAGGTGTAACGTCTTTTTGAGCTAAACTATCTAATGAACATTAAATCTGTGGGCCGAATAAGCGTCGACTGCCTATTTGAACAAGCAGTCTCAACATTTGAATTTAATACTAATTTGTAGGACTTACGTGGAATAGAAGGCCAAAACCTTCTTTTCAGCAGTGAATTTCTTGAGGATGTAACTGAGGTTAGTGATTTTCTGTAAATTGTTATCGATATTTTAACAATATTGCAAGCCTCATGATTTCTCTATAATCATAGCATCTGAAACATCCTAAATTTAAACGTGGTAAAAATATCTTCTTGATAATAGTTTTTGCAGCTTATGTTTAAAAGGTGTAACGTCTTTTTCAGCTCAACTGTCGAATGAACATTAAATCGATGGGCCCAATAGGCGTCGACAGCCCATTTGAACAACCGAGTCCCAACATCTGAATTTAAATTAAGCAGATCTTATTAAAGATCCCATACACTTTTGATCTCAACTTATAATTAATTTAATAAATAAACAATTCCTGTTCCTAATATAATCACTTATCACTCCAAATGTACAAAGCACGATTTTAAAGGGTCAAGTATTTATTTTTTTAGTTAATGCTTCAAAGCAATCTTTACTAATGCTTCGTTTTATAAAACGTAAAATGTGTTTGTAAACTCGATGATGAATGTATCTTACTTTAGATTTGACCATCAGTTTTTTCTTAAATGTTTAAAGAATTAAAACTGCATGTTATTGTTAACGTAAATATCTGCTTGCTCAAATTATGTCTAGTTTTTGTTCTATTTCGTATATTCCTTTATCTTCAATTGTTTTAAATTTAATAGTTTTCATTAAACATGAGAAAATCTATGAAATATCCAATATTAAAATCCGTCAACCGATTTGAGCAGTGTATGTCTTCGCATCAAGTTACTAGAGCTCACGATGTTTATGTATGTAAAATCTACAATAGCTCAATCAAGAAGCTAAGTGCGGAAACAGCCCGGGAAACCCAATATCTATGTACTCCAGTATTCAACGAAGAAATCGGATCAAGTGACGTGCAATGGAACAGGCTTATATCCAGCATTGAACGCGATAGACTGATGATAATAAGGTATATACGATAAAAACAAAACCCATTTTTGTTAATTCTACAAAAGTATTTTCAAATTCATTTCATGCTTATAAGAAGCAATTACATAGCATTTCACAGCATAATTCACCTTATAAAATACAGCTTTCTAGTTAATTACGATTTCATTTTCATTGTGAAATCAAAACAAATTGCGTACACCAAAACTCGTAAATTCTCGCAAGAGATTCAGGGTATTTTGTAAAGTAAAGCTATAAAATCTGTTATTTCGATACAATACAGAATTCTGTTATCATCATCATCAGCCTAAAACAATCGAGTATTGAACGTAGAGCTGGTTTATAAAGGAGATTTTGACTTTTAAATTTATGACTCAATGTACTTTGACTACGCGATTAGCCTAGTGGTTTAAGCGGACACTGCTCCGCTTTCAACTGATTGAAGTGTTGTGGACAGCATTTTGTGTGATCCGCAAATAGCTTTTTCTGAGTCTGGGTCTTTGCGTCCATTTTAATGTATGTTGATAAAATCCCTCGCGACACAGAATGTAAATTTCTAATGTCGGTGATTTCTTTTTTACAAAATAATATTTTGGCCTACGGTCCACGCATATCTGCTAAACCACATAAAGTCAATTTAATTCCCCGTTTGTAGAGAAGCTAATGATTGTGATTAATGATTAAAGTAGATATAAAAGGCTTACGATAGCTTGAGCATGTTTTCTATAGGATGAACCGAAGATAGGCTAGAATTCAGATACCTATATATTTTATTTTATGTGACCAGAATCCCGGTAGGCGAAGACAAAGGCAGTTTATCTCAAAGTGATAAGATTAACAAGAAATCCAGATAAAGTGTAGAGGAAATTTCATGAAATGTGGTTTTATCAGAATAATGCTTATGTCTTTTTCGGGCTTCGGTTGAAGTGTATAACTTTCTTAATTAATAAACATAATATTTTATTCTCGACATCTAGAAAATCCAAAGAGCAGAGTTCCCGGCCAAGTAATGTAGTTAATTAGTTTAAAAAACTAAAAATTAATAAAGATTGAGAAACACTGTGTATCAGCTTACATGCTTTTTCAGCTGAATTGGAGAAATGAAGTACCTGGTAAATGAAACCCGTACCTCTAAAGTATATATTGAGCTATGATGATAAATAGAGAAAAGGTACCTCTAGTACATCAATGATCAGATTCATTTATCTCTAATTGATTTTGTTGACAGCTAATTCATTACTAGATTGATGAGAACCGTCTCTTTTGTTATTGTAATCAATATTATAACAATGGTAGAACGTATATTTCATATGTTACATTTCTAACGATGGGCTTGAAGACTCAAAGTATTTTGACTTATTAGAGGCACAAATTTCTACATCGAACATTTGAAAAATATTAGTAGAAAGGTATTTATTTTTAATTTGTTTTAATGGTCATGAAGTGTACTGACTTATGTACTTGTAAATAGAGCTGGGTAAAATCTTTTTAATAAAAAGTGAATCTTATTCCTACCAGAATACAGTGCACAGGTTGTAGTAGAAACGCATGCACTCACTGAGAAATTCCTTCTCCTCTCATCATATAACTCTTATATCGTTCATTCGCCTCATCAATATTACCCCGTAGGTGTAAACTTTGGTAATATACAGTGCGAAGGTTCCCCATTTTTTTCCATTTTTATTAGTATTTTTTATATTTCAGACACGGCCTCGAACTAAGCAGAACTTATTATTATGACCTAGTTGTCATATAAAATGTATATATTTATATTATATCGACTGTATATATAAACAAATAAATTTAAAAATACATACATACTAAACATAGAAACCACCCAAAATACGCCATCGAGACATTCAAGGAACTGATTTACTTTACTTTGATTTGTCTTCCCGACGCTTTTCAATTCATATAACGAAAATTCAAGAAAATTACAGGACAATAAGACTTAACAGAATTCATAAAACTAATGTTGCCATAATTTGAAGAAATTCGTAATATTCCGGAAACATGAAGTCGAGTCCCGTGTGCGGTAATTACACATTGTCGTCCACAAGAATTCTAAGTATTTGACTTAAAATGTGTTTTCATAGAAATGATGTGATTCCACAGACTCGCCGTCCAGTGTCTTGTGTGTTCTTTTGGAAAGAATGTGATGGAACTGTATTCTTAAAATGAAAACGTAAAAAACACTTTATTAAGAAAAACTAGTATTCTTTCATGAAGTAGGAACAGAACTGTGACTTAATAATCAATGCGAATTTTCTTTCAAGTGTTTTACGTTTCGATCAGATAATTGGTTTCTAGCAGTGTACCATTTTTGATTTACCTTTTGCCAGAATCAAACTGAAGCAATTTAGACCCACATGCCGTTTGACCAATTCCTTCAACAGAATTTGCGGAGAAATGGACGTGTTTGCCGACTAACTTCACTCTTACCAAAATCTGTTTTGAGATTATTGAAACATTTGTTTCTGTTATCAATGGTAATGGAGATAGTATCAATTTAGCTACATAAATTTGTGTAAATTTTTAATTTCTATTTTTGTTACTTTCTTTAAGTTTCTTCATATAATTTTTAGAATTTTTTTTGTAAATATATATATAAACAGTTAACACACAACGCCATCTAGTCCCAAACTAAGCAGAGCTTGTACTGTGGGTACTAGACAATTGATTTTAATACTTATATACTTTTTTTTGTAAATACATACATATTATACATAGAAAATACCCAAACACTGAAACAAATATTTGCAGATCATACAAACATTTGGTCCGACTCAAGAATCGAACCCGAGACTTCTAGTACAGCAGTCGCATTCGCTACCATTGCGCCACAGAGGCAGTCAAATATATAATATTAAACACAATGGCGACTCAATCAGTTAAATCGAATTAAATAAAATTTACATAATTCAAACCTTCGAGAAACTCCTTCAAAGGCCGGGAAGACACATCTGACGCCTTTCATATTGCGGGTGTCCATGGGCGGCGGTAATCGCTTACCATCAGGCGATATGTCTGCTCGTTTAACCCATATTCCATAAATAAATAACTAAGCTTAACTGTTATGTTCGAACCAATATCCAACACAGAGGTCAAATAAAGGTGATTAAATATTTGAACAAAGATTCAAAATAATGTAGTAGAAACTTGTGACTCTTGCTGGTCTTTATAAACTATTCCTGTGAATAAAGCGTTATATTATCTGATGATATAATATAGCCATTACCATGAACGCTGACAAAGATAAAGACTCAAAATATTAGAACACAAATCAAAGAATGAATGGAACATAAAATAAAGTGATAAATGTATCTATACACCACATACAAATTACGTAACAAGTATGAGCTGTGATAAACTACACTGGTAATGCTGGCGTCCCACTTGAGCGATAAAAACTTTTTAAAAGTCGGTTAGTGCAGTGCTTTGTTAATCCTTACTAATACTTTAATGTTTAAACCTTTTCTTTTCTTCTCCTTTACGGAAATCCCCTCGGATACCACCTCCTGGTGGCATGTTGATTCGAACTGACTAAAACCGCACGCCGTAAATTACTAATCTCAAAAATTCTTTCACCAATAGAAGGCTTTTTATTAACTTCAGTCATGCCGCATGCCAAATTTCATTGAGATTGATGCAGCAGTTAAACCGCGAAAGTGTAACATATAGACAGAGCTACTTCCGAATTCATAATATTAGTATGGATATAGCTGTTATTGATATTTTAGAGTCACCTAAACAGATGACCCTATTTTCATACCTGACACTTTTAGCTTAATGTATAAATATCAAAATATGTTGATAGCACCAAGAATAACTAATCTCCGAAAATTTGTGTTAAACATGTGACTGAAAGAGTTGTTTATAGTGTGGCGACATCCATATACAACGCAACAACAAAAATACACTACAGCGCCATCTACCGAAGATATGCCGAATTACGAAGTACCGAAGAGTACGAAGAAACTACCAATCCTGCAGCGCGCAATAGAAATTCTCGCGCCGATTAACATATATACAACTTCCCAACATCAACCGTTGGGCAGTGGCTTGCCAGTCATGATCATCTCGCCTGACCGGAAGATCCTCCCTTTGTGTTGGAGGGACACATGACACCCGTTCCTCCACATTAGGGAGGCATGTCCGCTGTATCTTCATCCTAAAATTTCTGTAGGCTTTTAGTTGAAAAATCAACAAGAGCAGGCAATACACATATTTAAGATGCAAGTTGCAAGTCAAATTCCAATCGACAAGTACCAATATACAGAGATATTGTTTGATAATAATATAATATTCTCATATATTTTTCAAGGTGCAATCATCGTTTTCAAGATTATGGGCTGTATATTTTTTTTAATTCAGAACTCTGTAGATAATTAATTTTTAAATTATCGATCCATACAATGAACTTGTAAACAACCGCTTAAGATTTAATTACAAAGATTAGCTATGAAACGGGCAGAAAAAATGTGAGAATTTAATATGTTTTAAAGTTGAAAAAATATAAAGCGATTTTAAAAATGAAGTGGATATTAATTAGAGTTTTTTTTTTGGGGTATTGAAACCGTTAATACAATACAGCGTTTATTTCATTCAACGAAATATAGAGGAAGTGTATTATCGGAGAACCGTACATTGATGAACTATTAATATTAGTGGGTGTTTTTGCTGAGAAAATTGTATCGGTGAGCTATAATTTGTAGAATTGACTTCAGACAAACAGTGTTTTTAGCCAAAAGCCTACGCGTAAAAATAGGCCTCCAGAAGGGAGGTGGCGAAGATTTTGATGCAAGACTGACCACAAATAAATGATTACAAAAACTACATAGCTAACATTTTTTTTTGCTTGTTGATGAATGCTAGGAATAAACGAAACCAATTTGTTTCTTTAAAAATATGTAAATTAAACGTGAGTACTAGTAGTATCTTGTACTTAAAAGTAGTTTAAAATATTGGTAATTAATATGTATTCACGTAAAAGTAAACTCTAAAATTCAGTCACGTTCCATTAGAATAAAGACTGAATTCATCGAAATTAAGTCGTTTAGAAACTGAAACAAATAAAGGCTTAAGTAAAATATATAGCTTCGATTCGATTCCTCGCTTAGCTTTCGATAGAACGTTATCACGATACTCCAAACAGATAGGTTAATGCTGGGAGGCTGACCCGCCATATATTACCGAGTCTCTGCGACGTACTGCTGATAATCGATATTGAGATGTTGTGGTACAAAACTTGGTACTTTCCGAACGTTCAAGTTGTCTGTAATGACTCTGTAATTTACAGAGTTGGTAGCGCTTGGTAATTTGCATGATTAAAGACAGATATTTTTGTTGCCCTTTAAACTCCAAGGTTACTAAGATATTTAATATATACTAGCTATTTCCCGTGTGTTTTTCGGCTATTGTGGTAAAAAGTATGGGCTGTATTATATTGAGCGAGCTAAGTTCCTGTAAAGTTTCATATGAATTCATTCAGTATTTTGTAAAAGAGTAACAAACATTCATATACTCACTAACAGCCCACCCGGCTTCAAACGGGTAATTGTATTTACCCAAAAATTGAAATATTATAAAGGTTAACACGCTCTTAGCTAACTTTCTAAACGTCTTGAAGTTTTCATACGGATCCCTAACGTTTTTTGCAAATGTAATATAGCCTATGTTACACGGGGATAATTTAGCTTTCTAATGGTGAAAGAATTTTTCAAATCGGTTCAGTACCTTTGGAGCCTATTCAATGCAAACAATCAAATATTTCTTCTTTATAATATCAGTAATGACAAACACATATCTAGAGCCGACAGCAATGATACCATGACACCATGGTTTCTGGTATATCTTTTAAATCCGGCAGCGATACTCAACGTGCTTGTAGCTCTTGAAATGCGGGTATCCAGAGGCGGCAGTAATCACTAAGCTTACTTGAAGCGACTTGTATCTTCATTTAACAACATACAGATAGGTTAATTAGGTTTGTTAACCGATACTGACTAGGTTCTCCTAATTAAAATATAAATACTTAAGTGTTGCTTTTTAGTGTCAACTTTTACTAAGATATTAAATTGTAACAATTTAACGAATACCGTTTTAACTCACTAAAACTACCTGTGAAAACTATAAAATAAAAACATCTACATAAAATGTAGTGAAGAAAATTTTAATATGTTTGTGGAATATACAAACGAGACTGATCAAAATTCTTTTATGCTCTTAATTTACTTGCTGTGCCCTGCGGTATTACTTGCAGTTTGTACGTTTAACTTATTCTTAATATTATCAGCTGTCTTCCAAATGAAAATCTCGTCAAAATTGCTCCTACCAGTCCAGAGATTAGCCATAACAGAAATTTAAAAAAATATATATTTATATCTCTTTTATATATATTATCCATATATATAAAAGAGGAAGGTAACTGAGTAACTGAGATACCCAGAGATCAACGCACAGCCCAAATCGCTAAACCAAGAATCCTGAAATTTTGCATGTAGGTTCTTCATATAATGTAAGGGAGCAATAAGAAAGTAATTTTGGAAATGCCACCCCCAAGCGGATAGAATAGGGGGTGAAAATATCTATTTCTACGCGAGCAAAGCCGTAAGCAAAAACTAGTAATATATTTATATAGTTTTATGTAAGTATTAGCTTTAGCTAATAAGTTTGTTTGTTTGCTTGAATGTGCTAATGTCAGGAACTTCTGGTTCGATTTCAAAATATCTTTCATTGTCATATAGATAGATAGCTAGAAAACTCTTTATTTGTACACCATATCACAGTTTTACCAGAGAGAACAGGAAATGACATATATTAAAAGCAACTGGTTCGATTTGAAAATATATTTCAGTGTCATATAGATAGATAGATAGAAAACTCTTTATTTGTACACCGTATCACAGTTTTACCAGGGAGTACAGGGAACAACAAATATTAAAAGCAACTGGTTCGATTTTAATAATATATTTCAGTGTCATATAGACAGATAGATAGAAAACTCTTTATTTGTACACCGTATCACAGTTTTACCAGGGAGTACAGGGAACAACAAATATTAAAAGCAACTGGTTCGATTTGAAAAAGATCTTTCAGTGTCAGATAGATAGATAGCTTATTTATGGAGAAAGGCTATATATCATCACGCTAAGTTTAATAGGAGTGAAGCACCAATGAATGTTATAAAAGGGGGGAAAAATTATTAAGCTACGGGCAATAGGAGGCGTAAACGAGGTTGCCTGGGTCAGCTAGTACTTTCATATGCATTTAGTGAAAAGATTTGAAATTTTAAACAGACATTTCAATTTTATTTATTTGTATGAATAGATAGTAATTTATTGCTTAGTATAGTAAAATAATACATATTAGGTATAAAGTGATTCATTCTGTTAACTTTTTAACAAAAAAAAAGCAATTTTGCAACGCGCTTTAGTTATCTGTACAACATAGTTTTATTTTTATAACACGACATGACGATCGAAAAATTCTAGGACTCCAAAAAATTGGCTGATAATGAATTTTCTCGTCGCTTTTCGCCAAGCCAGTGAAGTTCACATGGCATCAACAGCCTTGAACAGTCCACAGCAAAGCACAATTCTAGAGATGTGCAGCATTGTGACCCTATTTTCTTACAAAGCAGCTTTTGGCATATTGTACCTGAACTGATGGATTAGGGTTTTCTTCTCTTTGATGCCTTAGTTGTCTATTACGTACTTTATATTCTAGTGTAGTTACCTGAATTCTAATTCTCCCTACCGTATACCTGATTGCAGGATGGTTCTTAGGACGGTAACACACTCATGCATAAAATAAATACTAGCTGACTGAGTTTTTGGTGGGTACCCTAAACTGAAGTTATTACGGCTATAAATATATTTTGATCCGTATTGTAGCAAATTATACTTATGCTTTTCATTATCTAAGCTAACAAGAAAAAGCTAATGAAGCTATACCTGACCACTTAAAAGCTTTTGATCAAATTGAATAAAAGATAGCCTATGTCGTCTGGGCATCATAATACAAATCTATTAATTAACACCTCATCAATTAATCAGTAGTTAAGGAACTACAGTGGAACTTGCAAACATACATCGATTGCAAAAAAAAATCCTACCTTTGGACTTCGCTGTAGTCGTATATAAAGTAACAAAATTTAGATACTCTTCTCCATAAAAGTAATGCTAACATCTAATCGATATCGTTTTTATTAATATCCATCGCTAAGGTCCAATTACAAGACAATATGAGTTGCTGAATTTATTAAAATATATTAGCACAAAATCTAGATCTTACTTAATTTAATGTCTAAAAAGCATTTACTTTTTTAATAAAGGTGAAATTGAAGACCCTTTTAACGCTTCAAGAAAACCTCGCCTAAGGCTGTCCGAAGAAACGCACGTGCCTTTAGAAGCTTCTTACAGTATGCAAGTAAACTTATGATGCCACATCTTAATAAAAACAAAAATCTCAAGTGCTTCTTTTGAAAAATAATTGTAAAACTAGTTGCTAATGTAGCAAAATTGTTTTAAAACAGGGCATAAAAATTTATGAGCACTAAGAACAAGCTAAAAATGATTCTAAGAAGATTTTAAGATTGCCCAAGCAGGTAAGTTTTACCTTAAAAATGTGTAGTTCTAAATTAATATGTTTGAACAACAATGTTTAAGTCTGAAAAGTTTACAAAAGCTTAGTATGCCAAACAGAACATAAAATTTATCCTCTACCACTTTTTTATGGTCGTTGTTCTGACTAGCTCTTCCAACTGCTCCCGTCCACTCCCTTCCTCTCACCGACAACAGTTGTTGGCCTTGGAAATCACCGTTTTAGAGTTGTAGACATACGTTCTCGAAATAAACGGTTCGTTTCTTCTTTCATAAGTCAAAACCTGGAACTCACTACCATTACACGTATTTCCCTATAAGTAATCGGGGAGTCAAAAATTATCTCACTTGGCCGCCAAAGTATGGGTCACCATAGTGCATTGTACAAGTTTGCAATGAAGATGGTGACCATGAGTCTTGGATTCTAATCATGTTTTCTATCTGGCAGAGTAGAATTATCCTGGCCGATATAAAATTTAAATAAACTAGTTGGACGAACGGACACTGACGGTTCACACTGAAATTCAGGGTTGTTTTAGGTTTACTTCCTAAATACAAAATCATGTTGATTTGATACCCTTGTTACCAGTACAATACTCAAAGCTAATATATGTGTTTAATGTAATGACAATACCTAGCAATAAATAAATATAATCTACGTGGAGCAACATTATCTTAATATCAATCTAAAGTATCTTTACTCGTTTATGTCCCCACACGATACTACCAAATCAATAAATTCATTCTTCTAGCCCAAAACAAATATATATTGATTAAAGTTTTTTTTACATAGAATAGGGCACATGCGAGTAGACGTATCGCCTGATGGTGAGCGACTATCACCGCCCATGGACACTCACTACACCAGAAGCGTTGCCGGCCTTTGGGAGATAGGGAGGGGGAAGATGAGGAGGGTCGGTAGTATCACTCACTCGTTGAAACTCAGCGTAAGTGCTGTTTCACACTGGTTTTGTGTAAGGCCGTGGTATCACTCCAGTCGAGCCGGTCCATTCGTAAATAACACAATAGTCGATTTCAAGCATACAGATGAAGATAATAAAAGTGTGTTAAAAGTGCAATGACACAGTTGTAGATGGCATCTAAATCAATAAAGGTCGTATCAGTCATTTCAAGCATATCCATAAATAAGAAATGAAGCTTTAATTGATTCCAATCTATATAAGGACTGAAAAAGTACGCGCGTCACCTAAACAGTGGTGGTATTTATATTCTTGCCTGTCATTGAAATTTCGTTCACGGTGGTAGCACAACGGTCCATTAATTTGTTGACAGAAGTTCGACGGTAAATATTTATGTACATGGTCGAAATGCATGAGCCAGATGGTGAACTTTTACTTGATTTATAATTAGTCTTTTTAATATTCTTTGCACATAGGATGAAATTGTAGTAGTATTAGATAGATTAATAATCTATGGTAAAGTGACAGGAAGAGCGTGAGAGGTTTTCGCCGGAACACTGTAATGGCGGATTGGGTGATGTAGTAAGCACGAGCAAGATCAAGTAACAAAAGATTGTAGAAGTTATTCAAACAAGTAAAATATTTCAATCAAGTTCCCAGCGTTGTTTTAATAATATAAAACAACATTACAGAAATCATTCATTTTTCTTATCCGTCCATACTTAATATTACAAATTCGAAAGTAACTTTGTCTGTCTATCCGTTGAGCTTTCACGGTTAGTAATATCTAACTACTTAAACCTGCGGATCCGCCCGGTTATCACGAGATCAAGTAGCCCATTTCCTTCTCAAAGGTCCGAATTGTACATAAATCCTTTTTTGTCATACTTACATAAGTTTTTTATTATATTTTTTTTTATGGAATAGAGGGCAAACGAGCAGACATATCGCCTGATCGAAAGCGATTACCGCCGCCCATGGACACCCGTAACACCACAGGCATCACAAGTGCGTTGCCGGCCTTGGGGGATGAGGGGAAGGGTTAGATTATCGGTATCCTCACTCACTCGGTGAAATACAGCGCAGGCGCTGTTTCACACCGGTTTTCTGTGAGGCCGTAGTATCACTCCGGTCGAGCCGGCCCATGCGTGCCGAAGCGTGGCTCTCCCACGGTAATAAATACCTCTCTTTTAATATCAATCGTTGCACAGCAACACTCATGTCTTGACATTCAGGGTATTAGTATAAATTATCACTCATGAAATGGACGTTATCATCCGAAATGCTGCTTTGCGTTTGCTGCATGATGTATCTGCTCCTACGAATGTGCTAACGGGTGTCAATATATCTTAATTTGTTTCATTGGAAAGGTGAAATCTAGCCGATATTTTGAATATTATTGAGTTTCAAATGGACAAACATTCCCTAGGACTGGCAGACTCCATGTATTCGAGTAAAGTAAAGGTAAAAACAGAATTTACATTCAAGATTCGTCTAGAAAATTCTACCAAATTTCAATTATTAATTAGCTAGTAGGTTCTAATTGAAGATTCAAAAAAAGTTAATACCACTGCACTAAAATCAAGGATTATCGTAGCTTAGAAACAAATGCTCGACTATTTACACGGTTATAAGGTATGACTAATTAATGGTGTCGATATAAAGGACAGGGAAATGGCACAGAAGATCTAACAGTGGGCCGTAATTGGCTGCAAAATGTTGCCGACCCTCAAATGAGCTTGATTAATGAACTGGGGTCAAAAGATAAATGAATACCTACTTACTGAACGTACAAAGGCTGATCTGATTTGTTACAATATTAAAGGTATACCTATGAAGGGTGGTCCTTAATTAAGGAGCTTTAAACAGGGTCGGCGGCGGGAGTTGTAAAGTGTACTAAAAAACCTAATTTAAAGTTTTGGTACAGGAGAGGAATAAAACATTCATTCGCAGGTCCTCATTTCATGCGTTTTCCCGGTAAAATTAACTTTTGCGTAACTATAGATATTCTATTAAAAATTTAATTAGTTTCATACGACCTCATTTTATCGTCGAAAACGGTCGGATTTTAGTCGATGTGTAAGGGGTGGAATCTAAATTTATTACAACATAATAGTAGTACTTTTTTGTCTAAAAAACATTATCAAGTCAGTTTGGTTGTCCAAAACTGATGAATTCAATTGAACATATGTAAGTATGTAACCGACTTTAAAATGGAAGCAATTTCCTTGTCTAAATTATATCTTGCCAAATATAAGTTAGATCTTTTCAAACAATGAAAAGATTACAGCGAATAGAATACATGTTAAAATTAATGTTATATCTACTGATCCATATTTGACGAGTAATAACTGGGTCGCTAATAACTGGCTGACCTTATGAAATAAGGGGTGTGCTCCGCTGGGAGTTCTTACACTCTAAAATACATGCCTACTACACCACATCTGCTCATAGATCTGTCAGACTGATTGCAGGATATACAAAAGAAAAAAATACTACTGATATGTGATGTTCGTTAAAATCAGAGCAAATACATTTAATTAATTATAAGTCTAAATAATAAATATTTTGATATAGGTAAACAATAAAGACCAACTTGACCTATAAAAAACGATCAATTTAAATAACTGTCAATAAATTCTGGGGCTACCCGATTGTCAATATTTAAACAGAACAATCGTCCCCAACCTATAGAATCTAATTAGAAGGACAACAGGTACCCTCATTTCTGTCTAATTAAATTAAAATGTCCCTGGCACTCTAGTGTTCGAAGGTTAAAGCAGACCACTCAAATAATTTAAGTACTAAATGAACTATGAAATTTTATAAGCCTTCGAAAGAGAGGATAGTGTCAAGCGGTAAACTGCTTTGATGATGATGATGATGATGATGATGTACATTTAAATACATTTAGTAAATATTTAGGAGCATGAATCTTGGTTTTTTTTTTTTTAATTCTCAAATGTCTACCCTCTAACTATATCAGAAGGGGAAACCTCTTCTGGTATAGTTCTTTTATACATTTACCAACAGTGTGGTATTTTCATGACAAATGAGGCAAACAACCAGACGGAGTTACCTGGTGACATTTTACTATCTACCACCACCAAATGGCTGCAAATACCTTCCTTTAAATATTTCTTACTTCTTTTAATTCACTTGATTATTGATTTAATTTCATTGCTTGATTGTTAATTCTTTTTCTTTGATTTATTTTAATTGATTTGTTTTTGGTTCATTTTTTTTAGTCTGTCTGTCTTTTGCAAGAAAGAAGAGATTTGGTTTATAATTTCTTGTAATATAATTAAATATTGGTTTTGTGTCGTTATTTAATTACTTGGTTTGCATTTGTATTTATTTTTCAATTTATGAATAATTCTCTCCATTTTACCGTACTAAACAGCATGCTGATTCACCTGTAACTATTCAGACAATGGGAAGGACACCCCATTACATTTGTAATATTGTAATCATATTGTTGTGACTGTTAGTGATTCTACACTAAATAAATAAATCTCCCCTCTGTTTTACAATCAAGAGATGAAGGGATTCAGGCTCCTGTAACGTCACTTACTTTATTTTTTTGGGTTAGAAGGGTTTTCGAGAGGGCTTACTCACTTAATGGAATAATGCTCTTCCTACAATTGACCTCGTGACTTAGCATTGAGAGATGTCATTCCCATAAAATTGTTTTCTAGTAACGTTAATTTTTTTAAAAGCTGACATGTATTAATCCAGGTAAGTCGGTCCATTTGTGCCACAACACACCTTTCCCACAGTGATTGAGGGAAGTACTTTTCCCTATTAATTGCGTGACATTTTCTCACTGCAAGGTTTTCTATTAAATATCGGCACATGAGGCCTTAGCCTTTACTGTTTCTTAAAAGATTAAGTTCTTCGTACTCATTTTGTCTACTAATAAGCATACACGTGCCGAGATTTTAGTTCGTAATAATTATAGATACTTTATCCTAGAGATCTTTAGGCGAGGTGTATTTCGTCCGTTTACTTGTTCTATATTATTGACATATATAAGTTAATCCATCACTTTATACATTTTGACCAAGACAGCATTACACATCATGTAACGGATGCACTTAAACATGTAGAATTGATAGTCCTTGGTGGACTATGTAAAAGTAACAAATATACAAACACACACTTTCAAACTTTTCTTTTTTTTATAATATTAGTGAGATTTAAAATAATGACAGCACAAATGTTATTGAAATATAACCAAAAAGGTTCAACAACACTTAAATAAAAAGTAGACAATCAATGGTTCGTATAATTAATTGTTCTGCCTCCTGCTATTTAATTTATGTTGACTTCGCTACGCTCCCACAGAGGGCACCACTACATCTGTGGCCAATTACGAATACCATTGGCAATTAACACAAATTAATATTACAATTAATTTATATCTATACAATGAAAATAATAGAAAGGATTAAAAGTTATCATTATAGCTTGGTATTCTTTCACTACAACGACTTGCTTACAAATTTAATATTTTCATGTCTTTTGTTTATATCTTAGCTCCATGAAAATGTATAATTAAATATAATAATAATTACCTTTATAATAAGGCCATAGCAGTGTCAACAAAAAGTATTATTGAGTTTTTCTGTTTAAAGAAATGCTTAATAAAAGCTTTAAAAGTTCAGGTCTGAATCCCCGTGCCTCGGAGCGCGTAAAGCTGTCTGTCCTGCGCCTGCTCTCTCCCCGGTCTTGTCGGATAACCGTCCCATCGGATTATCAGAGTGAGGGAACAGAGAGAGCACCTGTATTTGCGCTCATACTTGATACTTGAGCACTATAATATCTCTTACGTGGTCGGCTGGTCTCCGTTGAGTCTGGCCGCCGTAGCCATAATCGGCTAGCAGAACATCATAGCAATATAGTTTACTTAATATTAAGCTAGTTCAATTAGTAAGTACTAAACATAAAAAAAATATTATGGTTATGTATTTGACACAAATACTAAAATCTATTAATATTATAATCTATTATCTAATCTATACTATAACAAAAAAATATTCCTAGCTCTTCCTATCTCTGTTCCATGTGCCCGATCATAATAATCGTTACTAAACATTAGTTTCTACCAACTGTAAAATAACATTCTAGAAGCAATAAAGTATCGGGTAATTACTCTTGCACTCATACCATCATATGTAGGTCTTGAACTTCACTACAACCTTTAGAATTTACTAATGTAACTGTACATTCTGCACAGGTAAATAAAAAATAAATCAATGATTCGGACATATTACACTCAACGCCATCTAGTCCCAAGCTAAGCAGAGCTTGTGTTTTGGGTCCTAGATAACTGATATAAATACATATATACTTTTTTTATAAATACTTACATATTATACATAGAAAACACCTAAATTTCGGAACAAATCTTTGCAGATCATAGAAACATTTACTTCGACCCAGGAATCGAACCCGAGACCTCAAGCAGAGAGCCGAGGCAGTCAGATGGTGCAATGGACAAATTTAAGTTATCTTACTCGCTGATTGTTGTGGGTTTAATCTCCATACGGGACAACATTTCATTGTATTCGTGAATCGGTATTTGTTATTGTGTCCGTTTCATGTATGTTTGGGAAGTCACCCGTGATAGATGCCCTTGGGCGGGAGTTGCCTGGAAAAAAAATGTCACTGAAATTGGACAATAAATAGTAGCTATTGTAACAAGATTTTCTTAAAAACCTTCCTAAATTCGAATCACGTCAAAGTACGCTCGCTCAATCTCTTTCGAAAATAACTATATGAAGAACAAGACAGTAATACTAGCAGTTTCATGTTTATTTAAATCAGAACAGCCTACCAGCCTTATTCACTCAGATATTATATTATTTAAGTGTCAATTAACCGCCGCTTGAGTTACATTTAATTACCCGGTAATGTCGGATATAATTGAACCATTATCCAAGTTATCCTCCTGAACAATTCAAAGTTCAAACACGTGTTCAGATTGTATCTCGAAATTAATGTTTAATGAATAACAGTGAGCGGAAGACGGTTAGAGCTTTGTAATATATTAAAGAGGTATTACGCAAATTGTGCGGATGTTACAATAATTATCAGAATACTTACTCATAACATCTGATTCAATGATTTCGTATTGTACTACCGATAGACATATTTGCGCGAATGTCGACCTTGTATTGAATGTCTGTAAGAAAGAATAAATAAATAAATATTTTCAGACATTTTAATACACAACGCCTTCTAGTCCCAAACTGAGCAGAGCTTGTACTATGGGTACTAAGCAACTGATATTAATACTTATTTTAATACTTTTTTTGTAAATACATACATATGATACATAGAAAAAACCCAATTTCCGAAACAAAAATTTGGTCCGACTCAGGAATCGAATCCGTTCTAGCACAGCAGTCGCATTCGCTACCACTGCGCCACAAATGCAGTCATGTAGGCAGTCGTAATAATTTACTCAGCATTTGTTTTGTTCGGTAAGTAAACATATTGGTAACTTTAGAGATATGTACTCATGTTTCTGCTCATTCTTCCTGCTGTTAGGACCACCAGGAAGCTTAGTTCTATTGGTGTTATAATTTACTTAGTATTTGCGTAGAAATTGTTTATGCTCAACTCATAATATTTACTAACGTGATTGTTTCCATAACATTTTCGACAGTAAAAGAATGAATTTTAGGGAATTGTTAAATCCATTATTCGCCTAGCGGCATATCTCCTAAAGATATAATGAAATTGTAACAGATTGATGTCTATATCTTAGAGATTTCGAAGAAAAACGACTGAACTTTAATAAAGACCCTCCTTTATTAAAGTAACAGTAATGAAAACAAAAGCTTTGAGAATATTTATCTCTTTGTTTGTCTGTGTTTCTGTGAAGTGGCCTAACTGATTTGGATACAGTTATACATATTGTCTAAACTATTGTTTGGTTTCTTTTAATCGGTTGATAAAAAAGAAATAATTCATTTTAAAAATTACTACGATAACCGATGCGACCAATGCGATTTTCATCGAGGGAGAGCCTCACTTCGGCATGCATGCGACGGCTCGACCGGAGTAATACCACAGGAAACCGGTGTGAAATAGCACCTGCGATGTTTCATGGAGTGAGTGAGAATACCAGAGGCCCATACCCCAACCCCTACCCATCCCCCTATACCCATATTCCTCTCCCCATCCCCCTAAGGCCGGCAACGGACTTGTGACGCCTCTGGTGTAGCGACTATCCAGGGACGGTGGTAATCGCTTACCATTACGCGATACTTTTTCTCGTTTTCCGCCTATACTTTAAAAAAACCATTTAAAACACGAACGGAGCCCAGGTAAAAGCTAGTTTAATAATGAAAATAGTATCATTACAATATCAGCCATTTTTCGTATCATTTTTTATCGTAAATGTATGTTTTGTATGGTATAAGAAGGTAAACTAAACGGTACGGTCACTTGATTTTAAGTGAAATAATAATAATAATAAATCGCTTTACTGTACACTAGATAACTAAATATATTACTTAAAGTTAAATCAGTACAACCAACGGCTTGTGTCTGATACTAAGTCAGCACAAGAGTATTACCAACCTTAAAATCCCATCCAAAAATAAGTAAAGGGTGATTTCAAAATCCATTACCCTACTAACTTGAAGATAAGCGACAAAACCATTGCTTAATACTCTTTTTTATGTGTTTAATAGTAACAGAATGCTAAAAAAATGCAAGTTGTAGCTGAACCTTACTACATTTACATTTAATATCATGTCCATTTTAGAAACAAATTTTATTGTTTCTTTACTTATATATATATATGTATTATATAGTAGATATTCATAATATAAGCTAAACAACAGAAATATGCTAGGTTTACATCAAGTTTAAATCAATAATTACAACAAAAACATATTATAGAGCTACTACTAAAATACAAATTACATTAATTTAACATTTTTGATTTGAAAGATATCCGAACACTTAATCTATGATTGTGACTAAACAATTTGTTATCTGTGGCATGAACTAAACCTCAAAACAATTCATCAAATATATTATTAAAACACCCGACGGCTTTAATACGGCATTGACATCAAAAATTATGGTTATAATTATTGAATAATGGAAGTATTAGCTTTGTAATTGAATTAGAATTGAATTAGATGAATTAATGACAAATTCACGTGGGTTGGATGAAAATTAACCCGACGGTTCGTGAGTCGTTATCACGATTAAAGTTGATAGCCGCCTTTGAGTTGGACTCATCACAGTTTACACATACAAAAGAAAAGCAATGTAATCTTATTTGTATATTCACATAAAATTATACGACGTTGGTATTATACAATAATCTATAGATAAGTTTAAATTACATGCTCTAGCTCACTGAAATATCAACGCTGAGTATTAACCGCTTAGGCTTTTGTATGCCTTAGAACTAAAACTACTAAAATATGAACCTGCATGGAACTTCGTCGTTTTCTAAGAACTCGTAGTGAGAATTAATCATGCGAGCAACATGTGTAACATCGATAGCGTTTAACAGTTCACTGCTGGCCACAGCCTTTCCTTAGCAAGAAGGTTTTGGCCTAGTATAATACGCTGGCCAGACGGTTTAATGTAGGATTCGTTTCAAATTTTCCCGTTTTTCATAGTGAGCAAAGTCGCTGGTATTAGCTAGTTTAAATTTGAAAATAAAAACAATGAGGATATTATATTCCAAACGAGTTATGTCTTGTGTCTTGTAAGTACGTTAAATCAGGACACAACAATGAAAAATTTGCAGAAACTGAGCAAGTTTTTCTTTATCTGAAAAGCAGACGAAAGCAAGTCGCTTGGTAAAATATATATACCTGATACCTTAATCTTACAGACTAGGCTTATAAAGGAGTGTATATTAATACTGTCTCCCTTGACTTCTAGTGTTATATAAAAAACCTGCTCGATGCTTGATGACCAAAATTTGCTCTATAATATTTTTTCTAAAAATGAATACCTACTATCTAGATTGATTTTCCCCACAACCCCATATTTAATTTTATGAAAATCGTTGTAGCCATTTCCAAGATTCAGATAATATACAAAACTTGCTCATTTAAAGGTGGGATTATACCAAATAGAATTATAATTTCAGCTTTTAAGCTGTTTCTGTTAAATTTATAAGTGCGAAACTTGGTAATTATTTATAGATATTTGTGACTCTTTCACGCAAAAATTACTGATCGAATTTAGATGAAACTGTACATTTATATGGTGTTTGCATAATACACACATTGGCTTCCATTTACCGCAATAACGTGAATACACGCAGGCGGTGCCGCGCTCAAAAACTAGTTATTGTACAAGCTATTTTTTACACGACAATTATGATGATTAAAAAAATATTCGATATATATGTACATGCTATATATTCGCTCCTAAGCGCATTATTATCGCCAAAAATAAAATATTTGTATCTTCTTCTATACATTATAACCTTGGTTGTAAAACCGTGGAAATCTTAACTTAACTTTAATTGTTTGACTCCAAGCAAATTAGCTATACATCTAAGTATTCTTCTTTTGAAAATTCTCGAGATAATTTTCACATAGAACTCTCCAGAACATACCTAAGGAATATCAATACAAAAGAGTACCAAATAGTCCACTTCCTTTGCAGTGAATCTAAACCTAATGACGGGGATAACGTATGTATTTTAGTAAATAAATCATAACGAAACAAACACTCTTGTGCTTGTCAATATTTAATTATCGGCTAGGTGTCAGCAAACGATTTCAATTTCAAAACTGTCGGTAGCATGTCGTGAGGCTAATTTACTATCGCTTAAACACAAAACTCTAAACTTTACTATCGCTCAAAGCCACTTGATCGTCACCACCTATATTAGACACCGTTAGATGTAGGTTGTACTTAGGCACTCAGAACTATAACCGATAGCTGGGATCCTAACTCAATCAACTAAAAACCACAAGGTGTGCCCCAGAATAGATGTTCAATTCGGTGTTTTGCAAAATTGGTATAATGGTCAACAGGGGTAAATAATCAGTTCTGAATAAAAACGTTGAAATGTAATGGAATATAATGAAGTAACAAAATAATGAAGCTTTGGATTTACACCTCTTCCAAGAAGGCTATCGCAGCTTCAGTTAACTCAATTGTAGCGTCAACTAAACGTTCTTAAAATAAAGCTAGATATCATGATATTGTGACAATTGTCACTAGTATGATTTAAGAAATTACGGAGGCATTTTAGATGTATGATTTTTGTAATTATAATATATTTTACTTCATTTGTGATAATATAAACATGAAAAGAACGAAAATACATGTGATACAAAATAAAATCGTTTGTTTAAAGTTAATTCGTCGGGTTTATAGCCATCTGTCACAAAGGCTATATTTAAAGGACTGTAGTACTTTTGTAAGCGTTAATATGTCTTGCTTGCTTGTTTGTCAACGAGAATAAAAACCAAATTTATAAATCTTAAAATGCCAAAGAAATCCCACGGATTGATATTTTGTATGCGACCTTGGAAACCGTAAAATTTCGTGCATAACCTTTCTGGATTATAATCCCTCGTATTTGTAAATAATTTATTTATATTATACTATTGCGTAATTTTTACGCATAAAAATTTATTTGCACCCGTAATGGGTATTAATATGATAAAATATAACGGTCATGACTTAGATAATAAAAAGTTGATAATTTCAATAGACTTCTGTATATCTTTATATATTAATTAATTATTTTTGATTAATAAATAATTAATCTCTTACTTTTCAACTTCGAACATGTAAATGATTTGCTTTTGCCCTCGACTTCTAAAAGTAAAGCGTAGCATAGGTGTAAGTGTATGTGCTCCTACAAGAACTAAAGTATCTCCATACCAAATTTCATCGAAATTGTTTGAGCCGCCAGAACGTAAGAGACAAACAAAGTGATTTTCAAATTTATAATATTAACATGGAAGTATGGATTTTGTAACACCAAAGCACTATTATTCAAACTTTTTGTTACGTGCGGAAATCCCCCGTCTGTTGGTTATATCGGACTCGAACCGACTAAAAACCGCACACCATCTCGGGTACTTGAATCCAGAAAACAGGTGTACCCTCGGAAAAAAATCCCTGGAACCCCGACGTACCTTGGGCCACCCACTGTTTGTAAGTGGCCCCCTCCTGTGTGGGAACCCCGATGTTCCCCTTACTATGCCTACTATTATTAAAACTGTAAATTCTTTTAACTTTTAATACAGTTACCGGGTCTTAAACTATCATGCAGGATATGTCACTCTAAAATGTGGATTTATAATAACAGTGGCCAGTAAGTGTGATGTACATAAACTGCACAATAGAGCTTTATCTTGATTATTCCGTGTGATTACCGAGTTTTTTTTATGGTATAAGGGGCAAACGGGCAGACGTATCGCCTCATGGTAAACGATTACCGCCGTCCACGGACACTTGTAACACCAGAGGTGTCAGAAGTGCGTTGCCGGCCCTTGGGGGATGGAGAGGGGGATATGGGCCTCCGGTATCCTCACTCACTCGATGAAAAACAGTGCAAGCACTGTTTTATACCGGTTTTCTGTGAGGCCGTGGTATCACTCCGGTCGAGCCGCCCCATTCATGCCGAAGCGTGGCTCTCTCACTTTTAATTTTAAGATTTTATGTTAAGTCAATATTGATGTACGAAGCTTTTTACATTTTATCTTTTTATTTTAAGGTAGCATGCTAAATTTATTAATGTTTTAAACATCTGCACATGTGGCTTTTTATTTCAAATTTATCAAACTGTACTATATAATAATATACCCCTATGTACTGACCCAAATTAGGCGTTGACTTGCAACGCCTACTTTATCATTTCAACCTTCCGGTGTAAGCTTATCAATGAACAGTCTGGTCCCGACTCGGGCTCACCCTCGTAACCAAGAACCGTATAATTATAATGTTGGTTTGTCTACAGTGGTCTTTATAATTAAATTCCAAAGTATCAAGCCGCATCGTCACTTATTAAAATATAATTATGACTTGTGTTTTTAAGTTATTAAAATTGTTTACATTAAGAAACGTTAATTCGTTTTTTGATTTAGTTTTCGAAGTTGTTAGAGACGACTTTAAATGTTGTTTTGTATTATTTTTTTGTAGGGGGCAAGCGGATAGATAGGCCACTAATGGAAAGTAACTATCCGTACACCATTCATGATAGTTATTTGTAAAACTGTCTGATGGGTACTGCCGGTATTTTTTTATGGAATAGGGGGCAAACGAGCAGACGTATCGCCTGATGGTAAGCGATTACCGCCGCCTATGGACACCCGTTACACCAGAGGCATTACAAGTGCATTGCCGGCCTTGGGGGATAGGGAGGGGGATGAAGGAAAGGATTGGATTATGGGCCTCCGGTATCCTCACTCACTCGGTGAAATACAGCGCAGGCGCTGTTTCACACCGATTTTCAATTTACGGAATTTAAACTCCTAGATAAAAAAGATAATTTTGTTCTTTACATTTAATGAACATTGATTACACGACATCTAGATTAACAGTTAGCATCGCAATACCTCTACATCAACAAACCAGAAAAAAGTTCTTCACATTCAAATCTCAAGTCTAATTTATAAATAATGGTGGTGATTCTGTTGCTGTCATCACTAAACTAAAATTTATCGTTGAATTATATACTTTAATCTCATTTGCTTACAGTTCATTTTTATCCAGTCCACCTTACATCTCAGCTTTCACTATATTTAAAATAGTTCTGTACAAATTAAACATTGACCAATGACACTTATTTTTCTTAAATTTCCTTGATATAGTAACTCTATCTATACGTATTGTCTTAGGGTGAGGTCAGTGCGAATCTCAAATTCAACACGATGGAGGTCTACTATGGACGTCATCTGCCCAGTCATTGGGACAAAGGGCATTAGTAATTTATGCACTTCACAATTTCTTTACCGTACGCATTTGTGAAAGTTTACACCCGACCAGTTCTAAACAAAAACAAGACCAGAATAAATTTTAAAAAAATGTTATTAATGATAATGGTTATATCTCTTCCGCAGTAACCTCAGCTTGTGGCGGGAAATATAATGTCTTATAAATCATGTTTTTAACCTCTCCATAATGATTTATTAAAATACTGGTGATCTGAAATTGAAAATACGATCTGGTGGTCGTAAATTATACTTTAGAATTGCATTATGCATGAGTAAACCAGTGCCTACCTAAGAAAACCTGCATCTGTTCCGTCACTTTCGTTTGGCAGAAAAGATTAATAAATTAAACAAAAGATTTACTGTGAAATATTAATTTTATATCATAGGTTCCTATTAACAAAAGCAGACGTAAGCAAAACCTCATACGTAGTTCTTTGAAGAGTGTGTGTGAGTGTGACCTTTAAAATTGCGGTTTTTTGCTTTTTTAAAAAACTATATGGTTTTGAACAACATCGCTAACTGAGACAAACCTTTTGGGCAATAACTTTACTACCATGAATACCAAATGTTAAATCTACTCGAGTAAAAATATAGGTTCACTATTTCTTCTTGCATATATGTAACATGCATACTATATATTACCGGTATTCACAGATGCATTTCGCACTTAAAATTAAAACCCAAAGGAATTAACTAACTGTACTGTACGGAGCGATGCTCTGGCACGTATGAGTCAACAGTTAGTTTACCCCTATTTTATGATACAGCCATAAAAAAGATAAATTTTTGACTATTTTTAACCGATTTAGAAAGAAGGAGGGCTATGTTTTTCGAGCGCATATATGTATATTTTATTGGCACACCCGAGAGACTAAACGGCTTATCGTATTTTTATGTGAGTGGTGTAAATAAATTCACCTTTCTAGTGAGAATGACACTGGGTACATCTAAATTAAAAAAACCAAAAATTAAGGATTTTCGGAGTCAAAAACAAATCACAAATAAAATTATTTTCAAATATCGAGTGTGGTATCAAAATAAAGAATTTTAACGGTCATTACGAATATATATAACTTACATGTTTCATATATGATATTGACGCAATCGGGTTTCATTTTTTTATAATTCATTACTTGTTTTCTACTTACATGCTTGATTTTGCTTTGTCACCAACCAATGAGTTATTATCACAACTGAACATTAAGATGGATTGAGGTGAGGACTACAAACTCCATAACCAAACTCACAGAAACTAGCTCGATACGATTCAATCTTCGTTAAGGCAAATTGGCCTGAAGATTTTGACATCTAATATTCACTAAATTCAGGTCTGACTTATCCTTAAATGTATCATCCAAAACAATGTGAGTAAATTATTTTGCTTCTAATCAATTCAATTTAAACTAAATGAAAGGAAAACAAACTCTTAACGTTGTGAACTGGATAGTAAGTAGATTGAATAGGTCGGATTACTTGAATTGGCTTGACGTCTAGTTGTTACTGGTATTCGTGTACACACTAGAACAAACTTTAAGCTTTTACTGTAAGTTCAACATATAAACGCCAATACTTGAAATAACTATTGAGATATCAAAAAAAATCAGAGCAACAAAATTCGCTTCTAGTCCGATTTAATATTCTAAAAAGGGGATTTTAGAAGAACCAATCGATAGGCAGGTATTAGGGTATGTAGCTATTTATCACGTCTATACTCTGTATAATACATGTACCTAATCTACACAAATAAAAATGAATCCTCGAAATGCAATGTACGCGATTATCCTTCGATTCGATCGACTGTACCAAATTGGATATTCCTTTTTTGTGTGTTTGTTATTGGCAGAATATGGTTTGTGTAGAAGAAAATTGGAAAACCAAAGGTGTTTTACTTTTTTAGTCCATTACTGTATACTACCCGTGTGTAGCTGAGGCGGGCATAATTACTTAAGCATCATTACATCAGAGGTAATAAAGCCACGCTGATTTCAGCATGAACAGGCTGTTTCGACCGGGGCGGTACTACCCTCGCACAGAAGATCAACTTAAAATGACAGCATTCGTAATATCGTGTTTCGTTGGTGAGTGCGAGACCGGAGGCAAAATGATGCAGAAGCATTACAAGGCCGCCATAGTGTGGGTCATCAACATTCGCAATGAGTATGGTGACCACCACTCTTGGATTCTGCTTATGCTTTACATCAGACAGATTAGAGTCACATTGGCGACCTATACTTAAGAAAAACAAGTTTTTCGGAACTTTCGAAAATATTAACAAAAAAATATAGCAGTACGGAGTTCGCTGGGTTAGCTTACCGTTAACCGTTAGTACTAATTAAAAGATCAACTTAATTTACCATCTTTAATATACGTGTAAACTACACAATCATCATCAACAGCCTTTGATAGTCTACTGTACTGTACTGAAATAGGTCTCTCCTTACCAAGTTAGTTTTTAACCGACTACAAAAAAGGAGGAGGTTATCAATTTTATATTTGAAAGCAGGTGATTTCCGCGTGGTCCCATTTTTATTTGGTCCAGTTCTTGAAGTAGGCTTGTTTTTCTGTTGAAATTTGTGATTGTGTTCTAATGTACTACGCTGGCCAGTTGGGTCGGTATGGGGTTTATTCCGAGTTTTTTTAATAATTTTGTCTTGTGCAGTTTGTTCCTTTAATTGCCTGTTATGATACATATGAGACGTATACGGATGTTGATAGTCTGTATTTTCAATTCTTTACTACACGGTTAATACTAAAGCTCTACAGTTTTTATTATTTTAAAGATAAGTCCTGGATTAGGAATATATCCTGTATCGCAGGGGGCAAACATACATGAAACGGGCACAAAGAACACCCAAACTCAGAACAATAATTTGTGGATCTAAGCCGTCCCTGAAGTCATATATCAAATCGTACTATACAAAATTATGAGAATATATTTTATTTTTGAAGAATATGCCAAAGACAAAGCTGCAATCTCGTTCATATTATTGAAGCAAATATTTCCACATCTAAACTCCTTATGAGGTGCGTGTTTCTCAGAATTCTTCAGAAGTCAAGTCTAGAGTATTCTTCAGAATTAATTCTGTATAGTCTCTAGTAACAAATCTGGTACAACATATCACAATAACCTCTATGAGTTAAATAAGATATAATATTAAAGAAAAATATAGGTAGCTGACCAAAAAAATTGTACTTATATCGAAAATTGACGGTATTCCTTTTGAGAGCACATACGAGTATACATGGACAGTGAGTAATGTAGACGAATTAACCAAATTAAATTAAAGATACTTGAAACTTAAAGATCAGAGTCCGATGATAAGATATTATAATTTAAAATGATACTAAAATTTTGCCAGTTACAGTTTTCAGTTAATTGTCACACCCGGGTAAGCAAAAACTAATAACCAGGCCAGTAGGATATCAAAGACATAGCGAATGGGTTGATTTTTATTCCTTTAAACTGATTGATAAAATCGACAGTCACATGAGTTAAGTCACAAGCAAAATCTCATTATAGAAATATTTCTTTTTTTCGTTAAACTACACAAAACAAAAAAAATGCTTATTCTACTTTATACTATATAAAATAAGATTCTGTAAAATAATAAAGTACAACAGTTTACATTTTTAGAAAAGTTAGTTGCGGGTAGACATCCAATTGTAATGCATTGAAATCGCCATTGCTGTTGCGTATTTGGTTTAAAGAGAGCAAGTGCCGTGATCTTTCGTCTGGTCCTTATATAAAATTTCTGTATCTTTTCGTCACACACGCCCTTATTATTCCAAAAAGGAAAATTTCTATTTCTGTGGTGAAAACTAGAAAAGCCTATTACTTAGACTATATCACTACAGCAAATCAGGTTCCCACAGTTGTGACTGCTGTTGGCTTTTAACGTTTTTTTGTGTATTAATTTACTATTTGGTGTTTCATAAAGAATAACTAATCAATATTCCTTGAGCATGGAACAATATTTCTCAGTGTTTTTTATTTATTTAATTGACTAACACATTCTAGTTACCTTATTTAGACGTAATAAATCAATCGGCTAAAATAAACTCCGCTAGTTCTCACGTGTTGTTCGAATATAACAATTTACAATTTTAAAACATTAATACAGCCTATTTCTACTTTATTCCTAACTAATTGAACCCCGCGGTGTTACTTTCTTTTTTTTAAAAAAGACAACTCCTGTATTAGGAATATACATTCCTGTGTCACGGAGATCTTTACAAACATACATGAAACAGATACAAAGTACACCCAGACTTAGAACTTCAACTTATGGATCACACAAAGTGTTGTCCCATGTAGGAATTAAACCCACAACAGTTGGCGCAATAGGAAGCGTTGTGGCGACCACTAAAACCACAAGACCAAGCGTGTAGTTACCCGCGGTTGATAACGTATCGCGGGTAGCACGCGGGGTTCGCTTTGGGGCGAAGCTAGTCTTAAAAAGTATTCTAGGTTACTCCTTATATCATTAGCCACCTATCAGTTAAAGTCCCGTCAAAATATTAAAACACAGTAATGAAACTAACTGAAATACAAAGTTGTGATGTCATTATTTGCCATCATAAATCATTTATTGACAATGACATTAAATACAATCCCCTTTATTAAAACTCTCGAAAACGCATAGCTACAGAAATTTTAACTATAATGTCTTAGTGATATATATCTTTACTTAGTGTATCTAGTGTAAACTCCAGTAATTTTCAATAAAACACAGCTTTAACTATCCGCAATTACAATTAACTAGCATCCAATACCCAGTATATAATGGTCGTCCTTCTTATATCACCATCAACCCAATTTACCTCCGCCCCACCCGCCGAAAAGACTCCTCTCCAGAATTCTCCTCCACTCCCTGTGTTGCTAGTTGAAAATCTGCTAGCTATTTTAAAAAGCCTTACACCAGGAACATAAAAATAATAAATAATATAGAAATAAGTCGTAGTGTGTAAAAGTCACCAAGACCGCTTACCCAACCCACCGATACGAGTCTTAGATAAGGCACCACAGGCTTGACAAGGGAGATTTCCGGTGGTATTTATATAATCAGGTTTTGTACAACTCTTTGACATAAGAAAAATTAACCAAGAGCCGCTTAATCACAGTACAAACAACTAATTTCATACGTTTATTTTGGAGAATGAAATGAATTGAATATCACGAGACATGACATCTATGTATGTCTATAGAGGAATTTGTGGTGTGTTACTTTTCATGCATAATATGTCAATTTAATCCTTTCTTATATATTTGCCAATTTCATAATTGAATGGTCAATGAACACGACCATTTGTTCGGTGTCTAGATGTAATTTATCAACTACTGTTTAGTGACATAATGAAGATCTCTCTTTCATAAACTTCTGTCTCAATTACTTACTTACTTTTCATAAATTGAAGGTAAATTATGCAATTCTGGCAGTCAGTTTAAGCCTCCCTCTCCCTAGATCCTGATGCAGTTTTTCGAATTTTTCTCGATGCTTTTACTACTAAAATTTTTTTTTTTTGGATATGTCATAAAATTTAAACAAATATTTAAAAAAAATAACTATTATTTTTTCTATACAGACCTTGTCCTAAGAAAAATGAACACAAAAAAGAAATAAATAATAAATATTCAATTTGGTGATGTTGTTTTAGAGTTATGTTCATACATATATTTCGCTGATTCATTTTTCTTTATATGATGATTATGATTTATATATATTTAGAAATATTTAAGCTCGGTTACGAGAAGTCTGGCTACGATAGCAAAGGCCTTGCGTTGTTTGGGGTAAAGACTGCCCTGTGTCAGGTATAGAATAGAATAGAATAGAATAAACAGATATGTGAATCTTGTTGCCCTTTTCCTTAGTTATCATTATTGTATGGTCCTATTCTACTCCAGGTTTTCTTTATAACTTTAAATGCATAGACGGGAATATTCCAAATGTTCCTTCTTATTCCAAACAAAAACTAAACTCACATTTTAAAATACAAGGCAGGTCGTGCTTGAAAAAGTTTTTAATCCAACGTCACTTTTATTAGTTGCCTTCAAAATATTGTTATATGAAATTTTTAGCTATCGAAAGTATACATATCAATCAAAAAGTGACGCGTTGTGTGTTTAGACATGTACCAACAAATTTCCTAATAGCCTTATGTAATCATACATTGATGAGATTATAAACATCTTGATGTTTTAAAAGGTTTTATCGCTGTATATTTAAATGAGATCATAATGCGATTACTTTGTGGTCAAGGTTCTAAAACATTCTTTAATTTTTTTCATTAAGTTATCTATACAAATAAATCAAACTAAAGTGTTTGTTTGTTAATTCGAATTAACAACTTTTCACAAACAACAGTTAACATTCCTTACTTTAAAAATAATAAAAATTAAAATTTTATATTTTTTTTATTTTATTATTGAAAATAATATTTTTATTATTTTTTTCCTTACGTAAAGGTATTATAAAATATATAGATCTACAGATACAAAAGTTTTTTTATCCATTACCAGTAATGGAATTAGTTTTAAGCCTATAATTTCTGTGTCTCTTGTAATTAATTGTGTATAACTATTAGTAAATCAAATAAATAAATTATTAAAATAAAATAGTAGTATTCATACTATATCAACATGATGACAACCATCTCCATCTTTTTTAATTTTGAGCTGTCCAATCTTCAAAGCCAATTTTTAAATTCGTATCCCAATATTTGGCTGTAAGAGATTGCCTGATCGATATAGGTATCTTCTTAAAAAGAATAACCTTCTTGGTATATCTACTATTAACTAATGCAAACCCTTGGCGCACAATAAAATTATTATTATCATTTTTGATAGTGTTATAAATATGTGACTTAGTCAATGGCCTAGAGCAATTATTTCTTTCATGACGAACATAAGATGACCTCTTCAAGTGATTCTACTTACTACCCTAAATATATTAAAAGGACTAAAAGGAACAGCGTTTTCCTTAAATAGGTGACAGGAAGTCGGCGAACTATCAAAGAAAAAGTAAGCACCATGAAATCGGGAGGCTACATAAGAAACAACCTAAAACCCTTTGCAACGTTACGTCCCAAATAAGATTAGGAAAAGGGCAAAAAGATAATGATGATAAATACACTCATTCAAAGTAATGTTGTAAAGACCTCAGCTCCTAATTTTTTNATTTTTTCTTTCTTTTCGAATTTAGACCTCAGCATCCGTATTTTTAAGCCAGATAAACCCATGTCTTTTGAAAAAAGTAGTTCGAAAGTAGGCTCGATGTCAGAGGCTCAGTGATTAGTACGTAGACAGCCTCTTCTAGCTATTTTTCACGTTGGACTTGTAAAGTCCAACGTGAAAATTATCGGTAAAGATTTACTCACAAAATAAATATTATGTACAACCAGGTTATTTTATGATAGATGACCATTCTTAACATATTGAAAACCCTTCTAGCTTCGGAGAGCGCGTTAATCCGTCGGTTTTAGTTTCCATATGAACATCTTTTGGCATTCGTTACAGGTAGTTGGAGCCCTTAGAAATGTCTGATAACAGCCTTTCTACAGAATTTTGATACCTCCTAGATCCTACATCGGTTGTGGAGATCTAACAGCAATCACAGATCGAAGTTCAGCCGTATCGTAGTAGATTTTAAACCATTTTTTTTATCTGTGGAAACCTACACGGGCCGACTCCCAACCGGGATTGTGTGCCGGAATTGGACCGACCAAAAGCACATGGTGTGCCACTCTGCGCCTGGAATACTATCAACTTAGGTGACATACGGCATACGTGGACGGCTGGCGACTGGAAAATCCGAACAACCGC
Organism: Hyphantria cunea; assembly: GCA_003709505.1. Lineage (NCBI taxonomy): Eukaryota > Metazoa > Arthropoda > Insecta > Lepidoptera > Erebidae > Hyphantria > Hyphantria cunea. The sequence goes on from PKRV01001412.1 coordinate 105,195, forward strand.
GACCACGTTCAGGACGACATAAGGCGCGCTGTTAAGCTCCTGGAAGTCACTACCAGTGCACGTGTTTCCTTCCCACTATGATCCCGGGTCCTTTAAGAGGCGTAAAAAAGCATCTCAGCAGGCCGACATAGTGTAGGTCACCCTGCTGCATTGTTCTTTTTCGCATTGAGGTTGGTGACCACCACTCTTGGATTCTGCTCATGTTTTCCATCAGGCAGAGCAGAGTCATTTTGGCCTTATACATAAAAAAAAATAGCACGCCTCCACCCTCTTTGCCGCCTCCTTCTGCGAAATGACGTTTTCTCCAAGCGTCACAGGAGTGTTCCAAGGACACTCCTGTGACCCCTACGGAACATTGCNCCTTATACATAAAAAAATAAATAGCACGCCTCCACCCTCTTTGCCGCCTCCTTCTGCGAAATGACGTTTTCTCCAAGCGTCACAGGAGTGTTCCAAGGACACTCCTGTGACCCCTACGGAACATTGCATGGATTGAGGCCTCCTCTAAATAGTCTGCCACTTGCCGCGTCAGGTACTCTGGCAACTCGTGGTAGGTGGTAGTGGAGTGCTTCCTTGGTGCAGCTAAATGACAGACTATTGAATGCATTGGCGATGTCCAACGACACTGCTAACACCACACCGCTACAGCTAACTACCTCTTCGGTCACGTCCCTCAGGCACAGCACAGCATCGACCGTCGAACGCCGTTTTTGAAATCCGAATTAGGCGTCCGACAGATCGGGGCCTACCTCGTAGAGGTACCAGACAATGCGGCAGAGTACCCTCTCAAACTGTTTACTCGCCTCGTCTAGCAGCACGACGGGCCTATAGGCCTCTATAGAATCAGCAGCCGGTCCCGGCTTCCACAGTAAGTAGACTTTTAGACCACGGCAACCTCTATTGGAAAGAACGGCTTGTAGGAAGAAGTAGCACAGAAGAAAGGTATTTTAACATAGTAACTATAATTTTCAACCAAATTTAATTTATTACTCTACCTTCCACATCGAACCTATTATAACAACATGAGCTCAGCAATAAAGCACACAATTACAATAAGAAGAAGCTCACACTTGGCCATAATTAATTTTTAATCGCTATAAGCGATGATAAGTGTCGATAACTCCGGATTTAATTACTAGGGTCCCTGTTGATGGCATAACGTTGTAATTATCTTGGCATAATCATCCCTAGGGCTGTTCCTGTTTGATTAAATCTAAACTCTCTGTCAAATTCATTAAGGATAGTACCGAACCGTCTCGAATAATAGTGTAACTGTCATTTGGATGCGTTACTGCCGATTTGAATGATATATTGTATTTTATATATGTATAGTATGATTTTATAACTTAGAAAAGGAGAAGTGAACTTATATTTTTTTTGTTGAAAATGTTGAATGTAGTTATTTTACTAGATTAGATCTTGATTGGTTTGAATTTGTTGAAAGCGAATGACTGGGGGGATGATGTAGTTAGTGGTTTAAGCAAAATATTCAAATTCCATAGCATTTAAATAAGTTTATTTTCATTTAATGAGTGTTTGTAAAGTCCCGTGATATAGAAATATTCATAGTGCACTTGGTTGGGCTTATTAAAACTAACCAAGTGTGAGTCGGATTTACGCACGAAGGTTGCCGTATCATTATCTATAAAAACTGCAATAAAATCACATTTGTTGTATGGGAGCCTCCTTAAATATTAATTTTATTTTCTTTTTAGTGTTTTTAATAATAGTACTTAATCTACAAATATTTTTTTCAAAACTATAACATTAATTTAAAATTATTATAAAAAAGATATGGAATAATCAAACTTTGTCGATATAACGGCAATAGAAATATTCAGATCATCTGTAAAAATTTCCACTTTCTGACTATCACAGTTCATAAGCTACACCTGGTGACACACGGACAGACAGACGGACGGTCAGCGGACTCTCAGTAATAGAATTTCGTTTTACCCTCTGGGTATGGAAACCTTAAAAACCCATGTAACTGTCAAAATCTAAATACAAATAATTTAAGTACAAATTATTTTCTTTGAAAACTGTATCTTAGCGGGATTGCAAAGTACAAATGTTGTTCCTTATTTAAATTGAACATCCAAAATAACTTGTAACATTTACACAACAGTATCACAAAGAGAAAATATCATTAAAATATTTCCTCCGTAAATTTATTTNACTTATTTAAATTAAACATCCAAAATAACTTGTAACATTTACACAACAGTATCACAAAGAGAAAATATCATTAAAATATTTCCTCCGTAAATTTATTTTAGTACGAAGATAACAGTGTTTTGGTGTTAAATTATATTATTCGTAAGTTTTGTTCTTGAGTTACATAGCATCATTTACATGACATGGGTTTATAGGTACACACACGGCTAGCGGGCTTTGTAATAATTTTGACCTCTATTCGTTGTTTTATGGTGCAATATTTTGGAAGGTCTCTACAGGTTTTGAAGTTTAGAAACATGTTTTATTTATTTTATTTTTTATGGAATAAGGGGCAAACGGGCAGACGCATCGCCGGATGGTAAGCGATGGACACCCGTAAGTAACACCAGAGGCGTCACAAGTGCGTTGCCAATCTTGGGGGATGTGGAGGGGGATGAGGGGAAGGGTTGGATAATGGACCGCCGGTATCCTCACTCACTCGGTGAAACACAGTGCAGGCGCTGTTTCACACCTGTATACATACCTGTACCTATATATAAATTGAGTTAGTAGATAAACGTGTTTAAAAGGTTACGATACGTTCTGTATCCCGACATTTCGAACGGGTTGTACCGCCTGTGGTCACAGTGGTGGCAGACAGGTGGGAGCTAAGCGACTCGATCCTAGTGGGCGAATAGTAACTATCTACAATACAACAAAAACAATATATAAAAGTAGCGAGAGACTAAAAACAGGTGGTAGATAAGAGTAAGTGAAGTAATTCTTGATAGGCCCTTGCGTTTTTACATGGGTGAGGAGATGAGTGACCTGATGGTAAGTAGTTACCGACACCTATGGACACCGGCAAATCAATATTCAAAAGTCCGTTGCTGCCCTTTGAATTCGTTCTCCATAAGAGTTATACTTTTTTCTTCATTAAAAGTGGAAAAACAACATCATCAAATACGAATAAATTCTGCGCAAATCGTTTACTTACTTCCCAAAAAGTAAACATCTTGACTATTTTTACTGAAACAATCTTGAATCTTTTCTATACTTGGACATTTTTTCTAATACTCCCGAAACATATTTATTTAGCAGTCGGCCATATATTGTTATTACTACTGGCAACCCTGTTTAGAGACAGCATCGAACGTCCAAGTCATCTCAATTTGGGCCTTATTTATTTTTACGGGCTCTGTGTAGTGGGCACTCCTTACTAATGAATTTAATCATACGTAGCTAGGATACTCTTAGTAGACTATTTCGTACATTTTAATAACGTTAATAACTAACATTAACGAAACGGTATTACGTTTTGGTATTAATTTACAATGGTTTAATAGCTTTACACGTAAAATGATAGTAATTTTATAAGTCATAAACATCATACTTTTATTTTATTGCCTTGAAATAGATATCTCAATAGGACTTTGCGTAAAAATGATAATTATAATTTTATGTGTTTTCCAGGTTTCAATTAAACTGAGGCTCAGAGGTNCCTTATTTAAATTGAACATCCAAAATAACTTGTAACATTTACACAACAGTATCACAAAGAGAAAATATCATTAAAATATTTCCTCCGTAAATTTATTTTAGTACGAAGATAACAGTGTTTTGGTGTTAAATTATATTATTCGTAAGGTTTGTTCTTGAGTTACATAGCATCATTTACATGACATGGGTTTATAGGTACACACACGGCTAGCGGGCTTTGTAATAATTTTGACCTCTATTCGTTGTTTTATGGTGCAATATTTTGGAAGGTCTCTACAGGTTTTCAAGTTTAGAAACATGTTTTTTTATGGAATAATGGGTAAACGAGCAGACGTATCGCCTGATGGTAAGCGATTACTGCCGCCCATGGACACCCGTAAGTAACACCAGAGGCATCACAAGTGCGTTGCCAGCTTTGGGGGATGTGGAGGGGGATGAGGGGAAGATTGAATGGACCTCCGGTATCCTCACTCACTCGGTGAAACACAGTGCAGGCGCTGTTTCACACCTGTATACATACCTGTACCTATATATATTGAGTTAGTAGATAGAAGTGTTTAAAAGGTTACAATACGTTCTATATCCCGACGTTTCGAACGGGTTATACCGCCCGTGGTTACGGGTAGACAGGTGGGAGCTAAGCGACTCGATCCTGGTGGGCGAATTGTAACTATCTACAACACAACAAAAACAATATACAAAAGTAGCGAAAGACTAAAAACAGGTGGTAGATAAAAGTAAGTGAAGTAATTCTTGATAGGCCCTTACGTTTTTACATGGGTGAGGAGATGAGTGACCCGATGGTAAGTAGTTACCGACACCTATGGACACCGGCAAATCAATATTCAAAAGTCCGCTGCTGCTCTTTGAATTCGTTCTCCATAAGAGTTATACTTTTTTCTCCACTAAAAGCGGAAAAACAAAATCATCAAATACGAATAAATTCTGCATAAATCGTTTACTTATTAAAGTAAACATCTTGACTATTTTTACTGAAACAATCTTGAATCTTTTCTATACTTGGACATTTTTTCTAATACTCCCGAAACATATTTATTTAGCAGTCGGCCATATATTGTTATTACTACTGGCAACCCTGTTTAGAGACAGCATCGAACGTCCAAGTCATCTTAATTTGGGGCCTTATTTATTTTTACGGGCTCTGTGTAGTGGGCACTCCTTACTAATGAATTTAATCATACGTAGCTAGGATACTCTTAGTAGACTATTTCGTACATTTTAATATCGTTAATAACTAACATTAACGAAACGGTATTACGTTTTGGTATTAATTTACAATGGTTTAATTGCTTTACACGTAAAATGATAGTAATTTTATAAGTCATAAACGTCATACTTTTATTATATTGCCTTGAAATAGATATCTCAATAGGACTTTGCGTAAAAATGATAATTATAATTTTATGTGTTTTCCAGGTTTCAATTAAACTGAGGCTCAGAGGTTTGATTACTTGGGCCTATTTACTTTTATTACTTACTTATGTTAACGAGCTAATGTCGTAAAAAAAGATATTTTTTTCGTGTTGGCGTTGGGTAAAAATCCCCAACGGTAGCTTCTATAATAACCCAACACGGAATTTTGAAATGAGCCAGAAAGCCCTTTTCATAATATTGTGATCACGAAATAAGATTTCAACCTGCAAAAAATGGCACTTTTTTCTCTAACATCAAATTATGATATGGTTTCCAAATTTACTTTAAATATTTGATACAAACCTTTCATTACTAGAGCCCTATTAGAAAACAAAACAAAAAAAAAAATAACAGGCCAGTCCAAGTATCTCTACTATTATGACTTATAATGTTATTTGTGTTATCAAATAAATTATCCTTCGTTATTAATTATATGTTACTTGTATTTAATATGCATGTAATTAAATATAGTGAAGGAACTCCACAGGCCAGGTGGAGTGATGATTTGCGCAAGACGGCTGGCAGGATCTGGATGCGAGAAGCCATGGATAGAACTAAGTGGACTGCGACACAGCCTATCGCAGTCCACGGCGTCGATGTTGATGATGATGATGATGATGGTGATAGTTAAATATTAATTGTGATGATCCGTAGCGTAAGATTGCTCTTAAAATATGTCCATCTTTTCCTTTTTTGTCATTTACCACTCTGAGAGCGGTATGTTTATTCAACTTTTAACTCGATATCTTTATCTCTACTGCCTCGGTGGCGTAGTGGTAGCGTATGCGACTGCTGGGTTTGAGGTCTCGGGTTCGATTCCCAGGTCGGACCAAATGTTTGTATGATCTGCAAATATTTGTTTCGGAGTTTGGGTATTTTCTATGTATAATATGTATGTATTTACCAAAAAAAGTATATATGTATTTATATCAGTTGTCTAGTACCCATAACATAAGCTTTCCTTAGCTTGGGACTAGATGGCGTTGTGGGTTTAGATGTCCGAAATATTTATTTATTATTTATTTATTGTCCGATATATCTCATGCAAATCTAAGCTCGGGATAAATTATACTATAGACATATTCATATGTTACTTAATACATACAAACGAGACTGAAAATAGTTATTAAACAAAAGATATATTAAAAAAAAATTTTTTCAACAAAAGTTCCACAGAGGACGATGTTAAAAATTAAACCACGTCTTCTAGCTTGGTAGTTACGCATACTAATCGTTAGGACAATGGGCCTTTCATCTTTGAAAACCTTTTCGTATAAAATGCGGTTTTTATCACGAATTGATACATGACCTACAAAAAACACAATTTGCTCTCTCGGAATTTACATAAAACATAAATACAGAGACCCTAATGGCTAATTATACAAAACATTCATGCATAACATTACGCACACGTAAATAAATTTTGATTTAATTATGCATGGTATAAAGTTAGTAGCCGTTAGATAAACATTAAATTAGATGAACATTAAATTAACTCTCAGTGAATTGATGTCAAAAAAATATTTAATGCAAAATAAAAAATTCTGAAGTTATAAGAAAACGCCTTTCTGAATTAATCCATACTTAATATTGTGTTTATAAAAGAAACTTTATCTGTCTGTTTGTCTTTTAAGCTTTTACAGCTAAACCGCTGCTTCGCTTTCAATGGAATTTGGCATGGCGATACTTTGATTTTTGATCAAGGAGAAAGTCTACTCTTTATTGCAATTTCCAATGTACATGCGGGCAGGCTAATACTAGAATTATATCGCTACATATTTTTTTTAATTATCATAGTTAAAATAAACAAACAGAATTTCATACTACAAAATATTTTCAAGCATATATTGTTATAGTTAACAAAAAACAAGACATGATTGACAAAATGTGGATGTAAAAATGTGTATTTATTATCAATTAAGAAAAGCACTTGCATCTAAAAAACTCAACAGCTAATCAAGTAATCTAAAACTTTATGATCCCATCAACAACTTCATTCTAAAGTGTATCAAACTATCCATAAAAATGATAACACCAAATTAAATATCAATTAAAAAACGAGTGGGTACGGTCAAATTAAAAGAAATTCCTTACAGATAAGTTTTATCAGCTCTCAATAAGCCCAAAGCATCAAAGTTAACTCTCTCGAATAACCCAGAGATGTATGCGCAATAGAGATAACACCGTCACCTATGGCGTGTGTATGGGAATCGAATTCATAGTATACATTTTAATGCTAATAGTTAAACACGCACTGCGGTCGAGGTTATATCAGATAGAGCAATAACGGTAGAACAACTATACATGCCACAATTTCGGTGATTCGGGGGACAGTTTGAGCTAAACTAATCATTGTATATGCACAGAAGTTTTGAAGAGATAAGATAAACGTTTATTGAACATTTAACTGCAAATGGGCATTCATTATAGTTTTAATTTATGTGATACAATTCGCTTTACTGTAGAGGTTTTATTAGTTTAGATCTTACATATATATGTTAAGATAAAATAGTATTAAATGGCGAAAAGTGAAGGTTTAATTTCAATAGATTGAAACATTAGACATTTCTTTCATTTGATTGTTCCACATTTATGTGATAGAATATGGGCCCGTGTCGAAAATTGATGGGTCGTGTCAAGGTCACACCACCGGGAGACCTTTTTAAAAAGATACAGGGGCATATAACAATAACATTCAGCACTATGCCGGCACTTGTAAGCTGTCCAACTAGGTACAGGTGAAGGGGACGGGTAGCCACCCTCGATTTTTGTCCCTTGTCACATGATTTTTATACGGAGTTACGGAATAATGGATTAGAAAAGATATTGAAATTGTATGGAACCGATGCCATATATTCTGCAAATACAATGACTCCATATGGGATGCTAATAAATTACTTAGAACCTAGATCAATAATCTTAATCTATAGTCTTTCATTTTGGACACACGTAGGTATATGTATGTCTCTGTATGTGCCTGCCTATTTCAAGACCTGCCTATTCCCCAAAAACTACTGCTGGATTTAGCCCTCTCCTTACAAAGTTTTGGTCTATTATTCTTATATGCTGACCAGACGGGAAAGTGTAGGGTTTGTTGCCAGTTTTGCTTCTTGTTACAGCGTAGCTATCTTGCAAAGTTTGCTGTCTTAGTTGACTCTTACGATAACCTATTACCCGGTTATCTTACGTCTTATTAATGATAGTATGTTAATTTGCTAGTTTATTGCACAGCATAAACATACCCTTTTTATACTTATATTTGTCACAAAACCACTTTAGTAAGCTTATATTGAAGAATCACAAGGTATTCGCAGAAAATAGAATGAATAATTGTTTTTAATGCACTCAAGTTCGCAATACGTCTTCGTCTAAAATTTTATTTGAGATAAGACCTCTGAAAAGACTATTAAGCTTTTTATGACATCCGCATGAGAATATGACACTTTTATGATTTACGCGAAGTTATAGAATTAAAGGGATTATCTGAGAAATGAAAAGAAATTACGTATGTTGGGGTTCACAGGCTTAAAATAAAACAAATAGCAGTGAAACCTAAAAGTAATAAATTCTGTTTAGGGCACAATAACCATATTGCACTAGTTACTTACACATAATGTATCTCGATGTAGTGATTGCATTTTATGTAGGAATACAGTCACATATCTATCTGCATTCTGTTTACCGTAACTACACTCTCTCCCTAGTTGGGGATTACCACAATTGATGAGCATATTACCGTGCAATGGGTCTCCACTTACGCATCCCCTATCAACAGAACCTTGGCATTCTGCACCCAGTTCATTCTAACCAGTATCTTCAGACGGTCTATGCATCTAGTCTACGTCTTATATTGTGTTTATTCTAGGACCATAAAGACAATATTATGATAAGAACCTATCCTATCAGAACCCGCTCAAAGTAACTGCTGCTTCGATTGATTCAATAAAATAATGTCTCATAGAATGCCCAAGCATGGTTACAACCCACTGATATGCTAACAACTTGTGCAATAAAATATTGAACGACTTTCTAAACACAAGAGTTCGTCAAAATATCACCCAGCATCTCAGATAAAAGAGCAATAAAGAGTGCGGCCACTTTGACGATCCGTCCAAAAACGATCAAAATAAATAATTATTTATTTATTTTTTGGTAAACGATAAGAATAAATGTAGGTATCTAATGAATATTTCCTTCTTTATCTGACATGGGCTTTGTTATATTTTCTATTTCTTCTTTTGGTCTTTGTTGAATTTTCCGCCTCGGAACGTGTCATTTATTGTGTTAATACGGCAATAATAATGTCATTATTATAGAACTGTGCTAGAGAATATGCGTTATAACAGCTTTGATATACCGACGAATTTAATTTCTATTAAGTGCATGAGTATTTCATGTGAGATAGTTCTGACTTTGTTGTATCATTATTCTAATGATAACATTCATTAATTTCTACGATTCTGTGTTTAAACATAAAGACGCTTACTTAAATTCTACAGTTGAAAACTACGGTTTTATATTTTATCTAGGTTGTTCAGAAAATTGATAGCCACACAATAAATACAATGTCTTCTTTGATGAAATTATTTTAAATTGCCGGCTAATTTCAACACGAACCTCCTTTGTGATAATCACTGGCCTCCTATTCTTTTACATGTTTAAAGATTATCTGTCACTCTTCTTTTGTTTCGAACAATAGACGTCTCGCGGGAAGCTTTTCGTGTTATGAATTTTCTATGATTATAAACGGGTTAAAAATTATGAAGGGTTAAACTTCAAGGAATCTCAAGAAATTTACAAGCTGCTTTTGAGGAGTCTGCTTCTCTGCTCTGCTCTGCTGCTGCTGATCTGAATTTAAAGGTCATCAGGGTAGAGTGGCTTTTTTGGGAAAATAGACATATTATTTACATTTCGAAAGATATAAGCTGAACTAAACATTGTATCACAGGCAGTGCAACCTGCACGAGCACCTTAAAGTTAAGAAGATTCTGTTATAAGTAACGATTTCATCTCATATATATATTATAAACTTATAATTTATTAATCAAGTAAATAGTTGGTTCATATTAAATAAAATTAATATCTTGGCGCCTTCGGCTTGTCCGCTTCCGGCGCTACTTATAAATATTATTAATGACGTCTGTACTCTTTTTATACAATGGTACTTCCGGCGTAATAAATCTTTGATGTTACACAATCCTGTATTATCAAATAATAATTGTATGTTGATAATCATTTAAATAATTATGATAAACAATGTTTAATATTATCTAATAAGTTTCGAAATTTAGTATTGAATATGATCGATAATGTCAGATGATATAATTGTAGTAATGCGGGGACATTCATGTTTTAGTCGTTCTACTTGATGTGCATTGGAGAATATTTTAAGTTTGTGCTAATATAATGTGTTGCTGTGCCGCCATCTTGACTATATAGTCAAGATGGCGGCACAGCAATAATATAGCATATGCGTTACACTTGCTTCGCGATGGATACCTCATTCTTTCGCCGGTGAGCTAAAAATGTCGTCATGTTGATCGGTGCAAATTTATGTTAGAAAAGGTAATAACTAATAACTCTGAGCAATTGTTTTAGATAAATACTTTTTGGATAATGATTCCAGCATAAAAAATGTATGCTAATACCCCTAATGTAGTTATAATTTTATGATGACATTTAAATGGCCTCTGCGGATTTTAAAAAGGTTTATCAAATGTTGAGGTCAAGTTAGCGTAGGCACATTAGGCTAATGCAAATTGTGTACCAAATAAGGTCAAAAACATTGTGAGTATAAGTTGTAATGAATCTATGTACGTATGTTTATTAAATACACATTAGCAAAGTTTTATTTGTAAATACATTTACTATGTTCATTTTTAGAGGTTCCATATGCCAGATCCTTAACGGATCATGTTGAATGCATTGAGGATCTGGCTAATGGATCTTCTGAGACTGTACAATCGAAATAATTCTCAGTAGATACATATCTTAAACTTAAAATCCATTGTCCAGATCTATGATAGTTCTGGACAAAGAATCCGTTGAGAATGTTCCTTCTATGTAAGTTTAACGTGAAAATCGTTTAAGTAATGAAAAATTATTGCTTTTGCATTTATAATATTAGTTTGGATTCAATCGAAGGTATTAAGTATTCACAGTGACAAATATACTTTCTGTTTATGTATCGACCCAGTTCCACGGTGGTATACTTTTAAATTTATTTTATAACTTTGTGCACAAATACATGCAGTGGGGACCTTAATGTCCAAGACATTTTTTGCCAGTCGACCGATTGGGAATGCAGAGAAAAGATGAGGTAGGTGCACACAATATGAGGAAATGATAAGAGTGATTTCAACAAATACTACAATTAGCTTTAATATACATATACCAATATATTAGAAGAGACAAATATATACGGTGATATATACATACACATACAAATATATCCTATTAATATTATAAACGCGAAAGTTTGTATGGATGGATGTTTGTTACTCTTTCACGTTAAAACTACTCAACGGATCTGTATGAAACTTTACAGTAATAGAGCTGATACATCAGAATAACACTAGTTTATTATAAAAGTATTAATTNAGACGTCTCGCGGGAAGCTTTTCGTGTTATGAATTTTCTATGATTGTAAACGGGTTAAAAATTATAAAGGGTTAAACTTCAAGGAATCTCAAGAAATTTACAAGCTGCTTTTGGGTAGCCTGCTTCTGCATTAGTAAAAATTGCTTATTGGTTTCTTGAATTTAAAGGTCATCAGGGTAGAGTGGCTTTTTTGGGAAAATAGACCTATTATTTACATTTCGAAAGATATAAGCTGAACTAAACATTGTATCACAGGCAGTGCAACCTGCACGAGCACCTTAAAGTTAAGAAGATTCTGTTATAAGTAACGATTTCATCTCATATATATATTATAAACTTATAATTTATTAATCAAGTAAATAATTGGTTCATATTAAATAAAATTAATATCTTGGCGCCTTCGGCTTGTCCGCTTCCGGCGCTACTTAGAAATATTATTAATGACGTCTGTACTCTTTTTATACAATGGTACTTCCGGCGTAATAAATCTTTGATGTTACACAATCCTGTATTATCAAATAATAATTGTATGTTGATAATCATTTAAATAATTATGATAAACAAAAATCTTTGATGTTACACAATCCTGTATTATCAAATAATAATTGTATATTGATAATCATTTAAATAATTATGATAAACAATGTTTAATATTATCTGATAAGTTTCGAAATTTAGTATTGAATATGATCGATAATGTCAGATGATATAATTGTAGTAATGCGGGGACATTCATGTTTTAGTCGTTCTACTTGATGTGCATTGGAGAATATTATAAGTTTGTGCTAATATAATGTGTTGCTGTACCGCCATCTTGACTATATGCGTTACACTTGCTTCGCGATGGATACCTCATTCTTTCGCCGGTGAGCTAAAAATGTCGTCATGTTGATCGGTGCAAATTTATGTTAAAAAAGGTAATAACTAATAACTCTGAGCAATTTTTTTAGATAAATACTTTTTGGTTAATGATTTCAGCATAAAAAATGTATGCTAATACCCCTAATGTAGTTATAATTTTATGATGACATTTAAATGGCCTCTGCGGATTTTTAAAAAGATTTATCAAATGTTGAGGTCAAGTTAGCGTAGGCACATTAGGCTAATGCAAATTGTGTACCAAATAAGGTAAAAAACATTGTGAGTATAAGTTGTAATGAATCTATGTACGTACGTTAATTAAATACACATTACTGTGTTCATTTTTAGAGGATCCATATGCCAGATCCTTAACGGATCATGTTGAATGCATTGAGGATCTGGCTAATGGATCTTCTGAGACTGTACAATCGAAATAATTTTCAGTAGATACATATCTGAAACTTAAAATCCATTGTCCAGATCTATGATAGTTCTGGACAAAGAATCCGTTGAGAATGTTCCTTCTATGTAAGTTTAACGTGAAAATCGTTTAAGTAATGAAACATTATTGCTTTTGCGTTTATAATACTAGTTTGGATTCAATCGAAGGTATTAAGTATTCACAGTGACAAATATACTTTCTGTTTATGTATCGACCCAGTTTCACGGTGGTATAGTTTTAAATTTATTTTATAACTTTGTGCACAAATACATGCAGTGGGGACCTTAATGTCTAAGACATTTTCTGCCAGTCGACCGATTGGCAATGCAGAGAAAAGATGAGGTATGTGCACACAATATGAGTAAATGATAAGAGTGATTTCAACAAATACTACAATTAGCTTTAATATACATATACCAATATATTAGAAGAGACAAATATATACGGTGATATATACATACACATACAAATATATCCTATTAATATTAAAAACGCGANTCCGAATCTTGGAGACGCTCACAGTCCCACCAGGTACTGAACGCGCCGTCATTGCTTACCCTCGGTGATTGTTTCTAATCACCGAGTGTAACTGGGCTATGAGCTCCTCTATATATAGTTAAACTTAATAATAACAATTTAACAATTTTTCTTTATCTTGTTAATTTCTTTTATTTTCCTGTAAGTGAAAAGTTGTCAAAAGAGTCAATTGCTAAACATATTAAGATAAAATTACGCCATCTTACTTAGCAATACACTTAACTATTAATAGTTAATAAACGTTTTCATACAGCTGTTGTTTATTATTAGAACAATCCTACTCTAATTGCAACTGTATTACACATTGCAACAACCGAACATATGCTTTTCGTACAAGCTGTTTAACAACGAAACGACTTTTATAGATCACTCCCATTCAATTCAATTTCAACCCAATGCTATTTACTTAAAGTCGAAAATCGCTTGATTCCTCCATCAAAATTTGCAAGAATGATTCCCGTAACTCACTTTTAATAGGCTATGGTAATCGGAAAGCAATAAAGAGCTACTAGTGGACTCGTAAAATTGTAATTCCAGTTCAACGTAAAGCTCTAATTAAAGTTACGCGGTTTAGTACCTTGAGGACTTTCGTATAGTTAACACTTCACTTCTAATTTGCTTTGTTATGTCATTAAGTTTTGAACGGCTCTGACACACGGATGCTATGGTCCGGTATAACAACATTTACGGGAGATCATTTTTTGTTTTTGCGAAAGGCGGTCCCCATTTCATGTCATCCACATTATTTATATTTTTTATCATCAATTCCATCACGACGAAGACTTGAAGACTTGGAAGACTTAGAATTGAAGACATTAAATACTTGACATTGGCAGAAATAGCTGATCCGGCTGGTTGCCATATCATCAAATGAAAAAGAAGAACAACATTAACAAATGAATCCACTATAAATTTAGAACTTTCACATA
>PKRV01001412.1:120837-189145 GCA_003709505.1 Hyphantria cunea
AGTTCTTAGGGCCCAAACTTAACTTTGTGAAATAAAGTGTTTCAAATACTAACAAAAGATCATTGACACATTGGCAACATTAAACCAACTGCCCTTAAACAATAAAAAGTTAAGAAAGAGTAGCAAAAAATCCATACCTAAAACACAGCGGAGTGTTCATTTCAAACGCCGTCCGTTGAATAATTACTGTCAGTAAGTAAAGATAGAAAAAACAAGGGACTTCGAAAGCCATTGAATTTGGACAGAAGTGTTTTGCAATTGGAAATTCACAATTAGATAAAAGGAAAAAATAAGATAGGTTCCATCACTTTGCACAAATATTTTCTTTTGAAGCTTTGTATTGCCAACTTTATACATTTTGTATTAATTCTTGTTTCGTCTCTGTATTCTTTTATACTGAAAGATCTAGGGTTTTCTTTATATTTGTAAGAAAGTTTTACTTCCCTTCAAATTTATTTGGAAAGGATGATCTAAATAGTGTTGAATAAACTCGATTTTTACCTTGTCCGGTAATGAATATATAAAGGCCTGGAATAAATAAATTTTAGTAAATTAATAAATATAATTTAAATAACTTGTTTACAAAAGTCAATAACAAACAAACATACATAGAACTAAAGCTAATAAAGGCGTGTTAAAAGTTGACAAAATAATAATATCTAACATTTAAAACCGCATGCGCATTTTGGTTCAGTCAAATACCGCACGTTTCCTCGGCTTCCTGTCACAGACTTCCGTTTCTTTTCATAAACTCAATTCACAGACTGCAGTTATAGAAAAATGTTACAATTTAAAAATTATTTTAGCTGCGTAGTGGCAAAGTTCTAAAGACGGTGTTTATTGAGTTTTTATCATTTTCCATTAGTCACAAATGTTTATAGGCAAGTTAAACATTAGTTGTTTATGCTGCTTTAAGCACATCGTTTTTTACTAACAAATGAGAGCTTTTAAATTAAAAAACTATATTACATATTTCATACATAGCTGTGTAAAAAATGTATAAAAATAAAAATTAAACTGCTTAAAAGTTATGAACTGATGAAAAGGGAGAAGACCTCTTAATTGTTGTGTCAATTCACCAACGAAGTTAACGAGCACTGAATGATAAACGTTCTATACTCGTTGTTATTGTTGATTTCGGCAAAGCATTTGATATGCTCTAATATGAGGTGTTGTATGAAAGGTTTGAGCAGACGTATACGTGGGCCACAATTTATCTTAAGGTAGTTTCCTACCTTAAGATAAATTGTATGTCTACCCATGCCGTGCTATAATTATTAAAATAATATGTTAGAATTTGTAATTGATAATTTCATATCATAACTTAATAAGCGTCTAATTTAATAAATTGGTAGATGAGAAATACTATTTCCCTAATTTCGGAGAAATTACTTACACTGTATCGCTGAGATATCTATGTACGAGTTATCGGGTTTTGGATGTGAATATTTTAGTTTATATTGCCATTAACCTTTGATGATGCCATAAGGCGAAACCGGTCAGGTATAAAAATAAATTAATTAAATAGTGGAAGAAGTGCAAGTGAGTTTAATTCCAGAATGTATATTTATATGAAGATAAAACTCCGTTCGTAAATTTTTTGTGAAAAGGGGTACAAAATATTTGCTTCACGTATTTACATATTGGTTTAACAAACAAATAAGTATTTTTTGGGTAAATTATTTCTAACTGTGTACATAAAATTGTTTTTAAATATACAATACGACTATGATTATCGAAAAATTCTTGAGCTTCCATTAAAAAAAATCTCCAGATTTATTAACCGATGTTTATTATTAAGGAACATATTAAATAGGGAATGTTGGGAATTAAACATAACTAATGAATATACCTAATGGATGTTTAATTTTTAATAATAATTAGGTAGGATGTCAATGTTCAAACAACCGTGAATTATGTAAAAGCATCTAAACCTTTTTCTCTTTTATGCCTTCACATTCCCAGAGTGGCATTTATTCCAACATGCCCTGAATTACTTTTGCTTAATTATCTACTTTTTACATCTCTGAATTCAGGTTATTATGCGTTTCTTCATTAATACGAAGTGAACAACATTCTAGAAACATTTTTAACTTGTCATTTACTTGCTGATCACTAATTAGGTCGTCTGTTTTGTAATTAAGTTGAAAAATGTATTAAAAATGCTAACGCATTGATAATAGCTATGGTGTTGCAAGCTCATGGCGTTAGTGATGTCATTACGACTTAGTTGCCAGCTTTTTAAGATTTTTTTTTATGGAATAGGGGGCTAACGAGCAGACATATCGCTTGACAGTAAGCGATTACCACCGCCCAGGGACACCCACAACACTAGATGCGTCACAAGAGCGTTGACGGTCTTTTAAGAATGAGAACACTCTTTTCTTTAAGGTTTGAAGTTTAATGTGTCAAAGAATCACATTTTTGATATTTATGATACAAATCAAAAACCCCTAAGAGCACCTCCTGGATTACTTCAGATTTGTGGAGCTTCTCTAGCTCTAGCTTTTTTACAGGAGATATAGGTATCGCAAATACTAATTGGCAAAACTTAGCAAGCTTACACCACTTAACTTAGCTTTTTATACCACTATATTCAACACGAAAACCTATGACCTATCTGATAGTAGGTGCTTGGTTATAAGCACTTGAATTTGATAGCCTTCGTTACAAAGACATCAAGAAACAAGGCTTTCTAAAGTCCCAACTTTATAATAAAAAGGTAAACTTAATAAAACTACTCTCAATCAGATTTTTACTATTAAATTGTAAATCGTTATTTTAAAAGACTACTGTTTTCGTTAATAAATTCATAAACAGTTCAGCCATTATATATGTATATGTATACTTTGAGGTAAGTTGTCTATGGGTCAATCACCAAACACGCCACGACACCTTTTCAAACATAGCATCCTTTAAAAGGCTCTCAACACAGCAACATTTTATTTAATCAACTCTAATACGCTTGAACTTGAATCTCCGTGTGTAGTCCATATTACATTTTTATTTTAAGAACTTTTGGACCTAATGACATTTTAATGACTCGGAGACCGTTTCAAGTTTTTTAATGCCGGCGGCGGCCATTTCCAATCGAGAGAGTAAAGAGTGACTAAACAAACTAAATAGGAATTAACCTGCTAGGGGCGCACTTTCTTTTGAAGTAGCTATAAGCAATCACTTTACTGTTGGAATGTAATCGATTTCTAATTTGAGTTAATTAAAATATAGTTTTATGGCAACACATTAAATATTTGTTCATCTTTTGTAAAGTTCAAAGTTGTTTATGTAGATTATTTCAAAGAGGGATTCATGACAAATATATCAAAAGCTTCTTAAAGCATTCTTTCATCGTACATATTTTTAATTTCTTTTTTATTTTATATTTGGTGTAAATTTTATTTTTTAGCTTTTCTTACATCTATAGATTGCATGGCGCGTTGATTCGTCTCTTCTGAATTCTGAATAGGGTGAGTAAGGGTGGAGAAATTAATATTCTCATTTCACTCTCACAAATGCTCTTTGATTCGACAAGTTCGTCGGTTAAATCGGAGAATTTTCAAGATTCTTGTTTTAGGGTCTTCATATTTACATCAAAGGACTCTGAACCACCTGAAAAAATCTCGTCCATTAAGTAATAATCCATGTAAGTAAATACAAATAAAAATCCATGCCAGTCAACGTTCATCAGTTTTAAAATACTGCAATCCCTATAGTTAGAGTACGTTATCTAAGTCTGCAGTGAGAATAGTGACCACCACTCTTGAATTCTGCTCATGCTTTCCGTCAGGCAGAGTAGAGACATTTTGGCAACTGATACTTAGAAACAAGTAAAATTTTAACAAAAAAAAACTTAAAAAACTGGACCAAATAGAAATGAGACCACACGGTCAGCACCATTCATTATAATCGGTTGACCCAGTCGAAAGCACAAATATCAAATATGAAAAAAATATAGGCAAATTGAGAACCTCCTCCTTTTTTAAAATTGTAAAAAGTTACAATTACTCGGTGTATAGCGATAGAATCAACTTGTTCTTGTTTTAACAAAGATTTTAATTTAAATGTTTTATTTGGAGTATTTGAATTAATAAGTTTGATACGTACACAAAAGAAATTAGAATTTTCTTTAAAATCGTTGCACAATCGTGTATATTCTACTAAAGTTTACACACCTCAGTTCAAGTCTTCCTTGACGATAGACTGATGATAAATCACAACTACCCTCGAATTTAGATTAAAAAAGTAGTGGCCTTTGGACAGTGAATAAAGTCATTCAACCAAGTAATATACTTCAACTTTAAGCCACTATAGTCTTCAGTCTTCTTTATGCTATTCATGTTTTATTTCAAAATGAGTCTCATTTAAGTAACATAAGATTAAATTTGTATAAAGTTATAAAGTGTAAAGTTTAATTTATTGTATGGTAATTAAAAATTACTAAGAGTTTGAGCATTATGGACTGGTTTTAGTTGAGCGTTATTTTCCAGCAATCTTGGAAACGCACAATCACAGCCTTATAATCCTTACTTGAAAAAATATTAAAAGGGTTTAATCTTAAAAACATTTTTGTAAGCTTTCTAATAAAACAGGTTTAGCGAATTTTCCTCAATATTTATATTTATCCTGTTTGATATTTTTACAAACTCTTTACCTGTAAATGAATTTAGGTGATTGAATATAAAATTGTACAATAATAAAATAAAGGATTAATTTTAAAACTAGATAATTCCCGCAGGCTTGCCTGCGTGCTTGTTGATTATCACAGTAAAGAGTATCCTATGTCCTATAATAATTATTTTCACGGGAATTAACGCGATCCGGCCGTGGCCAGTGCAACCTGGTCGAAACGTTAGGCAAATCAGAGGTATGTTATACTTTTAAATAAGTAATCGCGTTAATATCCGTTGTGAAAATAATTACTGATCATGAAGCGCGAAAGTTTAAAAGTCGGTATCCGGTCCTTCCTCAAGAATCATAGTTAATTTCATTGAAATCGGTGCTACGGTGACCGACCTTCGACCAACCGCTTAGTCTTGAAAGCGTAATAGATAGACAAATAAAACCACTTTCGAATTTATAATATTAGTGTAAAATTCTTGCGCAGATCAACACTCCACCTGGCCTTTGTACGTCACACACTATGTTTGCCTAGTCGCGCTCTTCACTCAAGAGCTCGTTTATCGTAAAAAAGAAGGAACCAAACAGAATAAATGAAAACTAGAGATACAATTTAAAAAGTCTGTGAAAATCTAGGATGAAAGACAAACAGGGACTTTAGAAATATGCAGTATTTATGTTAAAGTTAGATAATGATATGTACTTAAACGTGGCGTGTAATATTTCAATGGCAACACTGAGGCACACTACATTATGTTAGAAAATTGAGTATTGTGTTACATTATTACGTGAATAATGGAATACCTTTGCAATTTTCTTCTGATCCTCAAACTCTCAACTATATATTTACAGACCAGGAAGGTCGTAAACAGTTACGAGCTAGACCTACCTTTCACGAACCTTATCCTTTCCGACTCTAACGACCTTATTTACCAGCGCAATACCACAAGAACCTGACATGGATATTTTTCAAACTAAGCTTCGACGGTTCTTTGAACATCAAAGAACAGAGATATTAGTTAACAAACCGCTTGACGTTAACATAATAGTTACGGGAAGGGTCAGAGAGCTATCTGCCGTGACCCTCATAACTCAGAAAACTTAATAATGTGACAAATTGCCGACGACGTTGGAACTTTAGGATGCTATAGCTTTATTAATATGACCAATACTACATCTGTTGATTGTTGATATAGCATAATTTAAATAATAACCTGCTAAGTATTAGGTCTTCGTGTGATTGTCACAATACTTTGTGACAGTTTTTAAAAATCTAAAATAAGCATTTCCCACTGTGGGCACAATTGTCACGACGTCCTTATTCTTAGTTCTTTGTTCACTCAATGCATTTTGTTTTGTAAGTTAAAGTATATTTATGTAGACATAATTATAATACTAAATTATGATTTTGAAGACATGACATAAATAACATTTAGATGCTGTTCTAATACATTTTTTTTCTAATTTCTTTTTCTAACTACTTGATGTTTTAATAAATGTGGTCATAATTAACTAAAAATAAGTTTGTGGCACTGCTTCTATTCTGAAACTTTTGCAAGAAAAGTGTCTAATCGGTTCGGCTACTAAAAAAACTATTTCATATCTGGTTGGTTGTTTCAGGGTTATCTTTGGAATGACCAGCCAAATTTCAAAGTAACGCCTCAAACTAATTCGACTAACACTTAAGTTTTATTATTATCCTTCCGGTAATATTCGGTGAAATGTTATACTGGTTGAAATTACATATGATCAACTTATAGCAAATCAATCAAAGCTATTACAAATGACCACTTGAAGCACGTGGCCGGCCAGGTGCTGGCTATTGTTTATACTATGTGGACACAGAAACCAGATATGTGCGGTCCTTATTAACCAAGGCATTTTACATAAGAATGTACTTAAAATATTAGTAAATTAAGAATAAAATTTTGACGATATTAATTGGTGCTGGTAACTATATATACATATAGTGTGATTCATTTTTTTTATATACAACTGCATTAGGAATAATCACGCTCTGTCGCAGGGAACTTTACAAACACAACATTGTGTGAATCACGCAAAATGTTGCCCCCTGTGAGATTTGAATCCATAACACTTAGCGCAATAGAAAGCAGCGTGGCGACCGCTGAAACCACTAGACCATCCGTGCAGTCAAGGTTATTAATTTAATAGTCCATTTTTTACATAGGCCTCTCCATTAAAATAAGAATTTGGTTTACTACAAGGTACTGGCTTGAAGGGTGGATGTGAGATTTACTCTGACTTTTAAATAGATGGGCCATGAGGTTCTTTGCCAGTATTCTTCTCATAAGGCTCTACACATTTTGGAAACTAGAAGTTATGGATCGACACAGGCAGGCAGTGGATTTAGGTGTTTTCACCTAATTCACTTTAACAACACAGTACATCTGTGGCGTCACTTTGTGTCGATCTATGATTTTTGTCTGTAGCCTCAATTTAACGTTCATAAATGTCACTTAGTGTCTTAATTGAATAAATGAATTTGATTTTAAATTTACTTCAAGTTTTACTTAGCTTTGATATTCTCCAGCGTAGTTGCTCCGTTAGTCCATTTTGATGGCACCCATGGGATAAACAAGGGTACTTTCTGTTTGTAATTTTAATCCGTAGTTACGTGAACTGATTAATTATTACTATTATTAGGTCAATTAAATAATCAAAGTTTTAGTATAATATGTAGACGTAGGCGTTGAAAGTAAGTAACTATTCTATCAATTAATTTGCTTCTAATATTATGTATATGTCCACGATAATTTACGTTACCGTTTAAAAGTTTTTTTGTATAAGCCTGCGTACGTATAAACTTTTGGTTAAATTTATCAGCCAGTGCTACTCGGGCCATTATTAGGAGTCTATTGACACCTCATTCCTTAAAGTTGTCTTAGTAATTTAGACGCTACCGTGGAACATAAAACATACATAGACTGTTATAACTATTACCGAAAGAAGCTACTTATAAGAAAAAAATAATTTCAAAAGTGGTCAGGAAAAAAAGGAAAATGCACAAATCAACGATATGAAAGTACTTTTACTCTACAACAAAGTGCTATTTAACAACATAGCACAAAATAAGTAAAGATTTTGTCAGACTTTTAATCAATTCAATTGTTTTACAAGTCTAAACCACTCAGATTTTACTACGCATCATAAAACACAAATACTAACTGCAAATAAAACATCCAATTACTAAGTTTTTCAGCTCTTGTGTATAAAGCGCAACAAAAGAATGCTCAAATATTAATGCAATAAATATTTAACTTAGTTACTAGTTTTCCTTCTATATTACATTCTACAAAATTGAATAGTAACTATCCATACCCATTCATTTCGTGTGATGTCGCATGAAAAATAAAAAAAAAATGTTATTTCAAGGCATTTTTACTATATTAATGACTCTAGTTTTGCGATTCCAAAATGTCATTCCTATGGAGAAGAACCGGCAAGAAACTCCACAAGTTACTCAAAAGTTAAAAATGCTGTTGATAAATTTTCGAGTTCGAATCCTGGGTCGACCCAAATGTTTGTATGACCTGCAAATATTTGTATCGGAGTTTACTTGTTTCCTAAGTATAAAATGTATGTATTTACGAAAAAAAATATTATTTATGTATTCATATCACTTGTCTAGTACCCATACAAGCTCTGCTTAGTTTGGGACTAGATGGCGTTCTGTGTTAGATGTCCGAAAATTTATTACATTAACAATAAGAATCACCAGTGTCACCATCCCTATTTATTTCGTGGGTGTTTTAAGAGACGACTTTAGACGTCTTAAGAGCTAGCTGCGTAAAACAAAAGCGGTGCAAAATAAATTAAAACTTGTGACAGAGCCTGTACTTACCCGTTTGGCCAGTGTATGCTAAAATCTAGTGTCAAAAAATTGCCTCTTTCTACTGAAATATTCAAAGTTGTAGATGATGTCCATAATGAATGATCCATTTAAAGTAAATACAGTAAACGTTTTGAAAAAAAAAACAAAGTTTAAAATTACTTTGATATTCTTATACGAAATAATTGTGTTAAAGCAAGACTTAAGACAAGTATTCGGACACGCTGTTTTCAATCAATATGTTCTATGACTTTTTTTGCTAACCACACATTCCGTAGTTTCGGTGCCATTTAAAGGGACAAAGCCAATTGCGGCTGTAAACATCAATTTAAAGCGCACCTCTTACACCTCATAAGGAGCTAAGGCACTATTTTATTGTTTTTGAAACGGGGGAGTGATTACTCGATTTCTTTTCCATCAATGGTTACATTTATCGAAGGGTTTTAACTTGTTTTTTTTTAATTTATCTTAGTCTTCATAGGTGGGCTTATAAACAATAATAACCTTTACTGAAAAAAGGTTGATCACAAACTAGACAAAGTTTCTGCTACGGTAATTAGACTGCTGGTAATTATACACGATTTTTTTATAATTTCAAATACCATAGATAAATTTCATTTAACACAGCAATTAAATGTGCTTAGCTCACAATTATTTGCCCATGGTGGCAAACAATCCACGAGCTCTACATTGTTACGGTATCATATAGGGATGGAGTAAATTAGCAATCACCTCACAGGTGGTTAATGTTATTTTTTTTTTAATTTGCTTTCTGTCCCCTCCTATCTGAATGAGTATAGAATGCCCCTATTTTGTCAATAAGAATTAAAAATCTTGATAAGTTTTAAGTTATAAGGCTTGGGTAGTACTTTTTTTAGAAAAATAAATATAAAATACTGTTACAGAGCCAGGTATAAAACAAAACATTAGCAAACTATAATCGGTTACACTAATTATTTGAAATCACTAAACATTTGTTGAGACATCTGTCATCAGTATCAAGGTATATTTTACGAGGTATAATTTTTCATAACAAAACACTAAACCGCTCAAGCACCCGCTGCCTAACCCGCTGGTTTCGAAAACTGGTTAGCGTTGCCACACCGCTGTTCCAAGCTGCCGCCGCCGCTCCGCTTCCCGCTGCATTGAAAACCCGGCCTAAAGGGTACATATGTACTAAACCGTAGAAAATCGATGAAACGTCACACAGAGACCATCTCACCAGGTCAAGGTTTGTTTCAGGGTTATCTTTAAGACGAACAGACAAATCTATACTAATCACATTACATCAACAGCTTTTTTAAATCCAGTGCTAGATATATCTCCGAAATGGTACTGAATCTACTATATCACGCCTGTCTGACGTGGTTTGGTCCCTTAATCGCCTCTCACGGACACCCTTTTAATAAATTTAGGTATCATTCTATATTCCTAATTCGTTACCGGTTTACACTTTATATTCCTTACTCGTAATACCGTTGTGAGATTTGTAAAACACGACTACAGTTCCATAAAATTTCAACAGATATAATCCTTTACCGCCTCTTTATATTTGTTAACGGAATATATCAAAGGTTTATATATTATAGCTATATTATCAATTATTACAGGACCGCCAAACAGAACTCAACATATTAAACTTTATAAGGTACCGACTGGCAATTCCATTTTATACGTATTTTACGACAAAATAAAGACGTAAATCGTTTGTAAGTCTTCCAAGAATCATGTCGATGTAGGTTTCGTATCGTCAAAGGGAAAACATTTAAGAGTATGCAATATTCTTTCAATTAATTTGAAGAGTGTTGTCACAAAAAAGAAAATAATATTTCAGACAAACCTCATACCACCAAACACCCATATTTCTCGTTCGCGCTTTACTTGTATATCTACATTTAATTCTATTGTAGGTTTGTAAATTCCATATTTTTTATTTCAGTTTATTATTTTATGAAATACTAGTTAACCTGCAGAAATTGGTCTCCAGAATTAATATTTATTAATTCTGGAGACCAATTTTTTTTGAAGTAAATTTTTACTTCGTTTTTGCAACACTCCATTGAGATCAGCAGCAGCATTCCTTCTTAAATGGACTGAACGGGTTTTGCTGTTATTTAAATCAAAGTAAAAAAACCAGAGAAGGATCCCTATCCAGCAGTGGACACGGACCAGCTGATGATTAAGAGGCAGAACATGTTTTAAACTTTGATATTTTAATCCTATCTTTAGTTAACTATAGAACCATTTATAAACAATGGAAAAAGAACACATGCTAGTTCAAATGTCTTGAATGAAAAAAAATAAAATATAGGTATAAAATTCAATTGATTTGACAAGTCACTTTATCGATAATTAGCTGCCTCGATAGACTTTGTTTTGAGAGATCGGTTTTAGTTTTTGCGAAAGACGTCCCTATTTCATGTCATCCACATTTTTTATGTTTTTTATCATTAATTCCATCATGACGAAGACTTGAAGACTCGAAGACTTAGAATTGAAGCCTTGAAATACTTGACATTGGCAGAAATAACTGATCCGGCTGATTGCCATATCATCAAAAGAAGAAGATTTGTTATGTCAAATATAAAAATTTAACGTTTTGCAGTTGCTTCTCTCCTAAAGAGAGTCTGTTTATTGTTTTTTCAAATGTAAATTGATCTGTACTGATCAAAAACCATTACGAAAAAGATTTTTTTGAATCCTACACAAAACACGATGTAATTTACAATATTAAATTGTCATTTGATTGAAATGTCTAGAATATAATTTGATTTAGTTTATTCCGTCCATTTTTATGACATCTTTCAGTAAAACTATGTTATTTCGCATGCTAGTTTAGTAAAGTGGTTTTTGATACTCCATTTTCAGTACTCATTTTTGAAAAATGTACACTATATTATTTATATTTACATGTATGCAGCCCGATAGTTTTGCAAGTACATTCCTGAAATCACTCTAGGTATTAAGTATACGCCTTTGAATTACCTGACGTTTGAACCAGGCAACAAAAACTGTGATCACAGGTCAATTAATTACATCCAGAGATCTAGCGGACGTAATAACAGCTGTTCCCTGATACCCCCCCCTTTTTTTACGTGGTGGAATCCCTTTACACACTTCGCTCCCCCCCTGCGGGGTCAGGGGGTTCGCTTTGTGTGGGACTCCTGACTGACACGCCAGACTACCCACTAAACCACCACTGTGTGCCACTCTGCGTCTGACACGGGAGAGATCCGGGAATCGCTTTCTTACGCCATCCGGATCCCTCCCAGCGCCTGCCCGCACTGAAGCGGGCTCCGTCGTCTGATGGTAAACTCTCAATTAAGGCAACGTACGGCACACGCATAACGCCGCCCCCCTCGCGGGTGGCCTGAGATGCGGATAGGGGGAAAATCCGTCCCACCCATCCGCGGCCACAATCAATGCGGCATGAGGCGCTGGTAGGCGCGCCTCCGCCACCCGGTTCGCCGGCGGCGGATCGGGTCCGAGTGGAGGTCGTCCTCCCGGGCCTTCTCCGCCGCCTCCTTCTGCGAGATGACTTCCTCGCAGAAGGTCGCGACCGCAGTAAAACTGCACTCTCCGCCGGCCATGGAGCGTACGACGGCCGGCAGCGAGAGATCTCCTCCGATGACTGCAGTGAGGGCCCGACGCTGCGGCGCCCAAGCGGGGCACACCGCCAGCGTGTGCTGGGTCGAGTCCTCACTGCAGTCGCAGTGGTGGCAGGCGGGACTCAATTCCCTCCGCGCGAAAGAGTGCAGGTACTTCCCGAAGCAACCGTGCCCGGAAAGCACCTGCGACAGTCGGAAGAAAAGGGTCCCATGCTGCCGCCCTGCCCACTTGAGGATGACGGGCTGGAGCACCTCCACGGTGGCGAAGCCAGCACGTCCCTGATCCCCCCTATCTCAGGGTCAGTGACACATCGTGCGGCTTTAGTCGGTCTATTTCTGATACATATGAACACTTAAAAGTATGGTAATCAATATACCACAGACATAATTCAACCTCGAAAATGATGGCACGCCTCGATATTATTACCATAACGTTATCAAAGGAGGAAATAAAGGAAATTAAAGGAAATAAAATGATGAAATCAATGCGATGAAATCAAAGAAAAGATTATTAATGTCAACTAAAAGCCGTGAAAGTATTTGAACTTTTCCATATCTTACACAAAAGTAAATAATATTGAATTAATTTTAATTCTTTATGAAAAAATTTAAATATATTGATCCTATTATATTATTGGTTAAGATTTTTCTTACTCGAGATTTCTCTCGGTTTTTCATCCTAATTCCCGCTATGGAACTTTCAGAGAAAAGGAGGTTCCAATTCCCTCGAATTTAANTGTTATTTCGCATGCTAGTTTAGTAAAGTGGTTTTTGATACTCCATTTTCAGTACTCATTTTTGAAAAATGTACACTATATTATTTATATTTACATGTATGCAGCCCGATAGTTTTGCAAGTACATTCCTGAAATCACTCTAGGTATTAAGTATACGCCTTTGAATTACCTGACGTTTGAACCAGGCAACAAAAACTGTGATCACAGGTCAATTAATTACATCCAGAGATCTAGCGGACGTAATAACAGCTGTTCCCTGATACCCCCCCCTTTTTTTACGTGGTGGAATCCCTTTACACACTTCGCTCCCCCCCCTGCGGGGTCAGGGGGTTCGCTTTGTGTGGGACTCCTGACTGACACGCCAGACTACCCACTAAACCACCACTGTGTGCCACTCTGCGTCTGACACGGGAGAGATCCGGGAATCGCTTTCTTACGCCATCCGGATCCCTCCCAGCGCCTGCCCGCACTGAAGCGGGCTCCGTCGTCTGATGGTAAACTCTCAATTAAGGCAACGTACGGCACACGCATAACGCCGCCCCCCTCGCGGGTGGCCTGAGATGCGGATAGGGGGAAAATCCGTCCCACCCATCCGCGGCCACAATCAATGCGGCATGAGGCGCTGGTAGGCGCGCCTCCGCCACCCGGTTCGCNTACAATCATAAACACAATGTATATAAAATCAGTTTCTTTAAATAACTCTGAGGTACGAGTTCTGGGTCTAAGATTGTTACCAACTATGCTATTGGGTAACAGGGTTCAGGCTTTCCGTTATAAAAACAGATTGCTGAAATTCGATAACTTATTTTAACAGCGGTACACATTTCTATCTTTGCCTTCCTTTCATACATTCCTTTTAATATATTTTCAATTTCGTCATGTACTTTCGGCGATTCGCCTTGTGTATCAGTACTATGAAAATATAATATGCATCGTTTACACTACTGTCTACCTTAGACTAGTTTATTTTTTTTACTCTAAAGTAAAATAAAATATCTTACAATTTCTATCAATTTTGAGTTTCGAATGTTTTGGAATAATAATTTTCATCATTAATTTCATTGACAGCCTATTGAAGTACACTGTTGAACAGAGGCTCTGCCTTTGCACGCTATTCTGATGTTTTAAAAGACACACAAAAAGAGGTCAATTGAAATAAACACATAAAGGCTTTATTATATTGAATAAAAACATAAAATCAATTTTGCTGGCCTATGGGCTGGTTTTAAATAAGCTTTAAAACCATAAATGAAGAAGGAATAAAACACAAATACAGTGAATAATGACCAATGAAACACATATTAGTGTATATTACAATTGAATTTATCCATAATCGTATCTACCTATATACTGCATTATTTTAAATGAAATCTCACCTGTTTTTAATCGTTGTTTGTCAATAAATGGACTGCATTTGTCTATAAATAAACCAAAAGCATCTTATTTGACAAATACTTCTGTTAAGTATCTGCCTACGTCTAGTTTATCTTGAGTTAAAATTGCCTCTTCAAAAGTGTGGGAAAATGTTAAAAAACAAACTTTGAATAATTTACTTTTAAGATATTGAATTTCACATTTGTACAAAACGAAAGAACTGTCATATATTAATAATAATAATTTGAACATCTGACATAATGCCATTTAGTCTTAAACTAAGCGGAGCTTGTGCTATGGGTACAAGACAACTGTCACAAACACACACAAACTGTTTTGTAAATACCTTATGTAAGTAAACATAGAAAAGATCATAACAACTTTTCACACAAAAAATACGAAAAGAATTGTTTGCAAATGATACAAACATCTGGGAATCAAACCTGAGACCTTAAGCACAATAGCTGTTACCGTGGTAATCGTAATCGCTGGATCCTGGATTACTAATTAGTGGAACATAGTCACTTAGTGAATCTTTAATGCTGATAATATGACAATATACTTTTTTAATTGAAAGTGAAAGGGTTTTCAATACATACGCTTAATAATCTATTCTGTATTTAGATGGTGTAGATTACAGATTAAATTTTATTTATCATCATCATTGTCGTCGTCGTTATCATCATCATCATCATCATAATCATCATCATCATCTAAAAGGCGTCCACTCTTGTATATATATATATATATACAAAAGTATTCGTGCATTAAATATATTCATATAAATAAATATTGAATAAATAAATATTTCGGACATCTAAAACAAATATCATCTAGCCTTAAACTAAGCACAGCTTGTATTATGGCTACTAGACGACTGATAAAATACGTATACCCTTTTCTTTTGTAAATAACGTATTTTTTATTGCTAGAAAATACCCAAACTACAAAATGAACATTTGCAGATTATATAAACATCTAGTCCGACCCGGGAATCGAACCCGAGACTTCAAGCACAGCAGTCACATTATCTACCACTGCGCCACCGAGGCTAGTACCAAATTATATTAGAATTAAATAAATAAACTAACCGCACTTGATATTTACCACAGGTTTTGTTGCCTTGAATCTGAGATATTCATAAATTCATTGGGTTTAATATTATTAGTATAAAGTTTGTAAAATTTTTTGTTTAATTCATTGTATAAAGGCGGGGAATTGTTTTTGCTTTGCCAAGATATTATTATACGAAGAATCTCTCAACTGTTATCAAGTTCAATGTAAATAAATTCCATGTCATACAAAACAGAAGTACAATAGTTATCACAGCTTTCACTTATGAGTGGATGACAAATCTCACGTACATTTACTGTGTGATCAAATTGCTACTACTGTATAGGACGGCTACTGGTGAGCACACTATCGTTACATAATGCCTCTAACAACTATTAGTTTTCAACACGCTGTGTAAACTGAAAGGAAGTGAAGCGTCAAGAGCCGTATTCGAATATTTTGGCATCGGAGCTTTTCGAATGTTTATTGAAAAAAAAATGAACTTGACAATCGAATAAAAACGTAAAACCTATTTTAATGTTATTTTGAAGCTGCTTTTCTAATGGGGCCTTTTGATCTGACGTTGGCTATTTAGAAAACTCGGAGAGGACTTTCAAAGGACAGTAGAATACTTGTGTCTTGCTTTTGTAATTTGCAGTGTCCATTGGATGCAGTAGTTTATATTAAGACATTCTTTGATTGAGTAAATAATAAATATTTCGGACATATAACACACAACGCCTTCTAGTCCCAAGCTAAACAGCTTGTGTTAATGGTACTAGACAACTGATATGAATACATATATTCTTTTTTTGTTAATACATACATATTATACATAGAAAATACTTAAACTCCGAAACAAATATTTGTAGATCATACAAACAGTTGATCCGACCCGGAACCCGAGAACTCATGCACAACAGTCGCATACGCTACCACTGCGCCACAGAGGTAGTAAATAAGATTCTAATCCGTGTGGTGACAAATAAGGAATACGAAGTATCACCTATCCTACTCATCCTCGTATCATCATCATGTCGTAAAGGGTGACTAAGGAACGAACTACGCTGACAACATCTCTAAAAGGAAAAGGCTTCAAATTCGCCCATACAAACCAATACCAATATAGTAGACCAAATCCTTGTTAAGAAGAAACCGATGTCTATTAGCGTTCAATTAAAAGCTGTTGATGAAAAAAATACAGTACAGTAACTGTAGACTTTTAAAAGGTATAAATCAGCTTCAAAATACTGATTGCCCGTGGTGCCGTGCGTGGAGAAAGTGAATTACAAACACGTCGTACCAACGCTGCTACCAAAAGGTTATGTTATCTTAAATCTTTTTATAACATTCACCTTTAGTGTATCATTACAATTAGTACCCAGCAATAATATTTATCAAGAATAGTGTTTAATATTAACATTCTTTAATTTGTGATAATGTGTTGAACATATTTTCTCTACGTTTACAAAATCTAAGCTGGTTAAATAGAAAGGTATCAAATGCGGCTGGTTTATCTTTTGTCGTTTCCTAACACTTTAGAATTATCATATATCACTTTAAACCTTGATAACATTATGACTCGAGTAAGTTTCCACACGGTTAAAAAGAGGAAAACCAATACTACAATAAAATCTAAGACGATAATGCTTTAACATATCAAACAACTACCACATCATTACCATCATCACCTATCTTAGCCTACTGCTGGACATATGCCTCTCCAATTACACGCCACTTTGTTCGTTACAAACTAACTAATAAATGATAGATGTTTCCTTAAAACAATATATAACTTATTTATTACTTCACCTACCTACACCACTTATTCCAATAATAACACCACCACTTATTTATAAACGTTATTCACATCAGTAATTATTACCATAACATTGACGCCATCTTAATGGTGTAATAACTCAACCTTAAAAACCAATAATTCCTCAGTCTCATAACAATAACCTCACATCATTTATTGGCTACACACGTGCGGCAAAATTATATTCCCATCAGTCAATTTGCTGTAATAGGAACAATGTTATCTACCCAGAGAAGTCATGCAGAGAAGCAGGTCATCTTACTATCTAAATTAATGGTAATTGTTCCGTGTGTAAGCAACGTACCATTTCACTAAGGGCTATTATATTCATTAAAAAGCATCAGCTACGCATTTTTTGTTCGTTAAATGAAGCGCTTAAATGATAAAGTTGAAATGGAATAAAATTGTGGCGTTCTTCGTTTGAAATTAAACGCGAATCAATTAAAATATAAGTATCATATTCACTTTTTTATAACAATGTAAGAGGGGGTTCATTGTAAGATTTTCATTAGCTTTTTTAAAGCTCTAATTAGCGTTTACCAATTTTAATTCTATTAACTTAATAGAAATTATTACGATTTTAAAAGTAAACATTATGTAAAAAAATATTAGATTTGAATATATATACATATTACGTAGATTCAATAAAGAAGACTGCAGCGATTTCAACAAAGTTTTATTCGACATGCTTTGACTTTTTTAGCAAAAGTTCTTAGCATTCAAACGTATATTTAAATAGAACTAATCTGATACGGTATGTTTAAAGTACAGCCTAAACTTTTTATTTCATTACGGATCCCCTAGACAGGAGTTATTTCAAAACAATATAGTATATTAAGTACCTAAATTGAACTTTAAAGCCCGCTTGAAGGCCTTAGAAATTAATAGGCTATTAATAGGAAATCGTCACAAGGTTTTAAAATCAATAATTCAACACTGTGAAATATTTCAAGTAATGTCATCTACATCATTTGTTATTTGAGTTTGAATAATTTAGACGGGCTATAGTTTACAATTTTAATGACTTCTATCATTAAAATTTATTTATTTTTGACATATTAATAAATAGACATATTACAGTTTCAGTTGTCAATACAAATTTAGACATCAAATATAAAGTAGACATGATATAGTCACTGTACTTCTAATTTTTCATGATTAACGATTAATCGATTTTAATTATTTATTTGCCAATCAATTTCAGTAATTTGTGCAGCTTTATAAGTTTCGAATTTAACAAATAGTGTTGACAAATGAAAAATACAATTTCTCTATTTTCGGGGAAAATACCTTACACTGACACATTGATATTTCTATGTACCCGCAGTTGTTGGGTTTTAGATGTGAATATTTTATTTTATATAGACATTAATCTTTGATGATGCCATGAAGCGAAACCAGTTAGGAGTAAACATAGAGAAATTAGTGGAAAAAGTACAAGTGAATTTAATTCTAGAATTTATTGCAACAAGTTCCATCAAGTGCCGACAATCGAGAGTATAAATTATATTAAGTATTCTTCGCAGTTTTTGACAAGATTAACTTAAATGGGTCACATGCATGGGTCGGCTCGACCGGATTGATACCACGGTCTCACAGAAACAGCGCCTGCGCTGTGTTTCACCGAGTGAGAGAGAGTACCGGAGGCCTATAATCCAACCCTTCCCCTCATCACCCTCCCCATTCCCCAAGGCCTCTGGTGTTACGGGTGTCCATAGGCAGCGGTAATCGCTTACCATCAGGTGATATGTCTGCTTGTTTGCCCCCTATTCCATAAAAAACGTAATTTATAAATTGTGCGTGTGTACAAAGGCCAGATTAGATTACAGCGTCTTTTTATAGGTATGATGGACAAATATGCAGATGAATCAGCAGAGTTTGATGAGAGGAATTCAGAGCGAAGGACACCATTCTCATTGTGAATGTTGACAATGCAGCATGGTGTCCTACACTATGGCGATCTATTCAGACGCTTTTGCATCATTGGGCCCCGGGTTTTCACTCATCAACGAAACACGAAAGCGAAATGCTGTCATTTTATGTTGGTCTTCTGTGAGAGGGTAGTTCCGCCCCATCACGACCGATCCGACTCCGAACTCTACTACTTTGAAAGGCATGTACTTATTTGTATAAAATATTTTTGTAAATATGATTATAAATTATCATCTACCTAGCTTTTATTATTCCCAAGATTTGATTTGAGATTTGGCTACTAATTCAACCAGCTTTACCTGTATATAAGTTTTTGGCCCATTTAAAAGTAATGAAAATTCTTTCGATCTAATCGATGCCACGATGTACTTGGTTGGTACGAATTTAACGTCCGTCGTAACGCCGTCCATTAATCACGTGATATTTTTTTAGCATTTTTTAATCCTCCTTGTCATAGTTTTTATTTCGCGATTTTTGTCACTCCTCGAGATATATACCGACCCTACGGGTGCACAAAGAAAAGATAAGTCTCTTCAGCTTTATATATTCCGCAGACAACTGCTTATTCTATATGAAGTATTCCATGTCCAGTAGATAAGCTCAAAACACTACGTGAAGATTGATTATCTTTGCCAAGATCGTGTCTATTTCGGAGATCCCTTTACTCCGGTAGTTTTTACTATTACTTATTGTCAATTCAAAACCCTCTCCTGAGAGGAGGCCCGAGCCCAGCAGTGGGACATTATGGGTTGTTGATGATGATGAGGATGATTGTCAATTTAAAACTAGACATCTTTTGCATATTCCAACAATAATTACAATTGTATATTGATATTTCATATAACTACATCTAATTGCAACAGAACATGCACGATTTTAATATTATTATACGAATAATAATTAAAAAGTCATGGAAATAATAATGATGAAATCGGAACCCAATCTCACGCTGTACTCATTTTCAAACATTCCAAAACAACTTTAATATATTGAATTTCCTTAATAAACGAAATAAATTCATCTCTAAATATTTCGAAATAAAATAACAAATATTTGTTATCGTATAAATAACCAACAATTATATGTGTTGTAAGGCCGATGAGAGCTCGTTACAAAAACATTAATTATTGTTGGAGCATTTCATTATGTTTGTTATGACTTCACGTTTTTTGAATCCGAGCCTTTCATTTGTTTTATAGTTACCAATAATGTCTTTTTTATAATAATTGTACAGATGGTTACTTAAAACATAAAATGGACTTTGTGAAGGTATTTCAATAAAACATAACTTTTGTGTTTACAAAATAAAGAGATATGTTTATAGTATATAGTGTATATCACTTCAATCTCTGAAACGACTGACCCGATTTTAAGGGGACTTTCACAATCAAATAATTGATAATATAAGGAGTAACTAAGGCTAATTTGGTTGTTGTACCTTAACAACAAAAACTGTGGATGACATCGCGGGACAATTCAATTTTATTAATCTGTGTAGAATAGTAACATGGAGTGACCACTAGTAGTTTTGGTTCCCTGTGGAGTATTAACATAAGAATATCTAAAGCAACGTCCAAGTCAAGATAATAAAAACTAATCCATATCATTCTTAACTCTTAAGTTATTGAAACAATTTCTACCTCCTGTTACTTCAATGCGAACTTATACGTTAAAATTATGGTTAATTTTAATGAAAAGGAAATAATATGAACAAGACCATGAACGTTACTTTGGCCCAGTGCGTTATAGGGCAGGAATGGTGTCCGATTATCATATCTAACATACCAATAATAGATTACCCATATGTAATTAAGTTGCCGTGTAATATTATTCTACTCATGGGTGGTGTATAATATTGAGAGTCGCAATATAATAAGCAAATTGTTTATTTTACAAACTTTATTTTAATTTTACCACAAAATCAATCAATTCAACTCAAAAATCTATTAATTTCTTATGTCAGAACAACACGACCGTGTGATGTTTATAGAAGATTAGTATCTCAACTACAGGCATCTACTATTGCAATAGTAACTGGTTTAAAAATTCTATAATTCCATTTAAGTTTTTGAAAAAAAATCACAAAAAAATCTTTTAAAGAGGCACACATAAATATACAAGTTTCAAAAGGTTTGCTATCGTAAATGGTCCATGAAATGCTCCACACAGGCTTAGAGCGCCTTTGTTTTTCTTTCATCTGCAAAATGTATTAAAAACTTTTGAAAGTAATAATTAATAAAAGAGTTTTGACAGTCTAACTATAAGTAATTAAAAATAAGGCAAGTTTGAGAGAAATTCTGTTAATCATAGATTTTATAAGTAACTAGATTTAAAGCTGTGGTGGTCTGTTTAATCCTTTTGACCCTGTGACTATACCACGCGGCCATATCTTGTGGCACATTATGGTTGCGTAGATGACTAATAAACAAAAACAGCGGTTTTCAATGATCGGCCATTATCTGTCCAGTAAATCTAGAGATAGGTTATTGAAAACGATCTGAACGTTTTTTAGAAACAATATCTGTCCTTTTTTAACCACTAGAACTTGTCATAACGGGGAAGAAAAAATATCTTACTTATCAATGAAAATATAGAAACACTATCTTCAACTTTAACCAGAAATAGGTTATTGAAAATGGCTGTAAATCTGTCATAAAAAATGTAAACACCATTTCTGACGCAAATTATCGCTTCTGAGAATGCCTTTATATATGAATATTTTGTAAAAATTTCATCACTGCACATTTCTTTGAGCTTTTGAAGCGTACAATTGCAAACCAACTTAATATTGATATTTAAAAATATCTATGAAATATTTATATAATATATTACGGCTACTTAGCAATATTTTTAAGGTGGATTACTCATATTAATATCAAACTAATCTTGTTAAGATGAGGAAAAAATGGCGAAGAAATATTGATATTAAGAAAAATGAAGCCACTATAACAATATGAGCAATCCATTTATCTAAATATATCTGCTACCGTAGTTCCGTGTACAAAGAATGTTGTTTATTTAATACTACAATAAAGAGCCCCATAGACAAAGTAATTAGCTGGAAAACACATTTTTTTCTAGTAACTATACTTTCACTTATATAGAAGACTTATCAAACACAGAATGGAATAATATTGATAGATTTTTCCTTTTTTGAGTCCTCTACTTTCTTCAAGATGACGTACTGTTGTGTATTTGTGAATTTACAAAATGTATATGTATGTATTTAAAATATTTCAGTATATTTNATTTTGGTTCCCTGTGGAGTATTAACATAAGAATATCTAAGGCATTACAATGTCCAAGTCAAGATAATAAAAACTAATCCATATCATTCTTAACTCTTAAGTTATTGAAACAATTTCTACCTCCTGTTACTTCAATACGGACTTATACGTTAAAATTCTGGTTAATTTTAATGAAAAGGACATAATATGAACCAGACCATGAATATTACGTGTGGTTTAGTTCGCTAAAGTGCGCGAATGGTGTCCGATTGTCGTATTTAACATACAAATTATAGATTACTCGTATGTAATTAAGTTGCCGTGTGACTTTTTTCTACTCATGGGATGGTGTATAATATTGAGAGTTTCGTGACAATAAGCAAATTGTTTATTTTACAAACTTTATTTTAATTTTACCACTAAATCAATCAATTCAACTCAAAAATCTATTAATTTCTTATGTCAGAACAACACGACCGAGTGATGTTTATGGGTGATTAGTATCTCAACTACAGGCATCTACTATTGCAATAGTAACTGGTTTAAAAATTCTATAATTCCATTTAAGTTTTTGAAAAAAAATCACAAACAAATCTTTTAAAGTGGCATACATAAATATACAAGTTTTAAAAGGTTTGCTATCGTAAATGGTCCATTAAATGCTCCAGACAGGCTTAGAGCGCCTTTGTTTATCTTTCATCTGCAAAATATATTAAACTCTTTTGAAATTAATAATTAATAAAACAGTTTTGACAGTCTAACTATCAGTAATTAAAAATAAGGCAAGAAATTCTGTTAATCATGGATTTCATAAGTATTTAAGGCTGTGGTGGTCTGTTTAACCATGGGTCCGGATGGCGTAAGAAAGCGGTTCCCGGATCTCTCCCGTCTCAGGCGCAGAGTGGCCCACCGTGGTGGTTTAGTGGGTAGTCTGGCGAGTCAGTCAGGAGTCCCACACAAAGCGAACCCCTGTGCCCGCGGGGGGGGGGAGCGAAGTGCGTAAAGGCATTCCACCACGTCAAAAAAAAAAAGGTCTGTTTAACCATTTTGACCCTGTGAATAGTCACAGGGTCAAAATTGTTATTGGCTATAGTCGCATTGCGTTGCAATGCCACGTATTTCAAGATGTATGTCTTAAGTATTTTTACATGAGAAACCCTTGAATCCCGAGCCAAGTTTCATCACAATCTCCTCAATGTTTTCTGAAGGCATACAATACAAATATACCAACATTATTTTTATTTATGTAGCAAATTAGCTTTTGGCTGCGTGTATGTCGGTTATCGCGGTAAAGAGTATATCTATTTCCTTCCTCAAGAATTAAAATAGGTAAGTCACAAGATATGGCCGCGTGGTATAAACCATGCGGCCATATCTTGTGGCACATTATGGTTGCGTAGATGACCAATAAACAAAAACGGCTGTTTTCAATGACCGATCTCCAGTATATCTAGAGATAGGTTATTGAAAAAGGTTTGAATGTACTTTAAAACAGTATCTGTCATTTTTTAACCACTAGAACCTGTCATAGCGGGGATGAAAAAATATCTTACTTATCAATGAAAATATAGAAATACTATCTTCAGCTTTAACCAAAAATAGGCTATTGAAAACGGCTGTAAATCTGTCATAAAAAATACAAACACCATTTCTGAAGCAAATTATCGCTTCTGAGAATGCCTTTACATATTAATATTTTGTAAAAATGTCATCACTGCACATTTCTTTGAGCTTTTGAAGCGTACAATTGCAAACCAACTTAATATTGATATTTAAAAATATCTATGAAATATTTATATAATATATTACGGCTACTTAGCAATATTTTTAAGGTGGATTACTCATATTAATATCAAACTAATCTTGTTAAGATGAGGAAAAAATGGCGAAGAAATATTGATATTAACAAAAATGAAGCCACAGTAACATTATGAGCAATCCATTTATCTAAATGTATCTGCTACCGTAGTTCCGTGTACAAAGAATGTTGTTTATTTAATACTACAATAAAGAGCCCCATAGACAAAGTAATTAGCTGGAAACACATTTTTTTCTAGTAACTATACTTTCACTTATATAGAAGACTTATCAAACACAGAATGGAATAATATTGATAGATTTTTCCTTTTTTGAGTCCTCTACTTTCTTCAAGATGACGTACTGTTGTGTATTTGTCAATTTACAAAATGTATATGTATGTATTTAAAATATTTAAGTATATTTATCAGCAGTCTAGCTCCCTCATCGCAGATTCTGCCTAATTTGGGATGAAACAGCCGTGTGTTAGAAGTGTAGAGTTATTTTAATTATATCGTTCTCGGCCTAAGACCTTTCAGAATTACATCTTAAATTCCGAGGGCCAATTTTACTGTGTAGTGAAATCCTCAAACCCGTAAAAGTAGAAGAGAATAATAGAAGGAAAATCGCCTTTACCGGATAGTATGGAAGACAGTAGATATGCCTCTACTTTTTTAGCCAGCATTAAAGATTAACTGCTTTCTTCTGCTTAGTTGCTTCGATTCAAATAAGTCCGAGTCAAATATAAAAATATTTTTTTATTAATAAATACTAAAAGAATGGTCTGTCGAGTTGCACGTTTTATTAAAATCTAGCGTCGACTAGTCAGACTGAGAAGTTGAAAGGATTTCCGTTGAATTTGTGTTTAGAGGTTTGATTTTAGCTTGAAAGATGACATTAGATTCGCCATAATTGTAAGAAAACCTCTGTCTATGCCTGTGTGTATATCTATATCAAAATAATAAAATTATAGTGGCCAGTCTTTAATCGATAGAAGGTGATGATACCTCTGTCGTTGAAATTAAATAAATATAAAATTAATATGCACCTAAGTAAAAAAACGGAATATGGTAATAAATATCAGATTAGAAAATGAAAGCGACTACAAATTACCACTGAACACAAATGACAAACGACTAGGGCCTCTATAAACGTTAAAGTTGAATGTAACGTATTTATCAAATTGATATATCGGAGTATTGCGTAGGTTATAAATTAACACATGAATTAAAATTAACATACAATTGTATATCACACCCGCTTTTTGTAACTGTTACATATCACATCGCTAATACACCAATTCGATTGCATATCTGGCTTAAACTATATTGGACTACGTGGAAAATCGCTTATCAATACATACTAATATATAGGTAACCCTATCTGTGTGTTTGTCAGTTTTTCTGTCCCTCTGCTTTCACGACTAAACCGCTCCACAGATTTCAATGGAATTTCGCATGGAGATAGATACTTTGATTATTGAAGACATACACGCGGGCCAAGCGCAAAAGCTAGTATATATCATAAACTAATAATTTCAATGTTTTTATACTGATGATTTTTTTAAAAAAAGGTAAGAATTTTACAAGGTCAATTAGCATTGGACTTTTATTATTCTTCATTTAAATCAAAAATCCACGAAGCAGCACTGTTTTTGTTTCCTTTATGACTTGTAATGCACGGTAAGTAATTGACAAGACAAGAGTATCCAATGTTTATAAAAATTTTATTAGAATGCTGAGTATTTCAAAGATCTCGAGAGAGAAAGAGATCTGTAGATGACGTTTAATTAAATAAGACTACCAACTTCAGATCGGTATGGATATAAAAAGTAACATAGGGCTAGAACGGGCTGATGTCTACAGGAACTGGTTCCATTGGAAACACTGTCATCATCAATCATCAACAACCCATAATGTCCCACTGCTGGGCTTGGGTCTCCTCTCAGGAGATGGTTCAGGCCATACGTCCCAACGCTGGCCAAATGCGGGTTGGGGACTGGCAAGACTAAATTGTGGCTACGTAGTCTTACTGTTGGATGTTTTTAGGCCGCCCAAAGGCCTCCAACCAAGCTTCACGACTGTTATCCTAAGATAACAACCGGGACCGACTGCTTAACATGATCACGGGGGATCATCATTGGAAACATTGTAATCACAGTAAATACGCCTACATTTTGATCATTATTTTGAAAAATCTTTATTCAAAATTGTGAATATTGATAAGCATAACAAAATGA
Source organism: Hyphantria cunea (assembly GCA_003709505.1). Classification (NCBI taxonomy): domain Eukaryota; kingdom Metazoa; phylum Arthropoda; class Insecta; order Lepidoptera; family Erebidae; genus Hyphantria; species Hyphantria cunea. Next base: position 147,094 of record PKRV01001412.1, read on the forward strand.
TTATTCGCTTCAAGTGATTTTCATTTCTACTACATACAAGTTTTCGTTTATTCAAGGTTTCGTCAGTTATGACTGAAAATGATATATTACATTCACGTTACTAATTTAAATTATTTATGTTATTTTAATCAATTGTGAACGACAACATGATATATGACATGTAATCTTGAAATTCATAATTATTAAATATATTTTAAAATAAACAAGAAACCATAGAGAAAGTTTGTTGAAAATGTGTATGGTATATTTAAATTCTTTTGATAAATCTTACCTAACTGATTTGGTAGATGTTACTCTATCAATAAATCGTAGTTTTTTTTATTACCATATTTGTTTTATAAAGTGTTACCAGTTTCTATGAAATTCTCAAATTTCCATGGAATTTTTCTAGTTTTCTTGGATGGTTTTTGTTCCGACTTGAACATGCCACAACATGAACCGACTTGAACAGGAATGCATAGTGAACCTTATTAACTCAATTAGGTGCTATGTATTCTAAAGTCCTGTGCTTTATCTATATAAATAAAAATTAATTACAAAAATGTGTGTATGCGCATAGCTTTCGATCGATTGCACCAGACTGCCTCGGTGGCGCAGCGGCAGCGTATGCGACTGCTGTTCTTCAGGTCTCGGGTTCGATTCCCATGTCGGGTCAAATGTTTGTACGATCTACAAATGTTTGTTTCGGAGTTTGGGTGTTTTCTATGTATCATATGTATGTATTTACAAAAAAAAAATATATATGTATTTACATCAATTCTTTAGTACCCATAATACAAGCTCTGCTTAGTTTGGGACTAGATGGCGTTGTGTGTTAGATGTCCGAAATATTTATTATTGTTATTACAAATTACGTAATTCTTTTTTATGTGTTTGTTATTGTCAGGATAAGGTTTGCATAGAAGAAAATAAAAGGGATCCGGAGGTGTTATATTTCTTATTCACTCCAATATGTTACGACTAAGTGGAGTGAATACGTACACTGTATACACGCCCCAATGTATACATACACTGGGGCTTTGCCGGAAGTTCATACGGGCTTGCTAAAGTAAGATTTCCGGTAATTTTGAAAATTTTCACGAAAATGAATATGGATGTACGAAGTTCGACGGGTCAGGTAGTATACTATATAAATAACATAATTAGCTCAAATAAAAATGATATGGCTGTTATTACTCCTAAGCCGTGTTGTAGAAAATAATGATACTCTAAAAGGTACTTTAAATTATCTAATTTTACTTAATCTTAAACTCCCGAGTTGATGATGATAACGAAGATGTATTTCTAGTTGATAGATTGACGAGGTGACATAATCACGTAATAAGTATTAGTTAAACACCTTGGAAGTGCTTAGTCTATCAATCCGGTGAAATTGGTCAATGGTTGACCTTGATTGTTGGAATCAATGAAACATGCCTGCCGTTGTCAAATTTATGCAGTTTTAAGCTTTCATTTAACTGCACATTTTCGAATTTATTCGCTTTTTATTATGCCTTCATATATGACATTACAGAAGCTCTTTATGTATATGGTAGGTGCTTTTACTATTTTATCGGATTTTGGACTCATCATGATAGGATTTTTTCTTTCATCGGTTTCCATGGGGTAGATTAATTTAAAACCACCTTCTAAGTTGTAAATTTATGTGTATAATATCAATATTTACATTAAATGATATCTATGTGATAGATGACTAAAACAATTAAACAGATTGACCTAAACACAGAACCATAAAAATATCTAAACAGAACTATTACAAAATAGTTTTAGTGGAATGTCCCGGGAGAAAACGACCAATTAGATGAGACTTCAATTAACTAAATCTTTGGTCAAGTGGCTGAAAGTTTGTAGTCATACCCCACACCAGATGCTGCAGTTTCAGAAACGTCGTGTTCACTATCTTAATGCTATATTGCATACCTGGTATATCGTTAAAAGCTATTAAGCCACAGAAACCATAAGTTAATTATTTTATTTCAAACCTTATAACTTTACTACTGTACTTTATTTCTTGAAATTCAGGATATTCTTTCTCAGAAGTTGTTGATAGGTGTTGTTCTTCTTGTTACAATGATCTGTGCACAGTGATTATCATTGTATATCATATACAAATCCAATCAATAAAAATATTCACACTTTACTACATACACACGTAGTTATCCATATGCAACCTACTAAAATTCACATTTGCAAATAAAATTGGGTTGAATTTGAACCTTATACCTACTGTTTTCATGCGTACTAAAAATATTGGACAACCGGGCAACTTTATATGAAATAAAGACTGAAATTATTTTTTAGACTCTACCATATTTTTCGTTGGAATACAGTATTTCTTTACCTTTTAATGAACACAATAATATAAAAGCTTATTTCCTTAAATAACTCGTGTGTAAAACAGATACCTTCCCTCTTGGTACGTTGATATTGGTTGAATAAGATTATGCAAGATTATTTCAACACATTTCGCAGCGCTTTAAACATAAATTAATGAAGACAGAACATTCAAATCTCTAAAAGTACTTTTAACAGACGAAAATTACTCGACAGATACTTAAGTCACATATTTATATATTCGTGGTTCTTTACCATTAGTAGTGATTATATTACGAGTAAAGCTTCTGTTAAGGGCACAATCATGTCATAATAATGTTATAACAACAAAGGCAATGCCCTTGTAATCTCTGTAATGTTGTTGGTTTGTCTAAATTACAGTGAAATTGTTTGTGATGTTGTTACCGTCTTGAGAATGCCTTTTGTAAAGACTATATTTTTAAAAATAATAATGAATTGTTGGATGAGATGCGCGCTATTACTTTGTGCTTTTTTTTTCTACATATAGCTAAGAAATAAATACTAATACTTATTGGAGTATATACGGAGTTATGATACGTTACAAGCAATACTTGTATGACATTCGTTGTTTCCTACCGTCGTTTTTACCCGATTACGTCGAAGGGAAAAGGAAGGACAATAGTTTTGGAAGTCTATGTTTGTTTGTATATTATATTGTAGCGATTAAACTAATTAATGGGCTTAGTCTCTATAAAATTTATAAAAAGTTATTCGCAGTCGGATTATAATTGTTTTTAAGTTTTTCTTGTTCCCTAATATTGTTGATGGGATACACGTAGGGGTTTTAATATGTTAAGAATGGTCACCCATCCAAAGATTGACCTGGCTAGAATTGCTTAACTTGCATTGCAGGTAGTTATTAGTGAGGCAATCCGAGGCGGCTTCTCAATAATCTGTTGTGTTGGTCTGTGTTCGTGGCATCTATCTACTAATGTATGTATTTCTGTGGTGGGGACTGCCCTGGGCAAGTATTATAAGAATGTACTGCACAATGTTTTCAGTAAGAACTACTGCACTGTTTAGATATGAGGAGTGATTATTGTGTCCGTGGTCAGGATGGTGTCATTGTGCTTATTCTGGTCACTATCACGATGGCCATGGACAGAATATCAGCGGCTGGCATGTTTTGCATTGTCATCCATATGCTGAGTCCAAGACCATTTTGTCTTTTCAGTCATACTGTTCAAGTACTGTTATTAATTTTAAGTACCTGCGTAATATAAAGACAAAGTAAGTTTTTCTTATTATTAATTTTGGAAATTACTACCAGGTTACCACTTACTCCGAACCCGTCGTCGTTAAGATGTGTCATTCTGATGTAAATATTTGTAAATACTGTGAAAACGTAATGGAAATCTAAACGAACAAACCTGTTATTTAAATGAGTTGCTTGGATAAACCATGAGTATCGAAATGAGTGTTTAAGTAGGATGGTATTTCTCAGTTTCAATTAAAGGAAACAGGATTGACGAGTGATATCAACGTGGTGCTACCTATCCTTTCCTGGTAGCCAATTATGATAAGACGAACCTTTGTCGGACGTATTAATAGTGAAAAAATCTTCCTTGAGTGGCTTTGAACACTTTATCATAGAATATAATTAAACACAGAAGAGCACAGTGGATTAAATCTTAATTATAGTATTATGGACTTTTAGGCGCTCATAGCCCAGTTGCACTCGGTGATTAGAAACAATCAGCGAGGGCAAGCAACGACGGCGCGGTCAGTACCTGGATGGGTGACCGCTTGTGGCATGTTACCATGAGCGTCTCCGTGATTCGGAGGTCACGTTAAGCAGTCGGTCCCGGTTGTTATCATAGGATAACAGTCGTGAAGCTTAGTTGGAGGCCTTCGGGCGGCTTAAAAACATCCAACGGTAAGATTACATAGCTACAACGGTGTCTTGCCAGTCCCCAACCCGCACTTGGCCAGCGTGGGGACGTATGGCCTTAACCCTCTCCTGAGAGGAGACCCGAGCCCAGCAGTGGGACATTATGGGTTGTTGATTGATTGATTGAGATAATTGGAATCATTTGTTAATAATTAAATCGATAGCTAGTAGTATGGTATGTTTATTAACATAATAAGAAACCAACCTCAATTGCTGCACTTAACAATTTAAAAGATTTTCGCATCAAAAGCTTTGACCTGAATAAATAGAATTTAACATAGGATAAGGTACGACGGGCTAGCATATTAACTGTCTCAGTGGTGCGTTAACGTATGCGACTGCTGTGCCTTAGGCCTCGGGTTCGATTCTTAAATCGGATCAAATGTTTTTTTGATCTGCAAATATTTGTTTGAGAGTTATTCTATTTTCTATGTATAATATGTATCTATTTACAAAGAAAAAACTATATAAGTTTTCCAGAACACAGGCTCTGCATAGCTTGGGACTAGGTGGCATTGTGTAAGATATCCGAAATATTATTATTATTATATGATTACTTCTTACCATGTTACAAAAGTCTCTAAGTGAATTAAGATTTTAAAAAATCAGCCAATATTCCGTACAGGCTTGTAGATATATTATATGATGTAACTAAAAAAATATGCTTTCCGCAATTTTTCCTTCATCTGTGCTATAAGACGTCGCTACGTATCAAATTTCAAGATTCCGAGTTCAGGTTTTGATTCCTTTGCGACTGTCGAAAATTTGCTGCATAAACGGCTGTATCTTTTAATGACGTTGGCATAGAATTTAGATTTTTTACAGTTCTAATTGAATTAAAATTGAAATAAATTTCAGCTTGATACTCCAACGGTTCCCTGAGAACACGAGTCTCTATAGATAGACGGACAACAAAGTAATTCTAAAAAAAAACTAGGGATTCGTTTTTTTCTCTTTAGGTTCCCCTAAAAAACCGCAGCCAATTGCCATATAGAAAAAACCTGTGGCACGTAAATGAACAAGAATTAGCACGTATCTTCCAGTAACGATGATAACCATATTCAGAAGATAAGGTTCATTTAATATAATTAGGAGTGCAAATCTTTAAAATTTTGGAAAGATAGTTGCAATATTAGCCACCAATTCAATGTCTTTTCTACTGTTGCTGTTGTTAAAGTAACAGCAAAAGAGACTGACAGTAAAGAACACCGTGTTCTTTACTTAAAGATGATCAGATTTTAATTAAATGTGATACAGAGAGCCGTAAGTCTAGATTAACATAAATAATAAAACTGAAACCCAACGTTGAAACTCATCGAGAGAAAGCAAGTCAAGAGAACTTAAATATAAGCCCTTACCTATTACAAAGTAACCACAATTACCGTTTAGTAAAATATATTGTTGAACTATGTAATGGTTTATTTATTACTCGTTGTGAATATTTAATGTCGATTTTATCGTTTAACATGAAGCCTACCTTGTTAGTACACGCTAAGATTTGTATAGACCCTTTGCTAATGACCATACTCTTGCAATTAACTTCGTAATTAACCCGGTACAAAATAGCACTTTATAAGAAATTATGTTTCTATACAAGCTTATGGTACTGTACTCTATCTGGTCACTATTGGTAAGAAGTATTATCAAGTCGATCGAATCGATAACAAAGACAAATCCTAAATGTAGTCTACAATACAAGGTTGTTTCCTGATTAGCTTTAAAGGCTCACGGCGGATAATTTATTGAGAAATTACTTTCAAATAAATTTTGAATACATAGAACTTTTTTCACAGATGCTCATAGCCTAGCAGCACTCCGTGATTAGAAACAATCACCGAGGGTAAGCAACGACGGCGCAGTCAGTACCTAGATGGGTGACAGCTGGTGGCAGGTAACCATGAGCGTCTCCTTGATTCGGAGGTCACGTTAAGCAGTCGGTCCCGGTTATTTTCATACCATAACAGTCGTGAAGCTTAGTTTTAGGCAGTAAAAACATCCAACGGCAAGATACTCGTACGTAGCAACAACGTAGTCTTGCCAGTCCCCGACCCAGCGGGACATTATGAGTTGTTAATGGAAAGAGGTTTTTTCAAGAGAAATCATTAAATATTTTGCATATTTGAAATAAAAGAGAAAATAAAGTACTTTTTCTTATTATTTATTTTAATTCTCTTTACTATTGTTTCTGCAACGTACGCTGTTCCAGAAACTGAATGTATTTTGAGACTCGTTTAAGAACGTAACGGTTTTCAGAATATTGAATATATTTCAGTAAGTAAGTGAAAATTGTCGAAGATTTATATGAAAAATTATGTAGATATCATAATATTAAAACTAAGATAGTATCAATGGGGATCTTGAAATTGGATGTTTAAACAAAGCAGCTCGTAACACACTTTATATAAACTAGTCATCAACGATGGGTATTGTGTACTAAACACTATTCAGGTCCTCTTCGATCAAACACAACCAACACTGGCCTTGAATAGCCTCATCAGTCGCTTTTCAAGGGTAGGGTTAAATTGGCTTTGTCATGGCTTAGTCATGGCATGGCATTTGCGGCTTTAAAAGGTTGATAACAATATTTATACTTCATAACATAAATCAATTCCTACTAACTCATACTAATATTTTTAAAAGTTACTCAGCTTGCCTCCCTATATATTAAACCACTAAAACTAAACCACTACATCGATTTGGATTAATCTCGGTAAAGAGATAATTTGAACCTTGTTTGGTTACCTGGGCTAGTTTGGTTGTGATAACCGACATTACCGCGGGGGGGAGACGCGAGCAAATGCTAGTTTTGTTATTATATAGTATAGCCTGATGGTGAGTGATTACCGTCGCCCATGGACACTCGCAACATCAAAGGCGTCACAAGTGAGTTGTTGGCCTTTGGGAGCTGAGGATGGAGATGAGGATAGAGATGGGAAAGGGATGGGGGCATAGGCCTCCAGTGTCCTCACTCACTCAGTGCAATACAACGTAACAGCTGTTTCACACCGGTTTACTGTGAGGCCGTGGTATCATTCCGGTTGAGCCGACCCATTCATGCTCTCCCACGGTGAAATTTTGAAACTAACTTTGCCTGTGTGTTGTGCTAAGCCACTGGCGGTAAAAACTGTGTTTGATATTTCTAAACTAGTAGTAACCGTGTTCTTGAACTTGTTTGTACGGATAATATTTCTTGAATAAAATATCTAATTCTTTTTTGTATGGGCCTGTCTGTGATTCTAATCTGCCTGATGAAAAGCATGAGCAGAATCTAGGAGTGGAGATCACCACATTCATTTTGAATAAGCCCTCACTATGGCGTCCTAGTGATGTTTCTACATCATTGGGCCTCCGGCCTCACACTCACTAACAAAACAGGTCGCCATGAACTGCACGAATGCTGTCATCTTAGGTTGATCTTCTGTATGAGTGTAATACCGTCCCGGTTGAACTAGCCCGTTCGTATGGCAGTAGTAGTCTTTATACTCACATATATATTTCAAAGTAACAATTACATCTAAATATTTAATAAATGCTTTGGGAGATAAGTAATTAAAACATCAATGGAATACCCTCAGTTTGTAAACTTATATTAAAATTATCATACTTATACTCGTACATTGGCCTTCTCATTTGCAGCATTTCAGCAGATATGAATCTGTGGCAACTTCCACATACAATGCAAACAGAAACACACTACAGCACCATCTATTGAAGATACGTCGTACTACGGGTAACAAAGGCAACAAAGAATCTACCAATCCTGAATCGCACAGTAGAAATTCTCTCACCAATTAGCGTTCATACAACATATGAACTGTTGGATAGTAGCCCGCCAGGCATGAGCAACCCGCCTGGTCGGAGGATCCTCCCTTTATATTGGATGGACATTAAAACCCTGCCCTCCACAAATCGTATCTGAAATCTGCTGCTGAAAATGATTTAGTTGTTTCTATTTGGCTCCGTTCATTTACTTTATCTCCGATGTTAATCATTCTTAGAGTTGAAGATTAACTTTCATAATTTGTATAACTAGTCTGAAAAAGAAACGTAACAAAAAAACTCTCATTTATTCGGTTTGCCTTTTGTCTTGCTAAATCTTACTACTAATTAATGCGGAACATTATGAAGATGTATTGTTGTTTGTTACCGAACTTTCTTTTTCTTTTTTTTTAAAGACAACTACCTTGTTATGAATATACGTGAACACATATCTACTCTGTCGTGGGGGAGTTTACAAACATGTAACGGACACAAATATCACCCTGACTCAGGAAAACAATTTGTGGATCACACAAAGTGTTGGTCGATGTGGAATTCACGACACTTGGTGCAATAGAAAGCGGCGTGACGATCGTTAAAACCACTAGGCAAATTATGCAATCAAATGTTGCTTACTTTTTAACTTTAGATGTAACTTTACAGTAATGTAGCTTATTTATCAAAGTAGCGCATAGACAAAAATTAGAATTATATATCTTTCATTAATTAACTTTTAACACGCACTCATCATCATCACCATCATCAGCTTATCGCAGTCCACTGCTGAACATAGGCCTCTCCAAATTCACGCCACTTAGTTCGATCTATGGCTTCTCGCATCCAGCTCCTGCCAGCCGTCTTGTGCAAATCATCGCTCCACCTGGCTTGTGGACGTCCTACACTACGTTTGCCGAGACGCGGTCTCCACTCAAGGACTCGTTTACCCCAACGGTTATCGGTTCTTCGGCAAATGTGGCCAGCCCACTGCCACTTCAGCTTGCTAATCCTGTGGGCTAACACGCATTGTAAACGTTAAAACATTTATTTTATCAGTAGGTACAATACGAGTTCCAAATATAAGCTACTAATGTAACAAATATTTTGTGATACCATTAATGAAAACTCCATTTAAGACAAACAATTTATGTCAAGAAACTTATGAATTACGCGACTGCTACGGTGTGGTAAGCACTTACCAGAGTTCGCCCCTTGGGTGTGAATTCGGAACAAACCCTTTTGAAGACGCCGTCTAAGTCGTGCTACTAATTTTAAACTTTGGTCGTAGAAAAGGCTTCTGAAATTAAAATCATTGTTTTATGTAATCGCTTCGTTTAATAAGGGGATTAAATTGAAACTCTTTTGTATGATTTTATATTCGATTTTCATACAAAATAATTTGTTTGAGTAAAACAGACGCAACTTAAAATTGTATTTTTGCAAAATTCGAAACTGCATACTCTCTTCAATCAATCAAATCAACAAAATAGATCAATCAAAAACGGTGTAAAAAATTTATGTTTTGTTTTGCATCAAGGAGTGTGCCATAGTACGTGAAAAACCCAATATAAACCTTATAGTAGCCGTTCCCCATATTCCACTTTCGTTTACAATTAAGTATCTCATGATGTTACATTAAATATTTAAGCGTCCACTGTTGGACATAGGCCTTTCTTCTTTTTTTTTACGTGTGGAAACCCTGTGGTGTGTCTGAATCGGAGCGACTAAAACCACACGGTGTGCCACTGAGACGAGAGGGATCAGGAACTGCTGTTATTGACACATCCGGATCCCTCCCAGCGCCTTTCCACACTGAAGCGGGCATCGTCCGCTAGTGTATTCTCTAACTAGGCGACGTACGGGCATACACATAACGTCACCTATATCCCTCCCCAAGTTTTGCCACAACAACCGCTAATGCGTTGCCCGGATTCAACCGGCACACATATTGCCTTCGTTGATGATTATGTCATCCAATACCAAAAGAATTATCAGAATTCGTTGAACTATTTCAGACAAAAATTGAAACATAAAAATCGACAGTCCATAGACACTACAAATTTTTAATATTAATATAGATATATAAAAATTTAACAAAAATAACCTAAAATGTCGGACTTTTTTATATACTAGCGCCCTGCAGTAGTATTACCCGCAGGTTTTATTGCTTTAGAAACGGATGTTGTCCATGCACAAATTTTGTTGTAAAATCCTTTTTTTTAAATAAAAGTGGCATAAGTTACTCCTTATAACATATGCAAGTGAAAGTCTCGGTAAAACCGGTTCAGCCTTTCCAGAGATTAGACAGAACAAACATACTGATAGTTAAACAATTTTTTTTTAATTTATATTATGCTGTTCACTTTGACACTTCTATTTTATTTACTAGTACAGAAATAGATAAATCCAAGTTAAACTTGTACCATACATGCATTAATTTTCACTTCTTTTGAAAGCATAAACTGCGTATGTTACCATCTATATCGCATTGAAATGTAACTTACAGGTAGGTACATTACTTAAATCCATTTTCTTGCTCTTCAAACGCGGAAACAAGTATATATACAGAACGCTGACCTTGCGCAGCGTACAAATTCATATAAATAGAAGCACTTACTGCAAAATAGCGTTCCAGAAATAGGAATTACATATTTAAACCCTTGGCGCCTGGTAGCTATTACCACACGACGCCAAGGAAGTGGTCAAACTATAATTCGAGAGAGAGTTCATTAGTAATGTTGTTGTTGTACATATAGGACGCATTTATGAGTTCAGTTTAACTGAATAACCAATTTCTATTCCATATCTATGCTGCAGTTTACGCAAACGGATAATATTTTGAACGAAATTGTTTTGCGACACTGCGGTTTACTTTTCAATTTATTGATTATTTTAAAGTCAAGTCTAATAAAATCAACTAAGTCAATCGAACATTTAAGCTTGATCAAAGTATTTCACAGATCATCAACCACCCATAATGTCCCACTGCTGGGCTCGGGTCTCCTCTCAGGAGAGGGTTAAGGCCATACGTCTCCACGCTGGCCAAGTGCGTGTTGGGGACTATTACAGATGTTTTTGTCAAAATTTGTCACATTTCGATTTACGTTTGTAAATAAATAAATAAATATTTAATTTCGGACAACTAACTTATAACGCCACCTAGTCCCAAGCTTACCAGAGCTTATGTTATGGGTACTAGAAAAGTGATATAAATACATGTATCGTTTTTTTGTAAATACATACATTTTATGTATAAAAAACAGCACAATAAATATTTGCAGATCATACAAAAGTCTGATCCGAGCCGGGAATCGAACCCGAGACCTCAAGCACAGCAATCGCATACGCGACCTTGCGCCCCCGAGGCGGTTAAGGTTTCGGACACACACGATATCTAGTCTCAAACTATATAAATATTATATCTTATATATATAATATTTGCAGAATATACAAACATTCGGTACGTGCCGCGAACCCTAGACCTCTAGAACTGTGCCATCAGGGCAGCCATAAACATAAACTTATCAATTATATATCAATTACCATCGCCCATGGACATCTGCAACACCAGAGGCGTCACAAGTGCTTTGCCGTCCTTTGGGGGATAGGGAGGAGGATAGGGATGGGGGCCTCCCCCTCCAGTATTCTCACTCACTCGGTGAAACACAGCTCAGGCGCTGTCTCACACCGGTTTCCTGTGGAGCCGTGGTATCACTCTGGTCGAGCCAGCCCATTCATCCCGAAGCGTGGCTCTCCCCCGGTAATATGTTAAAATAATTTTGTTTTTGTTTTTCATACTTTTACTTCATCACCACTTCATAAAATAAAACCCATCACCATAAAATCCATCAAATGGTTCAGAATCAGAGTCACAGAGACTTAAATATTCTTTTCAGCCATGAAAAAGCAAACAGTTTGTGTTAATAATCTTTAGCAACAGTGTGTGTGTTATAAACTGTTCTTTTATCTCGACAGAACTCTGTACAGCAATTTTCTTACGGAGACAAATAAAAAATAAGCTCACTTCATTATCCCCTGACGTTCTTATCTCGCCGTACAATTTACTATTCACAGTGGAACGCCAAACGTAATTGTGCGATGTTTTCTTTAGAGCATCGACTCTGTGGCTAGGCGAACTGCCAAATAGCTAACTTAAAAAAGTTAAAAAGATTATGACGTTTTATACACTTTAGCTTATAAATACGCGTTGGCTAAACGCCGAATTTGTGAAGTATTATGACACAAACGATAGTTTTGTTNCTACATTTTTAAAAGACTACTCTCGTATTATGATTTATACATCCTGTGTCGCGAGGGACTTTACCAACATACATGAAATGGACACAAAGCACAACCCAAACTCAGAAAAACAATTTTTCGATCACATAGTGTTGTCTCATTTTTTTTATGGAAATGATGATGATGGTGCAAATGAGCAGACGTATCGCCAAATGGTAAGCGATTACCATCGCCCATGGACATCTGCAACACCAGAGGCGTCACAAGTGCTTTGCCGTCCTTTGGGGGATAGGGAGGAGGATAGGGATGGGGGCCTCCCCCTCCAGTATTCTCACTCACTCGGTGAAACACAGCTCAGGCGCTGTCTCACACCGGTTTCCTGTGGAGCCGTGGTATCACTCTGGTCGAGCCAGCCCATTCATCCCGAAGCGTGGCTCTCCCCCGGTAATATGTTAAAATAATTTTGTTTTTGTTTTCCATACTTTTACTTCATCACCACTTCATAAAATAAAACCCATCACCATAAAATCAATCAAATGGTTCAGAATCAGAGTCACAGAGACTTAAATATTCTTTTCAGCCATGAAAAAGCAAACAGTTTGTGTTAATAATCTTTAGCAACAGTGTGTGTGTTATAAACTGTTCTTTTATCTCGACTGAACTCTGAACAGCAATTTTCTTACGGAGACAAATAAAAAATAAGCTCACTTCATTATCCCCTGACGTTCTTATCTCGCCGTACAATTTACTATTCACAGTGGAACGCCAAACGTAATTGTGCGATGTTTTCTTTAAAGCATCGACTCTGTGGCTAGGCGAACTGCCAAATAGCTAACTTAAAAAAGTTAAAAAGATTATGACGTTTTATACACTTTAGCTTATAAATACGCGTTGGCTAAACGCCGAATTTGTGAAGTATTATGACACAAACGATAGTTTTGTTTATTTAGTATGTGAAAAAAATTACTGTCCTGTAATAATAAGATATAATTATACATATGTATGTTACCGTGAGATTGTAACGGTATTTACGGTATATATTCTCATTATCCCAGTAAGGTAGAAATAGTTTAATTACTCGACTAAAATAAAGATATATTTTTATATTCTACTTAATAACGACACAATATATCATCAATTTCTTAAGAAGTTGTCTAGATTAGTTGTACGTTTATGACACGCTTTTATTATGTATTGTGTCCTTCTTAGTCTTCTAAATACGTACGGCCAAGAAGCCCACAACATATTTTAATGTAACCTTTAGATTTAACGCTGGTATCGCTAGTATGAAAAGAAATATTATCATATTAATTTATGCCCGCGACTCCGCCTGCGTATATGTCACTTATCGCAGCAAATAGTAGCCTATGTGTTATTCTGATGTATCAGCTATATTACTTCAAATCCAAATCCGTTGAGTAGTTTTTACGTGAAAAAGAAACAAACATCCATCCATACAAACTTCCGCGTTTATAATATTAGTAGGATTATTAAATATATGAAGACATTTCTTTTAATAAGCTTCTCAATGATTAAGAGTAATTACGAGTACTAGTTTAGACTTTGGCGACTTTAAAAGAGTCTTTCTTTCATCAACAACCTATAATGTCCCACTGCTGGGCTCGGGTCTCCTCTCAGGAGAGGGTTAAGGCCATACATCCCCACGCTGGCCATGTGTAGGTTGGGGACTGAACTTTTTCAAGCCTACTTGCAATCTCACGGACACTTAATTTTAAAACTAGCACTACGACGTAGAAGGATATTGGAGAATATTATTTTAATCAATATCACGAAAATCATGATTCTGACTCCTGGATTTCATAGATCAATGATAAAGAAATAAGTTATAGACGCATCATACACTACCGTTTGATCTCAAAGAAGGCCGAGCCTACATTAGTTATTGTGTTTTAGTAGTTATAATTAAATAAATTATAGAAGATATAAATAAATATACCTGTTATATACCTACGACTTCTGGTTTACACTGTTCACAGGTGTACTTTTATTCTACAGAATCCTTATTAAGTCATTTTATGAAGTAAAATGCGACCAAAGTTTAATAAGTAAAATATTGACGTTTGATAAATCTCTGACTCTCTTTTGAATGTAGGTATTAATGTGTGTATTTTCCTTAAACTTTATGAAAGATTATTAATATGATGTTTACTTTTGAGCAATGAATTTTATTTTCGATAAGGAACTCAAATCAAATCTTATATTTCAAATGTTGGTAGTAATCAATATACTGACGTAAAAGACGGAGGACTTCTGTGGGGGGTGTGACGTCAAGTACGTCCTTTTATTAAATTTTATTAACACAACATAATTAGAGGAACTCTCTTTTCCTTTAATGAAAAGTCCCTAGGACGAAATCAGACGCATCTATTTACATGTTAGCATAGAAGCAATAGTATTAACAGTAAAACCATAACGAATTTTTTACGTGTGGAATCCCCCTCGGGCCTTCACCCTACTGGGGCTTGCGGCGGTGTGTCGGAATCGTACCGACTAAAACCACACGGTGTGCCACTCTGCGCCTGAGACGGGAGGGATCCGGGAACCACTTTCTTACGCCATCCGGATCAACGATATCGTACCTGCCCTAAGTAAGTTTCGAATAAGGAAGGTAATAATGATGATTACTACTATTTAAAGTGATCTATCGAGCCTTCAATGTGTGCGTTCTACCCATAATAATACACGGAGCCGAAACGTGGACAATTACGGTACGACTGGTCCATAAGCTTAAAGTCGCTCAGCGTGCTATGAAGAGGGCTACGGTGCATCAGAAACGAGGTGATCCGACAAGGAACCAGGGTCATCGGCATAGCTCACAGCATTAGCAAGCTGAAGTGGCAGTGAGCTGGCCACATTTGCCGTAGAACCGATAACCGTTGGGGTAAAAGAGTTCTTGAGTGGAGACCGCGTCTCGGCGAACGTAGTGTAGGACGTCCACAGGCCAGGTGGAGTAATGACTTGCGCAAGACGGCTGGCAGGAGCTGGATGCGGGAAGGCATAGATCGAACTAAGTGGCGTGCAATCGGAGAGGCCTATGTACAGCAGTGGACTGCGATAGACTGATGATGATCTTTCTTTCTTCTTTCTTTGAAAAGACAACTCCCACATTAGGAATATACATTCCTGTGTCGCAGGGATCTTTACAACAATTTATGGATCACACAAAGTGTTGTCCCATGTAGGATTTGAACCCACAACACTTGGTGCAGTAGTAAGTGGTGTGGCGACCACTGAAACCATTAGGCCAACCGTGTAGTGATGATGATTATCTATCTTTGTGCAAGTTTATTTTTTTATATATGAGCTTACCAAAATGTCTCTACTCTACCTGATGGAAAGCATGACCAGAATCCAAGATTAATGATCACCATACTACACAACAATGCTGTATGGTGACCTTAAGTAAGGCGGCCTATTGGAATGTTTCTATATCGTTGGGCCCCCAGTCTCGCAGTTACCAACGAAACACGACAACACTAATGCTGTCATTTTAGGTTAGTTTTCTGTGCGAGGGTTATACCGCCTTTTTCTTGCTTTTGACTTTAAAGCAATAATAATAGATCATTTTCTTACATCTGTTTTTGGAATTCAAATTATTATATCACATGTATACATATCATAAGAAACAGAAATGTGTTGTTTATCCTTGACAATCCGAGTAGAGACCCGACATGTCCAGCGTTGGTTCAAATTTGAAAATACTTGTATAGGAATTCGACCCATAAAGTATGACGTATAAAGAGTAAGTAAGAGAGATTTTTTATTCACAAACTCATTTATGTTTTTAATTTCTATTATGATGTGAATTATTTTCCTATTCCTAGTTCAAGTTTTTTGCATCCGACTTCAGCACATACACTTTCATATAGCATTTGCAAGTATTTTTTTGATCGTAGCCGGGCGCCGTACTTCGAAGTGAAAACCTGGTTTTAAAACCTGGTAGCGTAAATACGTCTCATCTTTGAATCCGAGTTGTTAAGCACTCACTCCTCAATTACAGACCGTTCATCGTGTATCCGTCCATTTTATCGTCCAACATATTTACTGTGGCACAAATAATTGCAACCTGAGTTTATGCAGCTGTGTACTACGTACTGCCCTTATTGTGCTTAATTGTTATTCTCTCGTAGTAATTATTAGGTCTCACGCGTTGTTGGTTTATTTGAGTTTCTTTCGTTTATAAAGGTTATACAGGAAAGCTATTTATATTAGTACACCCTTAGAAAATTATATTTTACGTACATTTTAGGTATAGAATACTGTATATTTGAACAATACTTCAACCTAATACAATAATTAATTAAATGTAACATTGCTAGTGTTATAATTATAGGAATAAATAACAAAAAATTACTTCTTCATCAATCATGTATAGTCTAGTATCCCGAGTCTATTTTTTACCATTTATTACTACATAGTAATAAATGGTAAAAAGGTAAGTAATAAATGGTATTTCTTAATACATATTAAGAAATTTTTTGACGATTAGCTTCATTGTGATGAGACCACTCAACTTTTACAAAAATTCTAGATCGATAGGACCCTCCGGAGCTTAGCACTACCCACGTGAAAAAAAAGGATATCGTGGCTGTTAAATTATATAAATATTAACTAAGAATCAGTGAAAAAAATAGGTAGTTAGTAATCATTTTTGATGACCTTATTATTGATATATATTAGAAGTAATTCCTATAATTAAACCATGTATTTTGAATAAAAGACCCGGAATTCTAGTCTAATAGGTACACCGCGTAGATTTATTTATATGCTTCAGTCTCTGTCCCATTATTTTCTCTTCCCACGAATTTTGCTCACCTTTACCCCACATTTTTCTTCTTATTTCTTTTCCTGAATTTAATATCTTTTTTTCTTCCATTTTCGTGTGTGGTTGCCGCAAAAAAAACTACCTCTTGTGAAAGACACCAACAAAAACAATCGGCCTTGACCGTAAAACAATAACTAACTAATAATTTTATAAGCTACCGTTGATCGTCAACTCTCTGTAGTCATCCGACTACTCTTAGTTGCTACACATGCTTTCATAATCCATAATCAAATCTAACTTGCTAGATTTGATTATGGACAAACATCGGGACAGGCGAAACTAAACAGGCTTTTGGCTGTTAAAATAAAACAGAATAATCACATATAGGTCCGAATTCAATATTAGATTTTAAATTTAAAATTACTGTGCTCATAACTTTACAATATAAATAAACATCACAGGTATTCACAAATAAAGGCAATTTTATCAACGTTCTTCGTTTATTTATTGAAGATTTCTTAGATGACAGTCATTATCGCTCTGTCGTCTTGCAATTCTAAGAATTTGAATTTCAAAATGGAAAATTAAGAGAAGTTTCTTGGAATTGGTTTTGTAAAATTAATTGCTACTTATGCTTTTTGACTAATGAAATAGGATTATTTTTCTTTGATTTTAAAATATTTAGCTGGAATACCGCGCCTATGAATTGGCGCACAGGGAGTGCCTATTCCTATGATCGTACTCTGTCGAGTCGTTGATTTTTCTGTAAATCAAGACGTATTTCATTTATTTTAAATGAGTACCAATCTGTTGTTCAAGTCAATGTAGTAAGTGAAAACCCTATTGTGTGTATATTAAAACACTAAAAAGCAATAATATAATTTCACTCACTTATATTAGCTATCGTGGAGATTATAATCATGATAATGAATACAAATAATACACAATTTTAACAAGAAACCGACTTCAACAACTGGAATTAATTGAAATAGGATATTCATTATAGTCGGTTCACCCAGTCGTAAGTTCTGAGGTAACAAGCATAAAAAAGTTGATTATTATCCGTTTGAAAGCTGGTGCTTGCCGTGTGGCTCCCGTTCCTATTTGAATTGAGTCCTATTCTTGAAGTCGGTTTTTTTAAAAATTATTTTTTGTAGTCGCTTAAAACATGAAAAGGAGTTTTTAACATTCTGTTCTCAGTAGCTCTATTACCATACGAATGTATATTATGCAATTTCACCGAGTGAGTGAGGATACCGGAAGCCCATACCACAATCCCTCTTTCCATCCCCCGAAGGCCGGCAACGCACCTGTGAAGTCTCCGGTGTGCAGATGTCCATGGGGGGCGGTAATCGCTTACCATCAGGCGATACGTCTACTCGTTAGCCCGTGATTACATAAAAAAAATCTATGAATGATAACTTGTGACCTAAACCCATTTACATTTTAAATAGCCAATGATAAAGTCACGCTTCTCAAAGCTAGCTTGTTCACCTGTTAAAGTACTGAGATGAACCTCCATTAAAGGGTCAATATTTACTGAAATAAATGTTAATTAATTTTTAGCAAAAACCAATATTTCTGGGTGAAATTACTTTTTAAATGAGTTTCAAAAGTAACATTTTGTTATTAAGAATACATAAGATACAGGATCGGAAGTATTATTATAATTTTAGTAAATCCATTATTAAGATATATATAAACAATGATGATCAAAACTTCAGCGAAAAACGCAAAAAAGTAACAAGTTGTTTCAGCAAAGTCATTAATTTCCATTCCCATCATTAGAATAATTGGCACTTCACCATTTTGCGCTTTTAACGGAACTTTTTGCCTCGCACAACTAACCTGTGGAACAAATAAGTTTTGGTATATACGGACCATACGATTTTCTAGAGTTTATGACTTTAGACCTGAAAGGCTGGCAACACGCTCGTTATTTTCCAGTTGTCATTCTTTGAACCTCCCGATGAACCACCTTAACCTAACAATTAAACATGAAATGCTTTTTTTATGTACAATAGAGCACTCTGAATTGCATTACGACTATAGACCAAAATACATACTTAGTTTCGTATTATATTTGAAGCCTTTCATTTGCTTCGCGTTCCTTCTGAAATTATTTAGAGAATAAACAAATCATTTTTAATAAAAAACGGTTTGCACTCAGGAGTGCTGGCATGCAATGTAATGTACAACGTTAATATTCAAGTGAAAACTCGAATATTAACGTTGTGCATTTTTGATATTCTGGAATGGTTAGGGAATAATTTTGCACGAACTGCTTTAATTATCAGTATAAAAGTACTATAATTTATGTGGTAAAATACAATATTAATTTATTGCGCTATCGTACATAAATATAACAATTTATGGTCTACTCTCCCTCCGTCTTACGAACTTTCTATCAGGTTACGTGTTCTGACGCGAGTTTAACATTTTTTACCCATCTCAAAAAAGTGCACAACGCGGCTAAAGAAGTTTTCACTTCAAAAATAACTTTCCCGTAAAGAATAAATTCACGTATATTATGTAGATTGCATAAATATTTGTCCCGTGAATAGAACCGGCAAGTATTTATATCAGAGCCGCATTGGGGCGGGTTCGTCACATACTTATCGCAAATATTTATATACATACTAGTTGACCCGGCGAACTTTGTACCGTCATATGCATTTTTGTGAAAAGTTTCAAAATTACCGAAACACTTATTATTTTTTTTTTTAATAATAATTATTTATTGTAACAAAGTATGGATACAATTGAAGTGCAAACCCTGATCCCCAAACTAACGTGAGCTGTATTTCGGGAATCAGTAAGTTAAGTAAAATAATGACACAATAAACGTTTACATTGACTGCCTCGGTGGCGCACTGGTAGCGTACGCGACTGCTGTCCATGAGGTCTCGGGTTCGAATCCTGGGTCGGACCAAATGTTTGTATGATCTGCAAATATTTGTTTCGGAGTTTGGGGGTTTTCTATGTGTAATATGTATGTATTTACAAAAAAAAAGTATTTTTGTATTCATATCAGTTATCTAGTACCCATAATACAAGCTCTGATAAGTTTGGGACTAGATGGCGTTGTGTGTTAGATGTCCGAAATATTTATTTATTTATTTATACATGCAACATACTAACATAATTGATTTATTAATTTTGCGTGTATTATATGCGTTATTTTAGTAAGCCTGTGTTAACTTTCTGTAGGGCCACAGTGTATGCTACACGACGACTAAGCGGACTAAGAAAATATACACTTCCAATTGTCTTTTATATTTTTTTAATAGGTAGGTAAGTAACAAAGACAAAAATGAAAAGGTTTTTCATTTTTGTCTTTGTTACTTGTCATCATCATCATCAGGTTTTAATAGTCTACTTATGAACATAAGCGTCTCCTGAGCATTGAGATTTAGACTTACTTTGGCTTACCGTGGGGGAAATTACGCTTCGGCACGCATGGGCCAGCTAGAGCGGAGTTATACCACCTCACAGAAAACAAGTGTGAAACAGCGTTTACGCTGTGTTTCACCGAGTGTGTGAGGACACCGGAGGCCATAGGAGCACCCTCTCCTCCCATCACCCTCCCCATCTCCCAAAGGCCGGAAACGCACTTGTGAAGCATCTGGTGCTACTGGTTTCGAAAAAACAAAACTATAGCACGGGCCATCACGGGCCGGTTTAGAGCTTGTTTCAAGCTTTCCTTCTCCATGCAGTGATGTTGTCCTCTGTAGTTTGTGCCTTTGTGCCTCTTACGACACCTGCGGTATGAATAGGGGTGGTATTCTTAATCCGTCACCACGCGCAAATCCGACAATATAAGAATGAAATATTAGGATATCAAAGTACGTTCCTGTTCCGTTCTGTAATATTTTCGTTTACGTAGCTATGTTGAGACCAATCTCAAAATATTGTTATAGAAAAGGTACATACATGGTTTTGGTTTACAATCAGTACCTATTTATATTTTTTTTATTTATTTGCTACTTACTTTTCTAAAACTTTAGATAAAGAATTATGTTCAACCGTTCATCCGAAGGCCAGATACGAATTTACCAACATATTACGTAAAGTTCTTAAGAAATACATATACTGTTACTACGACCACAATAAATCATACCAATCGGGAACAACATGACGCCAGTGGCCTAAATGGAATTTCTTAATATATCACACTTTCGTCAGCTGTTATCACACGTGATCACCTTATGCACTAATTGTGTCGCTATTATAGTTCATTAAATTTTAATTTATAACGCAGCATCAGATTAACACTGTAGCTTTTACACCTAAGCCGTCGTCTTATCATTAGCAGGGCATCAACATAACTACCCAATTATTGATAAAATAAGACATTTATGGCAGCTGCTTGATTAAATAACAATTTAATATATCCGTGTTGCACCCGACTGCATAAGGTTATGAGAACTACCGACTGGTTTTTCGGAATTTCAACTTCATATGATAAGATAGAGTCGTCTCGTGAAGTTTATTAGTCTCGGACGCTACCTTATAAAGAAATACCGCGATGTTATCCACAAACAACATTTTTGTTCAAAATTCCACGCGCTAATATGTCCTAGTTTTTTTATGTATGGGCCTGCCAAAGTGACCCTACTCAGTCTGATAATATGAGCAGAATCCAAGGGTGGTGGTCATCATATTCATTACAAATGTAGATAATGCAACAATGCAGCATGGTGATCCACACCATGGAGGCCTGGTAAACGTATGATTTAGTGTAAATAAACTTTACTTAAAAAAAAAAATTATTCCGCCCGTCCCAGGTTGTGGTGATGGTATTGAACTGTAATGTATTGCTTGATTTTCAAATTCAGTTAAAATTAAAGGGATATACCTCTAGAAGAAGACCAAAAATGTATACGACAGTACATAAAGTGCTTAAAATCAAGAGTCAGTTGATCGGTAGCAGCTTATAAATGTATAGTTATCGTGAAAAGGCACCTAAAGCTTTTAGTTACATTCTTTAAATTACAATCTTTTGAGATAAGATGTGCTTCTTATCTCAGTATTAAAAGCCTCAAGGCAGTATGGAGTTTATCGTTGATCGTTTACCGCAGCTAAGATTGTGTATTCAGCAGACTATTATCAACAGTTTGGATATCAGAAGTCGTTATAAGTATAGTTCTCCTGTTCTCTGCAACGTAGTATTCATGTAAAGCTCTCATGTCTCATCTCATCATCACCTCCTAGCTTTTATTATTTCCAAGATTAATTGGTGTTAGCTACTAATTCAAAACTTTCACCTGAATAGTAGTTTTTCCACGGAGCGACTGGCATCGGTCCTCTACGGTACCTGGCCCGTTCCCGGGCCTGGCGGACCGGTAGATTTCTAAGCCGCTCCCGGTCTCACCCTGCCATCTCCTTCGCAAGCATAACTTGTTCGCAGAAAGAGACGGCAGAGTTCCACGCGCTTTCGCTCCGCAACCCCCACCCTGATGGCCGCCAGGAGATCACGCCTCAGTTCTTCCCACGCCGGACGTTCCGCCAGCGTATGGAGCGCCGTGTCTACCGTCTGGCCATCGCAGTGGTGGCCCTCAGGCGTTGGCTCCTTGCGGATCAGACACAGGTGCTCTCCGAAGCATCCTTTCCCCGTGATCACCCGTGTCAGCCGATATGAGAGGCTCCCATGATGCCTCTCGAGCCAATCCTCTGTAACGGGTCTTACTGCCGCAATAACGACGCGCCCAATCCTCCGCAACCCTGAGGGTGAAATGAAGTCGAAGATTGAAAAGTTGTCAGTACATTTGAGGGTACTGACTTTCCAATAATGATTGTCATAGGTTTTAATAACAACCGGAACCGATGGTTTCACGGGCCAGTATCACTGCCATATTCCATACTCCGGGCTGCCGTTAAGAATTTCTTGTAACCCAACAGTAGTCCGACCCGCGCAGACCTGTTTGTAGTTTGTAGACCAACGCAGCAGCTATAGCACTATGTAAGCAATTATTTAAACTCCAAAAAGGACTGTTTTTGTTTAAAAGTAGCTTGTGGTCCCGTAAGAATGAATTGAAATCCTATTTCAATATAATACTACAACGTGTAAAAATGATACGTTGCCCACGATGAAAAATACAGAGTAGTGAATAGAAACCTATTCATCCAATGGCTTTAGTAAGAGGCGACTAAGGGAACGAACTACGCAGTCTTTTTCACTTTGTGGAAAATATTTACCGTAGAGTGGTGATACTTTGATTCTTGATGAAGGACATAAGCTATTTTTTGCTGCGACAAATGATATACGCGCGGGCGAAACCAATTTTGATAGAAAGGCGATAATATAAGAGTACCTTACTTTAATGGTATGAGCAGCCAGTCACCAAAACGGCTAGAGCAAAATGTTCAACATATTAACATGCACTTCTAATATGTATTAAGTATTCGAGTTGTTTTCTTAAATTAGCATACATCATAGAGCGTGCAGGCTTAAAACTTAGAAAACCATCATCATCATCACCACCATCATCATCATCAGCCTATCGCAGTTCACCGCTGGACTTAGGCCTCTCTGATTGCACGCCACTTAGTTCGATCCATGGCTTCTTAGAAAATCAGGTTTATTTCATTGATTGAAATAAACCTTGACTGACAAACGTTTAAATTATTCTCTAACATTCTGCTACGAAAGTTTATGCTAGATTGTTTAGCGAAAAATAATGTTTACAGGTGAAACACAGAAGTAAGGAATCTTATTTAGCTTGAATATTTTTATATGATTAAAACTTAAGACTTACAAAGCGTGAACAAGTTAAAGTACTTCTTGATATATAAATATAAACTAAATTTATTTTTAATATAACTTTGTCCAGGTGTTATTTTCCTTCAATTTAGTCTACGAGTTTTAGTCCAGACGGTGTAAATTATGCGAAGTTACTTACTTACAGGAGAGCTTGGGTACACGGAGTAATTACTTGTGATTATAGTCATATCTTTTTGACTTCAAAATATGAGGACTTTTTTATTAGGTTATGTTTATTGAAGTCTGATATATAATTATAAAAAAAAATATTTTTAGAATATACTTATATACACTTTTTTATATATTTTTAGAACTTATGTAGTTTAACCACCGTGCAGCATATTGTCGAATAATTCTAGTAATCCATTGATTTTGATTTGAAGTTTTACCCTTAACTAGTGATATGTAAAAATTATAGCACTACGAACTGACCCGGCAAGTTTCATATTTTCTTTTCGTTTCTTTTGTAAATATCTTTAAAGTTTTTGAAAATATTAGTGATTAGGCCCGCTTCAGTTTCACACATAGTGAAAAAAAATTAGGTTATCTTTTTATTTTCTTATATATAAACCTTGTCCTAACAACAACGAACACATACAAAAAAGAATTATCTAACTTGGTACAGCCGTTCGGAAGTTATGCGCAGTATGTACATACAATTTAGTGACTCATTTTTATTTATATAAATAAAGGACATGTAGTCTCACATACTTTCTCGTATTACTTTCAAAGTAAATTTCTGTTATGATATTTAACTTGAATGATATCCATAAAAATCCTATAAAAGCATTGCATCTATGAAAATTACTTGTTGTGAAAACAATACAACTCGAGAGATTCTTAATCCGACATTCTACAGAGTAAAATCAGTAATGTTACTTCTGCAGTATATTTTGCGAAATGTAGATGGTTTTTATTAAAAATAGACTCACAGTTCTATAGCACCCAGTCCCCTTTTAGCATCGTCTTCATATAGTAATAACCGTTCGTTAAATATTTCAAGTACAACCGAATATTTCTAAACGATAATGGCGAAATTTATTGAGTGTTACATTAGCTAATTTCGTTTTGATTGACAAGCCAAGGACCTGTCGTTCACTTCTAAGGTGAAGGGTATCTAACTGCCTGAAATTGATTTATTCTTTTAATGATAATTTTACTATTTATGATGAATTCAGATCAGTTGCACTTTGTGATTAGAAACAATCACAGACGGTAAGCAATGACAGCGCGGTTAATACCTGGATGGGTAACCGCTGGTGGCATGTTACCATGAACGTTTCCGTGGTTCATACGTCACGTTATGCAAACGGTTCCGGTTGTTATTATAGGATAACAGTCGTGAAATCGCACTCGGCCAGCGTGGGGACGTATGGCCTTAACCTTCTACTGAGAGGAGACCCGAGCCCGCTGTGGGATATTATGGGTTGTTGATGATGATGAATTCACGCATGAAACTTAGTTTTTCAAAGTTCATAGTTAGTTACCATATGTTTTGAGATAGAACCGAACATACTGTTCTTTTTAATTACAAAATATAGACTTACTGAATAAGAATTTTTGATTTAACGATAACGTCAGCCAAAATAAAAATTTTTGAATATTAATTTCGGAAGTTTTCTATTCTGACCTATTGTTATCTTTGTTCTAATTCAAAGGCTAACGTACATTCGTACGTGTTTTTACACACTTTATATTCCTAAAAAAGGGTAATTTAAATTAATGCGAAAGCTGTATTATTTTCCTTCATTTAAATTCCACAATTTCGACCTGTTTTAGCAAGAACGGAATGGAATTTATGCTTGACGCTTCATGTTCGCAGCGATCCTACCGAGATAACTGGAATCAAGAACTGAATTCTTCTTCGTTTGATTTAATTTACTTATAAAATATGCATTCGTTTCTAAAACCACTGTTACAGAGTCCAAATTTTTTAAAAAAGGGTTTGAGTTTTTCTCAATTGACTATTTTGGAAATGCATGACATCTTTCAATGCATAAAAGAGATCTTTGTCAAGAAATAAAGCGCATTTTTGCGTCAGTATCATGTAACATTTATTCTGAAATCCTTAGATTGACAAATTCTTGTGTATTCTTGTGTTTGTAGTTTGTCTAGCCGTCACCGAGACGATTCACTTATAACTATCATAATTAATTATGAGTGTAAACACATTTTTAAACTACTGATTTTTACTTCATTTAAATTGATATGAATACGTCAATATTCTAATTGATGTGTATGAATGATTAAGCGTAAGTTAGAATGTTTATTAATCCTGTGGCGACTTCCACATACAGCGCCAACAAAAGCACACGACAGCACCATTTGCCGATGATACACAGAACTACGGGGTAACGTGGTGTACGAAGAACCTACCAATCCTGCATCGCACAATAGAAATTCTTGGACCGACTAACATAATCACTTCGCCTGGTCCGAGAATCCTCCCTTTGTGTGGAAGGGACATGATTACCGTTCCTCCACACTCCAAGATAAGTTTTTTTAATTATGTGTGAACTGAGAGTCAACTGCACGAATTATAATCATCATCAGCAACAGCCCTAATAGTCCATTGCTGGGCATCGGCCTGTATTCAGCAATAATACACAAATGACGATAATTTAATCATAGCAAGAATATAAATTTATTTTGTTACACGGAGACGAGAAATTGCCGTGACGATACGAATTACACATGATATGTAAGCGCAATTACTTGGAACTATTGGAAGGAAAACCGTCATTTGTTGAGTTCGTAAAGGTTAAGACACTCTCTTTTGGAAGCCATCGAATTACTATGACCCACATAACAAACCACTGAAACACTTTCTCGGATAAGCTGAATAATGAAAGTGATTAGGAGAAATATAGTCTGTGGTTTGATATCTATTTCGTAAACTATCTATTAACACTAACTCTACTGCTAACTTATCGCATTCCCCGTTATAAACAAGCTTCTCAAATTAGATAGAGCGTTGATCTAATTCTATTATTATTATCAGCTTTTATGTGCTATCACTAGATAACTTATTTATCCGCTTTGTAGATAAGGTCAGTATTGACATCGCGTTTGCTCAGGGCTAGGTAAAGTTTGTTTTATTTATTTTGTTATACAGAAGTATGCTTGCAGCCACACACTATCGGTTGGCAAATTGAGAACGGTTTTGGGATCAGATTACTCGCGGTGTTTGAACAGTACAGTACAAAAAGCTATCACGCCGTTAAAGCTTCGCCATCTGAATAAAGTTGCGCAAGGTCTTTTATACTTTATCACAGTTTCACTTTTTTTGAAGGTTGTATTTATTATAAATGTTTGCATCCTGAGAAACCTAGTTACTTTGCGTACAAAATTTAAAGAAAGTAGTGAATCCTAAAAAAGATTTCGTAAAGTATTAACACTATCATGTCAAGGTATTTTACCTTTGACTTGCCTAACCAACCTTAAACAAACAATAAAACGGCCCTAGTCAAGGCCTTTTCATTAAATGATTTTTGAGCATAGATCAGAGGTGAAATAACTCAATTATCATCGTCATCATCATGAACCTACTACAGACCTCGCTAGGCCTCTTCTATTGCACGCCATTCTGGCCGATACTTATAATCATCAGAATTATAGTTTGAAACTATGTAGTAACACATTTCTTCTAAAATTAACACTTGTGATACCACGGCCTCACAGAAAACCGGTGTGAAACAGCGCTTACGCTGTGTTTCATCGAGTGAGTGAGGATACCGGAGGCCCATACCCCAATCCAGCGCCTCCTATCCCCCTCACCATCCCCCTTCCCCCCAGGCCGCCATGCTGCATTGTTCTTTTTCGCTTTGAGGAGGATGGTGACCACCACTCTTGGATTCTGCTCATGCTTTCCAGCAGGCAGGGCAGAGTGATTTTGGCAGCTTAAATATAAAAAAAAAAACTTGCAGAAATCATCGTCTGTCAACTTCAAAGAAATATAACTCTTATTATAGTTTAGAATGTACCTTATTACGAACGGTATGAGATACAAAGCTTTGTTCTGATTAAATTATTAACAATCGTTAAGCAAGTATTAACAACAGTTAACAAGGTGGCTTGAATAACTTTCTCAGTTCGTGAGTTTTGATGGCATCGAAGCGTAACTAATGTTAGTATGGAGAACATAATTTATTTATTATGATGTCTCTATGGGACATAATGTTCATAAGCTGGTTGAACGTTTTAAAGGCTGTCTCGTAATTTTAAAATAAGTTGTTATAGTGTTATAAAATATGTCGTTTTTGAACAAGTTTTGGCAGCTGTTTGGTGATAAAAGATATAATTTGTATAAAATAATTTTATTTTGCCACTTTTTAGCTACTTAACAATAATATACGCTATCTTTCGGTCGGTTGCCGGGTCGGATTAAATCCGGCCAGATTCCGGTCTTTATTCTACAACAGTAACGTATACTAACTAAATTTAATTAATTTATCTGAATCTCTAGGTAAAAGTCGGCTCTTCGGTGTAGCCCTCCCCAATACTTTCCACTGCTTCCTGTCCCTGGCTGTTCTGATCCAGTCTGCTCCAACTCTCTGTTTAAAAATATCTCTCCTTGTTTTTTGTCCTCCTCTCCTCCTCGCTCTTTCTCTATGGTTACCCACTCTACTACTTTTTTATTCTTTTTACCCGACTGCGAAAGAAGGAGGGTTATGTTGCTCGAGTGTGTTTGTATATATGAATGTATGTATCTATGTATATTTCTTTGGCTCGGTTTAATGAGCTTGTCGTATTTTTTGTGAGTGGTGTCAATTGATTCGTGTTAGACGTTAGAGTGACACAGGGTACATCAATATAAAAAAAATAAAATTAAGGATATTTGACGCCAAAAAGTAATCTCAAAAAAAATTTTTGCAAAATACATCGAGTATGGTATCAAAATGAAAAAAATTTAACTGTGATTTCGAATATCTTTATAACCTATATGTTTTAGTCAAATAAACTGAATTTAATAAAGATAACAGATATTGACGCAGCGGGGTCTTTTTTTAATAATTTT
Source organism: Hyphantria cunea (assembly GCA_003709505.1). Classification (NCBI taxonomy): domain Eukaryota; kingdom Metazoa; phylum Arthropoda; class Insecta; order Lepidoptera; family Erebidae; genus Hyphantria; species Hyphantria cunea. The sequence goes on from PKRV01001412.1 coordinate 175,901, forward strand.
ACTTGTTAGTATGGGTATGGCGTTGTGTCTTAGGTGTCCAAATATTTATTTTAAATATTTACAATACTAAATGTACATAAAACACTTTTATTGTATAATATAGGGAAAATTTAGTAATTAAATATATCGATAATAGTTACTAACAAAATTAAAAATAGGTTGTTCAAGAACGCGGTATTATAAATATTACAAAGGTATATTCCTTGCAACTCATAATACTCAAATTTCTACCGTGGGAGAGCCACGCTTCGGCATGCATGGGCCGGCTTGACCGGAGTTATACCACGACCTCACAGAAAATCGGTGTGAAACAGCGCCTGCGCTGTGTTTCACCGAATGAGTGAGGATACCGGAGGCCCAAAATCCAACCCTTCCCCTCATCCCCCTCCCTAATCCCTCAAGGCTGGCAACGTACTTGTGACGCTTCTGGTGTTACGGGTGTCCATAGGCGGTGGTAATAGCTTACTATCAGGCGATACGTCTGATCGTTTGCCCCCTATTCCATAAAAAAAACTTGTTATGAACATGTGAACATTGTATTGTCAATAAATCTCAAAAAAAAAAAAACATTCGCTCACACCACAAGAGTATGCATTTCCTGCCCGACTCGTACCCTATCCCTGGTGTTCGAAGCCTATAAATATACCGCTAACGAAATTATTTACAGCTGCGTGTTGAACACCGCTACATTGTTCATTTGTTATGCCTTCGCCGACCTTTTGTAAAAAACACTAACTTCGTCTCCGCACTTTGCATGTTCACGCTCCGTCAACTATGATTTTGATAAGCGAGGACCAAAGGACAATATTTTACTTTATTTTATATTTCAAACAATGGTCTACAATTAGCGATTCAAATGTTTCAATCATAAACTTAAAATATGATTAATTCCTATGCGGATATTATTGTTATAGGTTTTTCGACTTCAAGAAATAGAAGAGGTTGTCCATTTTTCGGAGTATTTCTTGTTTTATAGATCTCGTTTTAGAAATTTTCGTCGTTAATTAGCCAATTTAAAAAAAAATATTTTTGACATTTCTTGACACTGAGTTAGTGTTTCCAGGCGGGAAGTTTTCTTTTAATGATTTTTGGAGTCGGTTTAATTTTTTTCGTAAAATATTTTTTAACTACAAGAAGGTGTTTGTAGTTGTAGTTATGCTTGAACCTCTAGTGAAAATCGTCCTAAAACTGACACTGAAATATAAGCAACAAATTCGTAAGGTTAATTTTAGGTAATATCAGTAAATCAATCTGATTCTGAACTTCAGGCTTCATCAATGTGATATAATTAATCTACTGGATAGCGGTAAAACATATATGTTACAATTAAGCAAATTTTGATGATGATTGATGATGGGAGAAATAAAAATATTCATTGATGAAATTAAATATTCTAGAAATCGGAGCTTATTTTCTAGCAAACCTTTGATATACAAGTTATAAAAGAGGATGGTGACTGGCTGACTTAGATAACCAAAGATCAACAGCCCAAACTGAATCTAGAATCCTGAAATTTTGCATGTAGGTTCTTTATATAACGTAAGTGAGTACTAAGAAAGGAATTTTGGATATGCCACCCCTAAGGGGGTGAAATAGGGGTTGAAAATATCTAGTAGTACGCGAGCGAAGCCGCAGGCAAAAGCTAGTCGATAATTCCAAAGATCGTGAACCGCTAAAATCAAGAGAAAATTCACAAAACCAATTTTGATAACAAAGTTTTATAGATCGCCATCTTTTATGACTGTTTTAACCGTCATCGTCACAGCAAAGATATCTTTTAAAATCTGTTTTGTGAATAAAGACGGCATCTTGGTTCATTTACACTAAACAGTCAGAACAATGAGTTAACAGTTTATGTCGTAGTAATAAAAACAATCTCAGCCAAACCTGTCCAACTAACTTATGTCTCACTAAGAGAACTTGGAAACTGTCGCAAAAACTAATCTAATGATCTTTGCCATCTAACTTGACTTAAACTTGGGTGATTAATCAATCTTAATTGGATGAAAGAACACTTAATTTGGTATAACAAATATTCTCTCCCTTTTTTATCCTATTATCTATTGTGAGTTTAAGTTTAAGATATCTAGTCATTACAAGAAGCGCTCATAACCCAGTTGCACTCGGTGATTAGAAATAATAACCGAGGGTAAGCAATGACAGCGCGGTAAGTACGAGGATGGATGACCAGTATTAGCATGATATCATGAGCGTCTCCGTGATATGGAGGTCACGTTAAGCAGTTGGTCCCGGTTGTTATCATAGGATAACAGTCGTGAAGCTTAGTTGGCCTGTGGGCGGTTTAAAAACATCCAACGGCAAGATTACGTAGCCACAACGTTGCCTTCCTAGTCCCCAACCCACACCCGAACAGCGTGGGGACGTATGGCCTTAACCCTCTTCTGAGATGAGACCCGAGACCAGCAGTGGGACGTTATGGGTTGTTGATTAGTCATTAAAGTGGCAACGAAGGATCCGTGCTAGGCTATGGTATAGTCCTAAACATTTTAACATCTTATAACATGAAGTCACTTCCGCTGTCTGCTCGTTTAGATCTTTTAACTACTCAACGGATGTTAATGCAGTTTTCAGCAATACATAGAGTAATAAAAAAAAAACAACAACAATTTGTTGTATTTAATAATTCTTTACTTCTTATCCTTATATTGCCATAATTAATGACTAGTTTTGACCTCTAGCTATTAATACAAATTCGTAATACAATGACCGCTATTTTTTTATGGAAAAGGGGGTAAACCAGCAGACATATCGCCTGATGGTAAACTATTACCGCCGCCTATGGACAGCTGCAACCCCAGAGACGTCACAAGTGCGTTGCCGGCCTTTGCGGGATGGGGAGGTGGTTAGGGGTAGTGGTTGGAGTATGGGCCTTCGGTATCCTTTTTCTTTCTTTTTACGTGTAGCAACCCCCTCAGGCCTTCACCCCACCGGGGTTTGCGGCGGGGCGGTGTGTCGGATTCGAACCGACTAAAACCACACGGTGCGCCACTCTGCGCCTGAGACGGGAGAGATCCGGGAACCGCTTTTTTACGCCATCCGGACCCCTTCCAGCGCCTGTCCGCATTGAAGCGGGCTCCGTCGTCGGATGGTAAAACTCTCAATTTAGGCGACGTACGGCACACGCGTAACGTCGCCCTCTCGCGAGGTCTTCGGTATCCTCCTTCAATCGGTGAAACATATCGCAGTCGATGTTTCACGACGGTTTTCTGTTGGCCGTGGTATCACTCCGGCCAACAGAAAACCGTCTGTCATCGAACCAGCCCATGTATGCCGAAGCATGGCTCTCCCACAGACAATAAAAGCTTCAAGAGAATACAACTTTAATATTTATAAATAAGTTAAGAATAGGTAGCGTTACGTTTCTTCTTCTTTTCCCCCAACCTTCTTTCTTTTTTTTTCCATCTGAAAATAATTACATTCCCAAAAAAAGTTGAAATAAAATTAATGACAAGAAATGAAATTGACAACCAGAGAAACAGAGTGGCTTGAAATGTAAACGTGTGTTATAGAACCATCTTCAACATTAAGGCCATACCACATACTTCCTTTGCTTAGAGTATGCCACAATGAGGTTACTTAACAATCCACATATACCGACATATTTATAATAATTTCTTATGAACGTTATATCATTAACGCCAACCACAAGAAACCGCACGCAATTATTTTTAATGAACCGGAAGCACAACAGACCCTCAGTCATTTTTTTAACCATAATTTGATTTGAATCATTTTTGAGCTTTATATTGGTTATAAAGTTATTATCAGTACTGATATAATTTCATATCAGTGGGAGTGTACTACATTATATTTAATTAAACCCTAAAATTTTACACAAGATTGGCCTCGTTTACCTTCGTAAACATAATAACTAAACCATTATAGTAACTATATAATTAAAGTGAGGGGAAACACAGAAAATTACTGATACTACTAAAGTTACAAAGAAAATAGTCATTATATTTTTCAACATACAAAATAAATATTAGGGCAACCACCCTCTAATCATCGTGGCACTATTGATCAATATGTTTTATTGATTGCTTATTTTTAATGAAAGGCGAGGTATGACTTTTCAACAAGTATGATATAAAAATTAAAGAAGTGTACTATCCCTAATAGTTAAAAGTAAAATTAATGTGAATTTATTTTTAAATATTAGTAATATTTCAAACTTAGCGCTTTAATAGTTGCGTCTGAACATTGGGACGGACATATATATATAATCGAAAACAAGAGTTTCGCTTCTCATTGAAATGCTTTTACAATGTCGTTGACCTGGTCTTATTTTCATGTAAATGAAATATACAATTAGTCTTTAGTGGAATTCCTAACCTTAGAAAACAAAGATAAGCTTATAAACATTTAAAATAGTTGAAAACTTCTTTGAAAGCATTAACATTATATTTTGAAAAGAGTACCTGGAAATACTGTTTTGAAAATCTATAGCTGTCATCATCAAGCTATTGTCAATAAAGGCAATCAGAACTCTAAATTCTTATCTACTGCATCTCTGACTGCAATGAGCATACAATGTTCAAAAGTGTTAAATAATTAACATATTCAATTATAAAATAAACTAAAACTGCACATTCAAACTAGATAATAGTTATCACAACGGTTACCTCCCGCATATAAATAACAAAATTATGGTTATTATTTATAACGTGGATATTTAATATATACTGCCGTCACGTGTGAACGCTTTTAACATCAGCTGGTGGCAACGAATTCTTCGCTACCAGTCGGCTGTAAAAACAAACATGGCTTGACCACTTGACCTGCGCGTACGCTCCGCGAGTTGTGTCTATATTTGATATATACTTCACAGTATAATGTCTTAAGCATCGTGTTTATACACAATGAACAAATATGGTCATATTATTCGTGAATAATGAAGGAGTCCATAGCTTAAATTATTCAGATACAAATGCCCCGTACATGTTTGTGGTAATAGGATTGTTATACATTAGCAAATTAGACAACATGAATAACTAAAGAACTTAGCCCTATATCTTACGTATATATGTTACCTTCACATTGTCAAAACCGATAGATTGTAATCTATCATGCTAGATTGTAAACTGTCGAAAGATTTTGAACCGGAACATACTGCTTACAATGTAACGTATTATTTCGTTACATTATAATCTATCGAAGTGTAACCGTCAAACTGTAATATGGTATGCGACGGATCGCATCTCGCGCGCTGATTGGTTGAACAGCATATGTCTTGCGCCGCCAGATTTGTTTTTTAAATCGTTTGTCGCCGAACGTAAAGTATTTTTGTGATTGTAAATTGATTTCATGTTGAAAATACCTTACAGCTTGAGAATTATTTATATTAATTAGGTTGTGGCAGTAAAATAAATTTGTGAATAATCAAAAAAGTTCTATCCTAACCTAACTCTATGGCCATGGAAGGTCTTACTGTAATAGACCAATCAGGGATATTGTACAATTTGTCGTGCGCCAGATTGTGATTTAATAGTTTTACTAATAATGTCACGAAAAATAATACGTTAAATTGTAAGCAGTATGTGACAGTTGACAATCTTTCGATAGTTTACAATCTCGCTTGGTAGATTATAATCTAACGGTTTTTAGAATTTTATGGTGACATATACAGATATTATATCATCATCAGTACCAAATAACTATTCAAAACTTATTGCACCGTCAAGTACTGCTGTTTCTTAGACATAATTTAATCCATCGTAAAAGAATTTTGTTGGTTGCCTGAAAGATTTTACTTTTGGTTAAAAAGCCGCCCTTTGTGCATTATACATCTGTCATTCATTTTTGTACTGTCTTATAACATGATGTTATAATTATATGGTGTACGAATAAAAAAATTCATAGTGTCTAAATATTGTTACGAAGATATATTATTCGAGATCAATACTACACGCACGCAATATACACACGCCTTATTCTGAAAGTGCTCTGTGGCACGGAATAATGAACCTTACATCGATTTATACACAGCGTAGAATATCTATTGACCGCGCTGCGTGGTTGATTTTTTGGTACGGTGAACGACCTTGTCTGTACAAATAGTTACTAGAATGCACTAGTAATTATAATAATAGGTATAAATAGGAATTCTCGCAGGCCACAATTCAAGCTTCGAGTTTTATGTGTAGATGTGAAGTGTTTAATCCAATAATTATGTATTTTATCAGGTCCAGGGGTTTTCCAGTTCAAAGTCCTCTTTATTGCAATTTGAATATCTAATTTGTCAATATTGATTTCAGTCATCGGCTCTACGTTGAGGCTGTAGCTCAAACTGAATTTCACTTGCGATAAATATTGGAGTAATATCAGTGATTAACCTAACGACCCCCGTGACAATTAAGGATTGTTATTATATGTTATATTGTGATCTTAAGAGTGTTTTAATAAAGTCTTTTTTACACATCAAAAGATTTAATTCACAAATCCTTCGAATCCCTAAAATGTATCAATATCTATGTAATATTTTGAACTCAATTTTGTGATTAGAGAGTAGTTAGACTTTAAAATGAAGATCATCATACTACTGACTATAATTTGGAAAGCATCTTTACATAGCATAAAATAAACTCACAGTACTCAGCGAATTTCAATACAGTTTTCAGTAACAGGTAGAGTAATTCAAAAGGAAGGTTTAAATGTATGACTAGCTGCGCCCGCGTACTTTAATATTGGAAACTTGGTAAATAAATCTGCCCTCTACAGATATTTTGCCGTGTGCTGCTAAAAACAAAAAGATNGCTCAGTCATTTTTTTAACCATAATTTGATTTGAATCATTTTTGAGCTTTATATTGGTTATAAAATTATTATCAGTACTGATATAATTTCATATCAGTGGGAGTGTACTACATTATATTTAATTAAACCCTAAAATTTTACACAAGATTGGCCTCGTTTACCTTCGTAAACATAATAACTAAACCATTATAGTAACTATATAATTAAAGTGAGGGGAAACACAGAAAATTACTGATACTACTAAAGTTACAAAGAAAATAGTCATTATATTTTTCAACATACAAAATAAATATTAGGGCAACCACCCTCTAATCATCGTGGCACTATTGATCAAAATGTTTTATTCTTATCTACTGCATCTCTGACTGCAATGAGCATACAATGTTCAAAAGTGTTAAATAATTAACATATTCAATTATAAAATAAACCAAAACTGCACATTCTAACCAGATAATAGTTATCACAACGGTTACCTCCCGCATATAAATAACAAAATTATGGTTATTATTTATAATGTGTAATATTTAATATATACTGCCGTCACGTGTGAACGCTTTTAACATCAGCTGGTGGCAACGAATTCTCCGCTACCAGTCGGCTGTAAAAACAAACATGGCTTGACCACTTGACCTGCGCGTACGCTCCGCGAGTTGTGTCTATATTTGATATATACTTCACAGTATAATGTCTTAAGCATCGTGTTTATACACATTCAACAAATATGGTCATATTATTCGTGAATAATGAAGGAGTCCATAGCTTAAATTATTCAGATACAAATGCCCCGTACATGTGGTAATAGGATTGTTATACATTAGCAAATTAGACAACATGAATAACTAAAGAACTTAGCCCTATATCTTACGTATATATGTTACCTTCACATTGTCAAAACCGATAGATTGTAATCTATCATGCTAGATTGTAAATTGTCGAAAGATTTTGAACCGGAACATACTGCTTACAATGTAACGTATTATTTCGTTACATTATAATCTATCGAAGTGTAACCGTCAAATTGTAATATGGTATGCGACGGATCGCATCTCGCGCGATGATTGGTTGAACAGCATATGTCTTGCGCCGCCAAATTTGTTTTTTAATTCGTTTGTCGCCGAACCTAAAGTATTTTTGTGATTGTAAATTGATTTCATGTTGAGAATACCTCAAAGCTTGAGAATTATTTATATTAATTAGGTTGTGGCAGTAAAATAAATTTGTGAATAATCAAAAAAGTTCTATCCTAACCTAACTCTATGGCCATGGAAGGCCTTACTGTAACAGACCAATCAGGGATATTGTACAATTTGACGTGCGCCAGATTGTGATTTAATAGTTTTACTAATAATGTCACGAAAAATAATATGTTAAATTGTACGCAGTATGTGACAGTTGACAATCTTTCGATAGTTTACAATCTCGCTTGGTAGATTATAAACTAACGGTTTTTAGAATTTTATGGTGACATATACAGATATTATATAATCATCAGTACCAAATAACTATTCAAAACTTATTGCACCGTCAAGTACTGCTGTTTCTCAGACATATTTTAATCCATCCTAAGGTTGCCTGAAAGATTTTACTTTTGGTTAAAAAGCCGCCCTTTGTGCATTATACATCTGTCATTCATTTTTGTACTCTCTTATAACATGGTGTTATAATTATATGGTGTACGAATAAAAAAAATTCATAGTGTCTGAATATTGTTACGAAGATATATTATTCGAGATCAATACTACACGCACACAATATACACACGCCTTATTCTAAAAGTGCCCTGTGGCACGGAATAATGAACCTTACATCGATTTATACATAGCGTAGAATATCTATTGACTGCGCTGTGTGGTTGATTCTTTGGTACGGTGAACGACCTTGTCTGTACAAATAGTTACTAGAATGCACTTGTAATAATAATAATAGGTATAAATAGGAATTCTCGCAGGCCACAATTCGAGTTTCGAGTTTTATGTGTAGATGTGAAATGTTTAATTCAATAATTATGTATTTTATCAGGTCCAGGGGTTTTCCAGTTCAAAGCCTTCTTTATTGCAATTTGAATATCTAATTTGTTAATATTGATTTCAGTCATCGGTTCTACGTTGAGGCTGTAGCTTAAACTGAATTTCACTTGCGATAAATATTGGAGTAATATCAGAGATTAACCTAACGATCTCCGTGACAATTAAGGATTGTTATTATATGTTATATTGTGATCTTAAGAGTGTTTTAATAAAGTCTCTTTTGCACATCAGAAGGTTTAATTCACAAATCCTTCGAATCCCTAAAATGTATCAATATCTATGTAATATTTTTAACTCAATTTTGTGATTATTTTCTTTCGCAAAAGTATGTAAGGAAATTAGTTAGACTTTAAAATAAAGATCATCATACTACTGACTATAATTTGGAAAGCATCTTTACATAGCATAAAATAAACTCACAGTACTCAGCGAATTTCAATACAGTTTTCAGTAACAGGTAGAGTAATTCAAAAGGAAGGTTTAAATGTATGACTAGCTGCGCCCGCGTAGTTTAATATTGAAAACTTGGTAAATAAATCTGCCCTCTACAGATATTTTGCCGTGTGCTGCTAAAAACAAAAAGATACACGTAATCATTAAAGATTTAAAGATACACGCAAATAATTTAGTGTCGAAATATTTTTCTTTTCATTATCATATATCTTTTTTTTCATCAATCATCATATAGCCACAAATATCTATCATCAGTATTATCATTAATATTAAATATGAATGCTATTATTATCTTAATGGGAACTTATAAATGTTATTTAAATTTTAACTAACCTATTATCTATGCAAATTTTACTGTAACAAATTGATGCTTATCAAAATAGAATGTTGCGTTTTTAATGAAAGTCAACAAGTCAAATCTAAAACATTTGTGCACGCCGATTATTCCCACGGTTAACTTTACGTTTCTTACTGGCATATCATTTTTTTATGTGGCTGTACTGACTAAACTATATTTAGAAATTGTAAAAGACTGGGTAAAAAAACGATGTATAATAAGTTGTTGCTTTATGAGTAGATAACTCATAAAGCGCTGAAATTGTGCAATTATTTCTTAATAGTTATAGTTTATGATTCTTGATTCTTTTAAAACAGGTTTTAAATATTTTTTCATAATAATCTAGAAACGCATATTTAAGCTGTTAAAGAATTGGCTTAATCATGCATAATTTTAGTTTATTATAAAAAAAAATACAATGGTTTCAATGTAATTACAAGATGTAATATTGAAATTCGCGCGCTTGATCTTTATTATTAAATGGATATGGGTTTTTTCTATCTGCCGGGCAATAAAGCTAAATGATAATGGTGTATCTTAACTTTAACGATACTTTTATGGCAGATACCCAAAAAGTATGTAGAAAAGTATAGGTGTTGTTCGAAACAAAGTATAATATTGTAATTGCCTCCTACTTAGGTATAATTTGTATCTCCGTCTGTTAATAAGGAAAAACCTCTAACCCCAAACCATAAAATTATACGGTAATGGAAGCCAGCTATTATCATTATGCTATACTTAAACACCCGGGCTGGCAATAGTAATACATCCACCGCAATGTGCTAAAATACCTGAATACAATTTACTAGTCAATACAAGTTTATACGACCACGTTTCGAACGAAATAAGCTGTTATTTATTGAGTGCAACTGGCAAGGCGTTTGTAGTAAATCATAATGTCCATTTGTCGAACATAAAACGTATATATTCTACAAAATAATACTCAGTTTCGTTTTGAAAATCACAATGTTAACTCGCAACACTTGCATTTCAAAGAAATGTGAGTGTAAAAACGTTGCATTCGGGATTGTCCCGGGGCAGTAGCGACTTCCCAACGCGTTATGAAAGTAAATAGTTTTTATGAGACTACAAATCATTTCAAGTATGTGAATAAATCCAGTGGACTTATGCATAAGTAATGATTATTATTCCGGTATGTTATCCCGTAGATTTACAGCTATCGGACAGAGCCATCTGCTAAAGTTTTGGGTATAAAATTAAATTTGATTGTTAGTTATTAATGGAGGGCAATTAATAAAACGGGGAAACGAGTTATATCTGAATTTATAATCAAAGTGAAACGATAAACAATTCTGTCTGTGTCAACATCGTGATCGAAGTTGTAGTTATAAGTTGACCTGAGTCTCCGTTAACAAATGTAAATGTTCTGACTGTGGTTCTGAATATAAATTGAAGTATGTAAAAATATATTATATGTCATTAAAAAAAGTTCATAATCATTTCATTTCGTGTTAGAAGAAAAATAACTTTCATTACGCCTCAGACCAGAATTTGAAATTTATTATTACTTTTAATTAACAATTTCAGTAAGAAAGGTTTAATGAGTTAGGTCGATGTGAAAATCACTTAAATCTTTAAGGGCCTTTTCGTTAGCTTTTTTTTAGTATGGAAAAGTAACATTTCGAATATATATTTTATATATACTAGCTGACCGGGCAAACATTGCTTTGCCATAAAATTAAAAAAAGATTTAGGGGTTGATCATAGAGGGTAGAAAATTTAGGCTTGTATGTTTGTTATTTTATAATTTAACAAAAAAAAACAACAAATATAATCTAAAAAAACTAGGGGTACCCTTAATATTTAGGGGGATGAAAAATAGATGTAGTCTGAAATGTTAAGGGAAGTCCACCTATAAATTATAATATATATATACTTTAACAATCAATACGCCAGCATATAAAATATCTTCATTTTATGAAAACAAATGCATCTACTTGCACATATATAGGTAATTTTACTATACTACGGTGATGACGACCACATTTCCTTTAAAATAACATTTTTAACCACGAAAGAAATGAGAATTGTGTTTATAAATTATTTATTAAAAACGTATTTTATGTAATAAAAAATAACTACTAAATCTCCGACCTCATGACCGTTTCTTTCAATATAATAAAAAAACAAAAGTTTATAAAACACATTATTTAAGTAAATCGTGGATATAATCATTTATATCATACATCTACTATCTCATTATACATATACATACATCACATTTGCTATTTTTCTTTTTCCGTGTATGTTATTTCTTTTTGGTTTACTTTACGCATTAAATTTATTCTTTAACAAGCTAAAATTAAACATTTAAAACCCCTATGTAAGCACTTAATCGAGTAATCAAACGCCAAAAAGACCTTACATCATTTTGGGACATAGGTGATACTCTTACACTGCTGGACCGATATTAACCAAGCATGGCTTAGAAACTACCGCAAGGAAATTGACTTTCAAATGAAAAAAAACAATAAAATCGGTCCATCCGTTTGGAAGCTACGATACCACAGACAGAACAACAACAAAAACCCATAATGTCCCACTGCTGGACTCGGGTCTCCTCTCAGGAGAGGGTTAAGGCCATACGTCCCCACGCTGGCCAAGTGCGGGTTGGGGACTGGCAAGAATACGTTGTGGCTACGTAAATCTTGCCGTTGGATGTTTTTAAGCCGCCCGAAGGCCTCCAACTAAGCTTCACGACTGTTATCGTATGATAACAACCGGGACCGACTGCTTAACGTGACCTCCGAATCACGGAGACGCTCATGGTAACATGCCACCAGCGGTCACCCATCCAGGTACTGACCGCGCCATCGTTGCTTACCCTCGATGATTGTTTCTAATCACCGAGTGCAACTGGGCTATGAGCGCACACTGACAGAATCGACGTCAAACTTATAATACCTCGCTTTTTGCGTCAGGGGTTAGTAAAAACAGTAAAACGGCGAAAATAAAATAGCCAAAAAAGGTGTATCTTAACAGCGAAACAAAAAAATAAGGAAAATTTAGCATAAAAAGAATTCTCAAAGTAGAAAAACTACATGTTTATAGAATAACTTAAGCTAAAGAAGCTGTAAGTTAAAGTTACTTAATGTTTGTATGACCTTTTTGGTTTACTTTACGCATTAAATTTATTCTTTAACAAGCTAAAATTAAACATTTAAAACCCCTATGTAAGCACTTAATCGAGTAATCAAACGCCAAAAAGACCTTACATCATTTTGGGACATAGGTGATACTCTTACACTGCTGGACCGATATTAACCAAGCATGGCTTAGAAACTACCGCAAGGAAATTGACTTTCAAATGAAAAAAAACAATAAAATCGGTCCATCCGTTTGGAAGCTACGATACCACAGACAGAACAACAACAAAAACCCATAATGTCCCACTGCTGGACTCGGGTCTCCTCTCAGGAGAGGGTTAAGGCCATACGTCCCCACGCTGGCCAAGTGCGGGTTGGGGACTGGCAAGAATACGTTGTGGCTACGTAAATCTTGCCGTTGGATGTTTTTAAGCCGCCCGAAGGCCTCCAACTAAGCTTCACGACTGTTATCGTATGATAACAACCGGGACCGACTGCTTAACGTGACCTCCGAATCACGGAGACGCTCATGGTAACATGCCACC
>PKRV01001412.1:193278-233961 GCA_003709505.1 Hyphantria cunea
GTGTGTGTGTGTGTGTGTATGTGTGGTTTGTGTATTTTTTTCGTATAATGCGCATAATCTATGAAGGTCGATTAGAAAATAGTTTCTCAGTCTCATCGTAAGTTAATTTTTGGAGATAGCTATTAACTAAACTTTTACACTTAGCCTTGGACAAGGGATATATATTGCACGCTTTGTTGATAATGTTGTACAGGTGACTGCTGAGACTTGGGTAGCTTCGGGTTCCTAACATTTTTTAGTAGCAACAGGTGGACAGACAAGATACATTCGTCCTTTATGCTTAAGTAACATAGGGATGTAACTTAATTTAGAATGCACACCTAAGATTATGTTAAGCGCACAGAGTTGTAGGACACTGAGAACAAATACGTCTTTAAATAGCTGAGTAGGCCTTCAAAACAGCTCTTTGTGCCCTCTCAAGGTGAATAAGATATGTCTTAAATGTGCCACCCCAAGCAGATATGTAATAGGTAAGTAGGGACTGAGCTAAGGCAAAGAAAACCGTTTTCAATAGTGCACCATCAGACACCTGTCCTAATTTCGTCATGGGTAACATTACTTTACGAACTCGCGACTCTGTCACATCAATATGTTTATGCCAACTCAATGTGAGGTCAATGTATACACCTAAATATTTAATGCAGGAGCTTCTTTGTATAGATAGGCAACTGCAATTGGCGTTTGTTGAGTGGCAGTTATGTATATTAATGTCAGATGTAATAGGCTATGTGACAGTGTTTGCTGAGAAAGTTATATAGTGAGTTTTAGACACATTAAGGGTTAGCAAATTGGATGAGAGCCAGTTCATAATTCTGCCAAGAGCTTTTTCAACCGCACGATGGACAGAGTCCCACGTCTCTGCGCTGATCACAAGAGCCGTGTCGTCTGCATACACGAAGATCTCGCAGTCGGCTAAAGACAGTTGGCATAGTCTAATTAATATAGAGGAGAAATAGAGTGGGACCAAGTACACTTCCTTGTGGTACCCCATGGGTTAGGTTCACCTCGTCACTGAAGTAATTGACAAAAAGTGTATTTTGGTATATGTATGTATGTTGTATAAAGCGGTTATTTTAATATTACAAACAGACACCCCAACTTCATTTATTTGAATAGATTTATTTAAAATTATTATTTTTTGTTTCAAAATAATCGCTAGTTGTCCGGCTAATGGAGGATACGTTTCCTCAATTATGTGAACGAATAAACAGTCTTTTTAGGAATACTTTATTTTTTCGATTACTTTCATATTTAAGGAGAGCTCATTTTTGTCCCCTTTAATTTCAAACATAAAGCGTTACGTTATATCTAGTTTGCAAAATGTGTATTCCTAATACACTAGCTATTCTTAATATATTCCAGTAAATTTAACCCATGTCCTTCCCAAAGACTTTGTTATTGACTCCCCATACAATGTATCTTACTATAAAAACTGTACGCTATACTAAAACTATTTCTTATCCTTTTACGGAACTCAATATATCCCTACACCAAATTTCATATAAATTTAATCAAGGGCGATGAGGTAAGAGACACACCTTCATATTTATAACATTAGTGTGTGTATGTATCTAAATATTAATTGATCCATCCTAAAGTTGCCTGGAAGAGATTGCTTTGGCAATAAGGCCGCCCTTGTATATGTGCTTTAACCCGTGGGAGAGCCACGCTTCGGCATGCATGGGCTGGCTCGACCGGAGTGATACCACGGCCTCACAGAAAACCGGTGTGAAACAGTGCCTGCGCTGTGTTTCACCGAGTGAGTGACGATACCGGAGGCCCATAATCCAACCCTTCCCTTCATCCCCCTCCCCATCCCCCAAGGCCGGCTATCACTTGTGACGCCTCTGGTGTTATGGGTGTCCATGGGCGGCGGTAATCGCTTACCATCAGGCGATATGTCTGCACGTTTGCTCCCTATACCATAAAAAAAATGCTGATAATTTCATGTACTCACTCAAAATTGTAAAAACGGTGTACAAATAAAGTTTTCTATCTATCTATCTAATACGTAGATCAAAAATTTTGTACTACTTTTAATGAAAATTATGATGAAGGGTATAGTTAAAGTTTTATGCAAGGGGATTGCGGAAAGCTAAAAAAGAAAAATGAATTATGGACGAATTTTGACTACTGGGCGATGGTATTTGTAAAGAGCATATTCTGTTATACTTATTATTAGCTAATAGTCCTTAACTTGGAAGTAAATTAACACGAAGCCTTGAGATTTAATTAATAGAAGCCTTTAGAATAAATTGAAGAGTTGGTATTATATTACAGCAATATCGACCTCTCGAACGGATAGGTTCAAATCATAGTTCATATAAAATTGTTTTGCATGGAATGATTCATGGTTAGCACTTTGACTTTTTTGTCCTTATATGTATAAACCTGTGTAGAAATTGATGAGGATAAGTGGAGTAATTCAGAAGTTAAAATGTTACACGCAGACATGTTAATCAATTTTAAAGTCTTTTTTAAGTTGAAGTGACCTTTAAGTAGCCATTTGCAANTCTTTTTTAAGTTGAAGTGACTTTTAAGTAGCCATTTGCAACTCTTTTTATAATTACTACTATTCATTCTCTTTCTCTTCCGCATATCATTCATCATCTCAGCCAAAAGACGTCCAATGCTGGGTAAAGACCTCCACTGCCGGGTAAAGACCTCCCCAAAGCTCTCCTTAAGAACGGGTCTTGTGTCTCATCCAACCATTTACCGTGACCTATCACCAGGTCGTTAGGTTTAGGTGGTCCACCTTTGACTCATTCATTCACTTCTCCGAAAATAAAGCTAAGAAGTTGAATATTTTCAATCATTACAGTTTTGAAAAAGAAAATGCTGCCATAAATCAAATTACATTTGACTGTTTTTTTATTTTTATACCACATAATTCTGTTTTTTTACAAGTTCCTTTACTTGTGATATGTAATATGGTATGTGTAAATGTATCCATACAAATTAAATAAAGGTACAGACAGACAACCAGGAAAAAATACAAAAATATTTCTAATGACATGTTTGGTTCTTCTTTATTAAATGCCAAAACGGTACATTCCGTAGAAATTCGTATGAATTTAAGAATGGTAATCATATGAAACCGGATTTTTAAAGGTACATATAGTACTTAATACAGTAAATATTTGTCATTTTCATCTCTTATCTGTCCTTTTCCCATTATCATTGTGATTTATACTGATCTAATTTTAATAATGTTTGTAATCAGGTGTATTATTATCATCGGTCTGTCTCAGTCCACTGCTAGGCAAAGGACTCTTCATTCGTACTCCACTTGCTTTAAACCTCGACTTTTTGCGTGCAGCTTTTGCCAGCCACCTTGAGTAGGTCATCACTTCACTTGGCACGACGCAGTCTCCACTCAATAACATTTATACGAAAACTTACCTAGTCATAACTTGTGAAAACTATAAACGTCAATAGAGATATAAAGTGACATAAAAAATTGGAAAGGGACAATTTCACACTACTATGCGAAATTCTTTATGCCTTTTAGAAGAGAACTAGGTACTCTACTTAGTATAATCATATTAACAGATAACCATTTCAGTAATAAATGTGAAGAATAAGACGTTGATAGCAGATAAAGTAATATTAGCATCGATTACAAATTTCGTATGTCAAGTTTTCTGAGTACCTTTGTATTAAAATATTTAAATTACATATTTTGAGGTCGAAACTCAAATACAAAATTTAAAACACCCTGGCGTCAGTATTAACAAAAAGCTTTGTAATATGAAGTATGAACACCAAATTTTAAATCAATCATTATGATCTTCACAAATCATAAACTAAGATCAATCTCGCTCACGTCAACTTCAAAATAATAACAAACCATTCCTTTAAGTCCACGGACAGACACGTCAAACTTATTTTGTAACCTCTGTTTTTGTATCGTGGGTTAAAAAAGGGCTTAATAAGTTGCAAGCATTTTGAAGAAAATGCGAACAATTACAGCTTACACAAGCAGCGTTTACAGTTTTAGAGAAGACGGGTAGAATAAAGCAATTAGATTGTATGATAACATTGAGTACGGGTAAGAAAAAAACCGCCAATTTATATAGTTTATGAGCAAATGGGCGCTTGTTCAAGAATAAACTCTAACCACTTAATTACTTTAGATTGCCGGAGTGCATTGTTAGTACGCTGCTCATAATAAAGTGTAGTTTCTAGATTAAGGAAACTTTCTTATTCCCGAGAATACCAGGATAATATACTCTTGAGTTGTTTTATTAATGTTTTACTGGTTTACGCTATACACTTAGTATGTCTATTTATCCTTCAAACGTTCGTTCTGAATAAACAAACTCTTGCAATGAGGTCTTGGAAGTCGTATTTATAGACTTTCATTTTCATCGTAACGAACTTACTTTTATACTGGCTTTTGATGGCTATCGGGGTAAATAGTATAGGACCTCAAGAATCAAAGGATCTACATTATAAATTTCATCCAAATCAGTTTGGTGAGATAGCCTTGAAAACGTAATAAGCAAGAAGAGTTACTTTTGGATTATAAATTTAGTCTAGATTAATATATTTCAATATAAAGTGTTACGTAATTTTAAAAAAGGAAACAGATGAAAATGTACCGTGGTGGTATATTACCAGACCTGCGATAATGTCAAGTGTCAGAATGCAGGACTACTGTTTATCATTTAAAAATAAAAAGGAACTACCACTAGAATTACTAGATGTATTTTTATGTGTTACTACAATATATTTCTCAATTATTATTTTAGCGGCACGCGCACACAGCTTTTGCTTGCTTGTATTTTGACATTCCTGAGAAACGATCTCTGTACATGCTAAGATAACCTCAATTTGCTATTCTTTGCATGTAATGCTGTTTATTTTGCAATATCAAATGTCAAACAAAACAAAATCCGCTTGGCAAGCTAATACAATATAGAACTATTATATAGAAACTTGGCTTTGTGTCTAGAACAAATGATTCAAAATTCCTTGACAAATGCTAACTCTCTTTTTAGTAATACCTGTTGTAAAGCAAACTTTGAACAAAGATTATTTGTAAGATGTATGTAAATATGAGACTATCGTGTTCACCTTAAAGTAGCGCGTAATTACGTGTACTTGTAAATTTTGCTCAAATATTAGGCTTAATCTTTTTATGGAGAATAATTACACAGATAGTAGTCCGGAGTATGGAATATGTCGGTTTTCCCGCACGTGCTTCGGAGAGCACGTAGGTTCCGTTTGTCATGAACATCTATGGCAATCGTTATTGGGAAGTCAGTGCCCTTAAAGTATACTGAGAACTAGTTCAACCTTCGAATTCAGTTTACCCTTACGGTTGCGGGGGTCTGATGCCAGTCGCTCTGTGTAAAAGCTGATATTTAGGTAAAACTGGTTTAACAAGTAGCCGATCCCAAATCTTGCGATGAAGGCTAGGAAGATGAAGATGATGAAATATCTACCGTCTAACCTCGTTGTGTCGGGTGTCATGATACGGGATACATCTTTTAAAAACATTGAGAGGTTGCTAAGATGATTATTTTATTTTAAGTATCCGTTTGCGAGATATTCAACTTTAAAGCGCATTTTTATATTAAAACATGTCCTCCTCCCTCTAAAAGTTAACCGGATAGCTTGAAAACTCATGATCGTAGTCCATGTGATGCGCTTTTAGCAGAAACTAAATTGGATTAAATAATTTTTTTGTTCAAGAGCTAAAGAGGCCTTGCTTGTAAAATACGCTTATTTGGAAAAGTAAGTATAAAAATAAGGAAATAATGAGCAAATATGTAAAATATTAAAAATAAGTTCATAAAAAATTGGTGACTGCAGCACCCTATTCTATAAATGGCTTAACACGCACTTGGTTGGTTTTTTTAGTTATTTAGGTACAAGTTTATTAACACAAAGTTATTGATATATATGTTTTTATTTATAGATAGATAGATAGATAGATAATACTTTATTTGTACACCAAGGTTTACACACAATATATAATTCTATAAATTATAAAAAAAAATATATTTATACTTAATTGTATTTTAGTAAGTTGTCGATGCATTCAAGGAGTATGAAAGATATAGTTTAATGTTATCGCAAAGTACTGTTAGGTTAAAAATAGCCGTTTTATTCTAACTTAAGCTATTGCTCTACTGCTATAAAGCTATTCACTCTTTACACAATGGTATGACTACTTATGGTTTTCAAAGTCTTAAGGTTCCCAAGAACTTCCTTCCAAGGTTGTATGAGAATCACACGGACTCTTCGGGTCATCACTTAAAACGAGTTTCCACACATATACCTGTAATCAAGGTAATGTAATAAAATTCTACAAAATTCTTTATAATCATAACTTAAGGTATAATTGGCCCAAAAACAGTTTTTTGGGACATTTTAGGCCAGATTCAGATCAGATACACGATTTGCGGACTTAGTTGGCAACGTGACCAGAGTAGATTTGACAGCGTATTTGATTTGCCACCATTTTTACCTATTTTATAATGATCCACTTGACCGAATACCAATAGCGCTATCAATTGAAGAATACTTAAGTACTTTTATGTAAATAAAATTATGTAATAAACACACTGTAGATATGTACATTATATGTGTAAATACTTCGTGTGTGGTTTGTTCGTTGAGTTGGCAATATGTTGGCAGTTATTTGTTCCCTATACTTATTGCATTATTGTGAAATATTAATCTGTGTGGTGACGGCAGAAAACAGAGTGTCAACCACTCCCCCCCCCTCCCTATTCATCCCATGTGTGTCATTAAAGGGGGAAGCAAACTATGTAGGTCAATATCACTGCTAAGAAAACTAAAACTTGAAACAAACCAACCCGTTTGATCCGCGTGGTATATTAAGTCCAATAGAGAACTGGTTAAAAGGCTGTTGCCAAGTTTCGGCATAAACCTGGTCATCTCGACCAGAGTTTACCAGACCTTCACAGAAGATGAATCAACAAGTCAGGTATTGAGTAATCACTTCGTTGCTAAGCATCATGTAAATGAAGTCAAAAACCTCCAATTTCCTTCATACGCTATTCTCATAAAGCGAAATATTGCTACTCATAGTTAGGTAATAAACTAGTCGTAACCAACTAATAATATGATTGTTCACTAAATCCTTGATAAGTGTCGTGTATTGAAGTTCTCTATTGAATGCTAAACTAGGAACTTTAGGGTAGCCGTTATTGTTCCTATAAACGGAACTTTGATGAATGCCTTACAAATGAACACGCTGAAGCAAAATTTTGCGTCTTGGAACGAGTTTAGGCGAAGTATCCAAGTGTTAATAGCAGCTTAATAACGATTAATGATATGTATTAAATTCATGGTAGTAAATTTGTTCGTATTGTAGAGGCTAACTGAAAATAAATTCAATTTATAGACAGAAATAACGAATCAAGTCACCCACCAATCTAATTATACTGATCGCCTAGCGGTTAAAATACGACGAAATTTTTTATTTTTTTTCTTCACTTCTCCTACCCATAAACTTTGACTATGCCAAGTGTCTCCTCCGTTGACATAATTTTCGTGAAAAGTGCTATAAAGTTTTTACTTGACGTATTTATATATAGATCTATATGTCATAGTTAAGCTTACCTTAAAAATTCTAAAAGTTCGTCAACGTTTGATACCATGTTTGATAGGACATACAAATCACTTCAATGCTCTTTACGTCAGTGTTATTGTTTTTTTTTTTATTATTATTTAAGCTGCCAAAATGACTCTGCCCTGCCTGATGGAAAGCATGAGCAGAAGCAAGAGTGGTTGTAATGTGCCACAATAAAATATGGAAGGGCAATGGGTAGTAATTTATTTTCCTTTATAATGGTAAAATCTAACATCTTATACGTTAACTTGTAAAATAGAATAGATAATTATAACAGTTTTTTCGAATATAACAGAAGAGATCAGTTGAAACTGTAACCTTGTGTAGGTTACAAATGGATACAAAATTTCATGATCACTCGAAGAATAAAATACATACATATTTAAAATATATTTCCACACGGTTGCCCATATAAAATATACGTACATACAATATAACTTTGATTAAACTTTAGATATAGCCGACCAAACTAACATTATCTTTGAAGAAGACCAACAGGTCTACTGCCGAGCCTTTTCCCCAAGGTAGATTGGAGGCTACTGCGATACGACTGATCTTCGATTTTTTTGCATGAATGTTATCAGGGCTCCAAAACTTCCAACCTTATACTGACCTGCTTAGCATTTAATTACTTTGGAATGGAACAGCTAATTCAATTTAGTCGGAATAAAAAAATATAAAGGTATGTACATAAAAAGTAATACTTTATTATCCAGAAGATTGTCCCCGCATTAATCAGTGTCGCGGCCAAAATCTACATCAAACGTCTTAGCAATAACGTAAAAGCCTCTTTGTGCACTTGATCAGATTATTTCTAAATGTATAATGGGGTCTCCTAATTAGATTATATCGTAACGTGGAAAATGTAATTCCTACCAGGAAAATTACGCGTATAAAATCGCGACGCTAGCCGAGGAGTTCGTTTAAATGATGTGTTTTGACATTTATTTATTTAAGGATCTCACAACAATGGATACTTAAGGAACTGACTAAATCAAAAATTTTGTGCTTTCTCAGTTAAAGAAGGCCACATCGTATACAAGAAAGTTTACACAAATTCAGCTTAAGAGATAGATCCATACACAAATTAATGACAATAATAAAAATACAGTTACAATAAAGGTTAAAAATAAGAAAGATGGCAATGGAATACATAACGTTCTTATTATAACTATATGGACGCATTTACAAACTTAAAATATGTAGTATTAGTTTATTTGATATCAGAAATATTTGTGTATATTTGCGTATAGTCTATTTATCCGTTACTAGGTATTTATTAATATAAAATAATTACTGTTACTACAACTAGTATGACTTATAGTCATTGGTATACACTTTTGTTTAGTTCGAACCAAACTTCATGGTGGCTCGGAACATCGTGCGCGATGATGCGCAGCATACAGTTTTAGGTCTCAGCGCGACGTACAGGGATGCGGGTGGAGATCAACACACATCGCGTCTTTTTTGTGAGTGTGACTTATGTCCGTACATTACAGATGCACTCATAATCTTGTTCACGTACATTCGAGCTGTTAATAGTTTCTAATTGTATTGTTTCGGAAGCTACTTGTATGGTTATTACCCGACTGCGAAAGAAGGAGGGTTATGTTTTTCAAGTGTATGTATGTATGTATATTTCTTTGTCACGCCCTAGAGCCTAAACGGCTTGTCGTATTTTTATATGAGTGGTGTCAATAAATTCGTCTTTGCCGTAAGAGTGAAACTGGGTACATAAAAAAAAAAGAAAAACATACACACAAATTCGAGAAACATCTTTCGCAGTATGTTAAAAACCGACCAAGTACGTCTCAGGCCACACATAGAATATGTTACTCATTTGTTATGATTTTCTTTTTATTTATGTACGAAGTTTTACCAAGTAAGCGCATTTTTTTATGGGATAGCGGGCAAACGAGCAGACGTATCGCCTGATGGTAAGCAATTACCGCCACCCATGGACATCTGCAACATCAGAGGCGTTACAAGTGCGTTGCCGGCCTTTGAGGGGATGGGGAGGAGGATAGGGATGGGGGAAGGGGTTTGGATATGGCCTCCGGTATCCAATTCCGATAGTCAATCACAGCGCAAGCGCTATTTCACACCGGTTTTATGTGAGGCCGTATAACTCCGGTCGAGCCCGCCCATTCATGCCGAACGTAGCTCTCTCACAATTTTACAACCTAGTCCTCTTTAACCATCCTCTCAATGCTTTTAAGATGAATGATAATTTTAAGACTTATCTATTGATATTCCCACGCTATAGGGTTGACGATTCCCCACTTTACGTGTAAGAAGTATATATTTTAACCAATAGTATATGAAAACCTACCAAAAACAATTCAATTTTGACCGAACCAGAATGCCTACTCTCCAATCTGTCATTATAACTACCGCCAATATTTTACATCTGGGCTCTTATTATTTCTGCAAATAGAAAACGATAGAGGAAAATTGTTACCTGCCACTTCTCGATGGGGTAACAGAGTAAATAATAGTGGGTCTTATTCATCTGTAATTGGCAGAGCAATATGTACGTGCTCATGAAACCACTGCACATTTATAACTTAGTTTTCTTGCTCAAAAAATTCAAAACTTAAAACAATTATTAAAAAGTAGCTAAGAACCGCGGTGTTTCCCGCGGCACAAAGGTGAATGTATCTTTATAAAATGTCTTATTCTGATGTCTAAGCTATATTATTGTAAAGTTTCATTAAAATTCATTCGGTACTTTTTACATGAAAAAGTAACAAACATCCACCCATACTTACAAACTTTCACGTTTATAATATTAATAGGATGTTTTCAACATTGCAACACGCAAATCAAAGCTAGTAGTAATAGTCCTATTCAGGTATGAGTTTATATGATGATGTTCTCCTAGCCGATTTCGGCCACGGCGGCCAGTCTCAACGAAAACCAGCCAACCACGCTGGGGATATTATAGTGCACTAGTGTGTGCGCACACACAGATGCACTCGCTATTCTCATATTCCGATGGGAGGGATAAATAACACGACCGGGAAGAAATCAGGTGCAGAACCGACAGCTTTACGTGCTCTCCGAGGCACGGGGGTTCAATTGTTATTAAGTATTTCTATAATCAGAAAAACACAATAACACTTATGGCCCGACCCGAGATTCGAACCAGAGACCTCTTGATTGGCAGTCGCATACATCAACCGCTAGACCAATGAGGCAATGAGTTTATATATATTATAAGTACAAAAGTTGCCTAGATGTTTTTACGCAACTACAGCGAAGCTAAAAGAAGTTCAGTACTTTTGGCAGTCCTTGTATCTTAATATATTCCACCGAAGCGCCTAAACAACCGAACCGTTTTTAAGGAATCAAAGAAAACAAATTTAAATGAGATAAAAACTAATTAACTGATAGGAAATCATAACAATAAAAAAGAACCAATAATAATATTTATATTAATGTCGAAAAATTACTAAGCATCATCACGTACTGGTAGCTTTCGCAGAAGGCTGGAATTCTCTGTGCTAGAAAAAGGCCGGACTTCTAATCATGAGAAGCGTCAATCAGTTGTTTAGCTAGTTGTATATCAAAACAACAGCGCGAGCACTCGGACTCATGAAGCTGAAATCTCCACCCCAAACGGTAAAAAGATATAATTACCTATTAGTTTTTGGTATTATTCAACAGATACATATTTATATGTATACATTAATTTCATGAAAAGTTTTTACGTGGTCTTCTTATAGTGTTTTTAAACCTTTTTTTAGTTTATTTAGTAGTTTTTTGTAAAAGGAGAGAATATCAAACGTAAGTATGTGCTATTTCACAATTTATTACCTATCATTATTTTCAACATGCTTACTATATTCCTACCAATTGGACAACATACAAACATATACAATACCATGCCTATTATATCTTTACAAAACATCAGATACGCGTGTACATTTCCCAAAGTTCTCAGAAACTGTTTCATTACAAGTACCTGTTTCTTGGAACGTGTTTAATTAAAATCACGTATAGATGAGAAAGGCGGGATAAGTAATAACAACAGTTTTCATTTAATCCTTTCTCGTTTCAACCCAGATAATGAGTACCCACACTTAAAAAGGCGCGTTATCGTGTAGTGTCCGTTACCCCCAAACCCGCTATTAGTTTGCCATCGTTAACCCTACATTACTGCAGGGATCAGTTATTATTTCAATTACTTCGGCGATCCTGTGCCTACTACTACTGTTTTGTTTTATTTTCATTGTATTGAAGTGTTCGCACATACATTCGACTGGATAATGGATTAGTAACAATGAAGTACATGTACAGTTCTAATTTGTATGGTTGACTGTTTTGACATTGAGTTTTTCTGTAGAAACTGAACACCTTCAACGATGTGATAGAATTAATAGTGCTTCCTGCGTATTTTTGGTCATGGAAGAAAGAAGAAATGGAAAAAAATCTACGAACGAAGAAGTGCTTAGATTGAAACACTTTGAGTTTAATAAATAAATATTTCAGACATCTCACACACAACACCATCTAGTCCCAAACTAAGCAGAGCGCTTGTATTATGGGTACTAGACAACTGTTATTAATACATATATACATATTTTTGTATACACAAACGTTTGGTCCGACGCCGGAATCAAATCCGATCAGAAAACTAAACTGATATGGGCAATACTTTTTTTTACACAAAACGCGTTCTAATCTCAAACTAAGCAGGGCTTATACTATAAAAGCTATATGAACTATAAGCTATAGAATACTTATACATGTACATATTATACATAGAAAACACACGAACTCCAAAACAAATGTTTGCAAATCAAACAAACATTTGGTCTGACCCGATAGCCGAACCCGAGTCAATACACAAGTCGTACATTTCACTAATGCTCTACACACCAAGGCATTCAAACTGTTTTTACCAATACATGGAACTCATTAGAAACAACATAAAAATTATTATATTTAACTCATGGGCCCAGTCCACAAATTGTTATGGCATATTATGAAAAGCTTTACAATGAAAGTTCAAGTAATAATGCCACATAAAAAACTAAAACAATTAAAAATTAATGAATTATGATCGAAAGTCAACCATAACTTTTAGTAACAATTAAATCGTAAAACATTTTCTAAATAATAATATTGGAAAGTTTTTCCATGAGTAGCTGTAGCCTATGGCAGCGCAGTTTGAATGTATATATTATGGGTCCCGCGGCTCCGCCGGAAGTTCATAATTTGAAATTAATTTTCGTTTAATTTCATATTAAAAGGAAGCAACATTTAGAAATCTACATACGTGAGAGTTGTCCTTGCATGCTGTGCGTAGTTAATCGTACCACTCGAAAACTCGCATACTCAACTGTTGTACACACACACCAGTTTTATCATTTCTTTAGATGTGATTTATTTAAGTACTACACTTATGACTCGAAAATAAACAATTATTAAAGACAACTATTCTCGGATAGTGGATATTGTTCAAATCTTTTACAGTAGTGAAATTTCCTTAAGCTAATTCAATGATGAACAGCATTTCAACTCCTTAAGAAGCCTAAATTGACCCATAGTAGAGTAGGTAATAGCTCAAACCAAACAGCTTGCTCCCAAATGTAACCACATACCCATAAGTTAAANTTGATATTCCCACGCTATAGGGTTGACGCTTCCCCACTTTACGTGTAAGAAGTATATATTTTAACCAATAGTATATGAAAACCTACCAAAACCAATTCGATTTAGACCGAACCAGAATGCCTACTCTCCAATCTGTCATTATAACTACCGCCAATATTTTACATCTGGGCTCTTATTATTTCTGCAAATAGAAAACGATAGAGGAAAATTGTTACCTGCCACTTCTCGATGGGGTAACAGAGTAAATAATAGTGGGTCTTATTCATCTGTAATTGGCAGACCAATATCTACGTGCTCATGAAACCACTGCACATTTATAACTTAGTTTTCTTGCTCAAAAAATTCAAAACTTAAAGCAATTATTAAAAAGTAGCTAAGAACCGCGGTGTTTCCCGCGGCACAAAGGTGAATGGATCTTTTTAAAATGTGTTATTCTGATGTATAAGCTATTTTACTGTAAAGTTTCATTAAAATTCATTCATTAGTTTTTACATGAAAGAGTAACAAACATTCACCCATACTTACAAACTTTCACGTTTATAATATTAGTAGGATGTTTTCAACATTGCAACCTGCAAATCAAAGCTAGTAGTAATAGTCCTATAAGATATGAGTTTATATGATGATGTTCTACTAGCTGATTTCGGCCACGGCGGCTAGTCTCAACGAAAACCAGCCAACCACGCTGGGGATATTATAGTGCACTAGTGTGTGCGCACACACAGATGCACTCTCTGTTTTCATATTCCGATGAGTGGGTTAAATAACACGACCGGGGAGAAATCAGGTGCAGAACCGATAGCTTTACGTGCTCTCCGAGGCATGGGGGTTCAATTGTTATTAAGTATTTCTATAATCAGAAAAACACAATAACACTTATGGCCCGACCCGAGATTCGAACCAGAGACCTCTTGATTGGCAGTCGCATACATCAACCGCTTGACCAATGAGGCAATGAGTTTATATATATCATAAGTACAAAAGTTGCCTAGATGTTTTTACGCAACTACAGCGAAGCTAAAAGAAGTTCAATAGTTTTGAAACAACTGAACCGTTTTTAAGGAATCAAAGAAAACAAATTAAATGAGATAAACATTAATTAACTGACAGGAAATCATAACAATAAAAAAAGAAACAATATTTATATAAGTGTCGAAAAATTCCTCAGCATCATCGCGTACTGGTAGCGTTCGCAGAAGAATGGAATTCTCTTTGCTGGAAAAAGCCGGACTTCTAATCATGAGAAGCGTCAATCAGTTGCTTAGCTAGTTGTATGTCAAAACAACAGCGCGAGCACTCGGACTCCATGAAGCTGAAATCTCCACCCCAAACGGTAAAAAGATATAATTACCTATTAGTTTTTAGTATTATTCAACAGATACATATTTATATGTATACATTAATTTCATGAAAAGTTTTTACGTAGTCTTCTTATAGTGTTTTTAAACCTTTTTTTAGTTTATTTTGTAGTTTTTTGTAAAAGGAGAGAATATCAAACGCAAGTATGTGCTATTTCACAATTTATTACCTATCATTATTTTCAACATACTTACTATATTCCTATCAATTGAACAACATGC
This sequence comes from Hyphantria cunea, assembly GCA_003709505.1. Lineage (NCBI taxonomy): Eukaryota > Metazoa > Arthropoda > Insecta > Lepidoptera > Erebidae > Hyphantria > Hyphantria cunea. The sequence goes on from PKRV01001412.1 coordinate 208,090, forward strand.
AAACATATACAATACCATGCCTATTATATCTTTACAAAACATCAGATACGCGTGTACATTTCCCAAAGTTCTCAGAAACTGTTTCATTACAAGTACCTGTTTCTTGGAACGTGTTTAATTAAAATCACGTATAGATGAGAAAGGCGGGATAAGTAATAACAACAGTTTTCATTTAATCCTTTCTCGTTTCAACCCTGATAATGAGTACCCACACTTAAAAAGGCGCGTTATCGTGTAGTGTCCGTTACCTCCAAACCCGCTATTAGTTTGCCATCGTTAACCCTACATGACTGCAGGGATCAGTTATTATTTCAATTACTTCGGCGATCCTGGGCCTACTACTACCGTTTTGTTTTATTTTCATTGTATTGAAGTGTTCGCACATACAGTCGACTGGATAATGGATTAATAACAATAAAGTACATGTACAGTTCTAAGTTGTATGGTTGACTGTTTTGACTTTGAGTTTTTTCTGTAGAAACTGAACACCTTCAACGATGTGACAGAATTAATAGTGCTTCCTGCGTATTATTGATCATGGAAGAAAGAAGAAATGGAAAAAAATCTACGAACGAAGAAGTGCTTAGAATGAAACACTTTGAGTTTAATAAATAAATATTTCAGACATCTCACACACAACACCATCTAGTCCCAAACTAAGCAGAGCGCTTGTATTATGGGTACTAGACAACTGTTTTTAATACATATATACATATTTTTGTAAATACATAGAGAATACCCAAACTCCGATTTGCAGATCATACAAACGTTTGGTCCGACCACGGAATCAAACCCGATCAGAAAACTAAACTGACATGGGCAATACTTTTTTTTACACAAAACGCCTTCTAGTCTCAAACTAAGCAGGGCTTATACTATAAAAGCTATATGAACTATAAGCTATAGAATACTTATATATGTACATATTATACATAGAAAACACACAAACTCCAAAACAAATGTTTGCAAGTCAAACAAACATTTGGTCTGACCCGATAGCCGAACCCGAGTCAATACACAAGTCGTACATTTCACTAATGCTCTACACACCAAGGCATTCAAACTGTTTTTACCAATTCATGGAACTCATTAGAAACAACATAAAAATTATTATATTTAACTCATGGGCCCAGTCCACAAATTGTTATGGCATATTATGAAAAGCTTTACAATGAAAGTTCAAGTAATAATGCCACATAAAAAACTAAAACAATTAAAAATTAATGAATTATGAACCATAACTTTTAGAAATAATTAAATCGTAAAACATTTTCTAAATAATAATATTGGAGAGTTTTTCCATGAGTAGCTGTAGCCTATGGCAGCGCAGTTAGAATGTATATATTATGGGTCCCGCGGCTCCGGCGGAAGTTCCTAATTTGAAGTTAATTTTCGTTCGCTTTCATATTAAAAGGAAGCAACATTTAGAAATCTACATACGTGAGAGTTGTCCTTGCATGCTGTGCGTAGTTAATCGTACCACTCGAAAACTCGCATACTCAACTGTTGTACACACACACCAGTTTTATCATTTCTTTAGATGTGATTTATTTAAGTACTACACTTATGACTCGAAAATAAACAATTATTAAAGACAACTATTCTCGGATAGTGGATATTGTTCAAATCTTTTACAGTAGTGAAATTTCCTTAAGCTAATTCAATGATGAACAGCATTTCAACTCCTTAAGAAGCCTAAATTGACCCATAGTAGAGTAGGTAATAGCTCAAACCAAACAGCTTGCTCCCAAATGTAACCACATACCCATAAGTTAAACCCGGCGGTATAGAAAAAACTTTAAAAACATAAGAAAATTATAATTTGTACGAACAGTGGCGTTTTGTGTTACTTGTAAAGACTAAAAACTAAGTGATTATCTAGGTGAATTAGTGCATCAGTATTAAAACACAAAGAAATCCATTGTGTGTAATATAAATGGATGCAATACATTATAAATTGTGTTATAATAGAACAATAAAACGAAATAATAGAACAAGAACCACGTCACGTGAGGCTAAAATGTTGTATGCACTCGTAAAAATACCGACATAATGTTGATATTCTTACGATTACATAATAGGTTAAAATAGTTACTTAAGCAGTAGTAGATATAAGCTCGGTTAAAAAAATGTTCCTTGTTTGTTGTTGTTAAATATTTATATGTTTAGGTTAAGATGGAACTGGCATGAACTGTGTTCAAAAGTTCCTTAAAAATAATAAAAGATTTAAAAAAAAAAAAAAAAAACGAAGTAGCAGTGTATTTGGTCATGTTCGTGTTTGTCTTTTTACATGTTAAACCTTTATTATGTACGGAACACACTCATTAGCCAGAAGATGCTAATTAGCGGTCGTATTTCATACACGCTATCCTGCCAACCGCACTTTTCGCCGTCCCCTAGAACACATCTTAAGAATGTAGTCATATTTAAACACCATCCAGTATCACTAACTAGCAATGTTATTAAACTTAATATATATAAATATTGATGTAAAATAATTGTACAATAACGCGTCCCTATTATGGACCGCCTTCAATAAAAAGAGAAAACGTGAACAGCACGATTATAATGAAGCCTACATAGTTCTCCAAAGAATTAATGCATCATGCACCCTATTAATGAAGGCTAAAGATAAAAATTGAACAGCATTGTTGACGTGTGTGCCTGTTTGTATAGACGTGTGTACAAAACACATCATCACCTGTCAATATAATTAAAAAGACAGCATTTCACGAGCGATACCAGATGAAAGAGCTTGTTAACCCGGCGGTGAGGGCTCATTATAACGATATTTTATTGTAACGAGGTTCTATGTTAAGGGCCAGCTAAAATAAGACGGTTTAAGGAGAGGACAGGGTAATGAGAAGCGAGGTAACTTCTATTTTAATAACGTTTTTGACAACACCTTTTGTTTTATCTTTGCTTAAAGTTTAATGACATGACTAGTAAGACATTGATTCTCATCAAACAAGAGAATCTTTTTAAACATTCTATAATTTTTTTTCATGTACTTAGTTACCACTAGTTTTCGCCCACGTGATTTTTGGCCAGTCTATCTGTTTGTTCCGGGTAATCTCTACTATCGTAGTGTTGTTTGACCGATTTTAACGAGATTCTCCCTGGCAGATTGCTGATAGGAGAAACTTAGACGACTTTAATTTTCGATTAACTTCGCCATTAGTTGGCCTGTGGACGTCCTACACTACGTTTGCCGAGACACGGTCTCCACTCAAGAACTCGTTTACCCTAACGGTTATCGGTTCTTCGGCAAATGTGGCCAGCCCACTGCCACTTCAGCATGCTAATCTTGCTGTGTCGATGACCCTGGTTCTCTGTCGGATCACCTCGTATCTGATGCGATCCCTTAGAGAAACGCCGAGCATAGCCCTCTCTATAGCACGCTGAGCGACTTTGAACTTATGAACCAATCGAACCGTAAGTGTCTACGTTTCGGCTCCTTATGTCATTACGGGTAGGACGCACGCATTGAAGACTTTTGTCTTTAGGCACTGTGGGATCGACGATGAGAAGACCCGACGAAGTTTCCAATACGCTGCCCGACCTAGCTGGATTCTTCTGTTCACCTCGTCCTCAAAGTTGTTCTACCTAACTGCAAAGTCTTCCCGAGGTATACATATTTTTGAACAATTCAGATGCAGTTGTTGTACGTGTGCAAAATAGTCATAATATACAAGTTGTTTTGTAACAATTAGGACAAGAATTTCTAGCTCGTGTTTTTCTTTTACTTTAAGAATATTATTTCTAAAATCATTACTAGCTCCGCTTCTCAAACATAAAACCGCAGCCTAACGGGCCCTTATATTGTGTTAATATTTTGACAAGAATGTAAGTACACGTTGTAGAGAAGAAAATTGTTTCAAATCATTGCGTTAATGAAGATTACGATCGCTAAGGTGTTATTTGGGAGCACGCGATGTATCTGGTCTCTGGTTCATTCTCAGGTAATGTGTCAGTAATCATAGGGCAGGAATGATTCTGTTGATGTCGGATTATGAACACGAATTTTGGAAATAAGCAGCTCCCTGATTGACTGCAACTCGAGAATTATAGGTGCATGTCCAGATTTCTCAAGAACTTTGCGGTTGTAGAAAAATTTAAATTTGTAGAAGCTATTGAGTTGAAGCAGTTGAATACTTAGTTAATATGCCTATTCGTCCGTGTATTTACCGTAAAGTACTATGCAACTCGGTTGAAGAATAATATGACGCTTTTATAAACTAACAGGTAACGAATTATTTAAAATAAAAAACCCGACTTCGTCAATATCTGCCATCTTTATTAAACTCATTGAAGAACTGAAAAGATCATATCTTATACAAAACGTATTTAAACACGTTTGATATATCACTGTTAAAAAATTTTATTTTGATACCACACTCGATGTATTTTGAAAACATTTTTTTGAGATTACTCTGTGGAGGAACGGATATCATGTCCCTCCAACACAAAGGGAGGATCCTCCGACCAGGCGAGGTGATCATGCCTGGCGGGCCACTGCCCAACGGTTGATGTTGGGAAGTTTGTATATATCTTAATCGGCGCGAGAACTTCTATTGCGCGATGCAGGATTGGTAGCTTCTTCGTGCACTACGTTACTCCGTAGTTCAGTGTATATTCAGTGGATGGCGTTGTCACATATTTATGTTGACGCTGTATGAGGAAGTCGCCACATCACTCCCCTCCAAGACCGGAGGTCGATATCTGGATGAGTCAGCTGTCTGTGCTCTGTTGCAGAGCTTGCCAGTGCCAGGAGTGAGTAGTTCCAGTGAGTCGGAACTGAGTGCCGCAAGTTCCAGTGAGTCGGAACTGAATGCCGCTAGTCCCAGTGAGTCGGGGCTGAAGTCCGCTGATCCCAGTGAGTCGGGATCGAATGCGGTGCGCTGTGCTGCGGTGAGGTCCCCAGTGAGTCGGGGCGATTGCTGCGTAGTGGCTGGCCGCTGCATAGACGGGAGAGAAATGCTCTGCTTACATGGACCGTAGTTGTAGTGTGCTGTGCCTAGACGCTGTTGAGGCCGTAGGGGTAAACCAGGCTGGAGCGGTCGCTTCCTGCATCTGGTGTATCCCTGTTGAGACCGAGTTTGCTGGCTGGCTGAAGGCTGCTTCTAATCACGTCGGGGTCACCACTGTGGAGGAACGGGTAGCATATTCCTCCAACACAAAGGGAGGATCCTCCGACCAGGAGAGGGTGATCATGCCTGGCGGGCCACTGCCCAACGGTTGATGTTGGGAAGTTTGTATATATCTTAATCGGCGCGAGAACTTCTATTGCGCGATGCAGGATTGGTAGCTTCTTCGTGCACTACGTTACTCCGTAGTTCAGTGTATATTCAGTGGATGGCGTTGTCACATATTTATGTTGACGCTGTATGAGGAAGTCGCCACAACTCTTTGGTTCCAAAAATCTATCTAATCACTCTCATGACTGAGACGAATCTATTGACACCACTCACATAAAAATACGTCAAGCCGTTTAGGCTCTAAAACGTGCAAAAGAAAAACCTACTTACAATGACTCGAAAAATATAACCCTCTTTATTTCGCAGTCGGATAAAAAACATTCAAACCTATATGTAATCGAATTTCTCTTCCCCTTTATTTATTTTTGCCAAAATCTCCTTTGTTATGTCCAGCAGTGGATTATTAATGGCTGTTGATGAATAAATAAATATTAATTATTTGTTAGAGTTTTTTAGGGAAGGCTTTCATTCAGCATTGGATGGCAATAAACTGAAGTAGAAGTAGTAATCAAAAGGTAGAGACTCTGTGACAAAGTATTATATTATACGCTTATTTACATAAAAAAATTAGCGTTATATCTTATTATTACTATTTTATGTTCTTTTTATGGTACAAGGGGCAAATGAGCAGACGTATCGACTGATGGTAAGCTATTACGCCGCCCATGGACACCCGCAATACAAGAGGCGTCACAAGTGCATTGCCAGCCTTTGGGGCATGGGGATAGGAATGAGGGAAGAGTATCTTCACTCACTCAAGCGCTGTTTCACGGGTTTTCTGTGAGGCCGTGGTATCACTCCGGTCGAGCCGACCCATTCGTGCCGAAGCGTACGCCTACAAGAATATATATATATATATCAAGAGACGTACTACATAATGAAATAATATGAAAATAAAAAACAAATTAATGAAAGTCATTATTAACTTTCATTAATTTGTTTTTTTACAATATGTATGTTGCAATAAAAACATAAAACAAAATACAATTCTAAACAAAAAAATTAACATTACCTCCCTTTGTATTTCAAAATTTCTCTATCTTCAATATATTTTACGTACAATAAAATAATTTACCTTCAGTTAAACTGAGTTAAATGTACAGATTAAAAACCAATTATTTCTACGTAATGTATTCATTGTTTTACCAGACTATAATACATTTATTCAGACAGGTAATTGATAGATGGAAAAACAATTCGAAAACGATTTACATCCACAAGTTTTGGCATCTACGGGTAGTAAACAATTGGTGTATATAATTTCAATTATTCATTTAGTGTGGAAATACCTGTGAATATCAAACATTTAGTGAAATAGTTTAGAAATGGTACTTCTGGTAATAGTATTTGTATGTATATAACAAAAATGCTTACTAAGCCTTTATTCGAGTTGTCCATTTAATAATAGAATATTTAATAGTAAAAATTTGTGGGAGGTATGTATTCACAGATCTTAGTAAAATATGTAAATCAGTCAATTCACAAGAAAACATAAGGTTAATGCCTAGTTTTTTCGATTAAAAGAGAGATTTATAAGTGTAAATTACAATTGTAACAAATTAATTGGTTTATCATGAAACTCTCAGTCCTGTTTGTATTAATGTTAATAAAATCACATTACATCATTAAAGATTTATTTAATTTTCTATTTATCTAATTTCCCCTGGTAATAGGAGTATTTGGAATTGAAGCCATTACATTTGAAAGGATTATAATAATTGATAGGTACGCTTTTAAATATATTACAAAAAAAGTGTATAGATAGAGTATAGGGCTAGTGGCTGGTCAAACATTATGCTAATTTTATTCTCCACAGTTTTCTGGGACTATGAGCAAACAATGAAGTTAAGCATTTAAAAATTCAATAAATAAATAAATATTTTCGGACATTTTAACACACAACGCCATCTAGTCCCAAACTAAGCAGAGCTTGTACTATGGGTACTAGATAACTGATATTAATACTTATATACTTTTTTTTTGTAAATATATACATATTATACATAGAAAACACCCAAACTCCGAAACAAATATTTGCAGATCATACAAACATTTGGTCCGACTCAGGAATCGAACCCGAGACCTCTTGTACAGCAGTCGCATTCGCTACCACTGCGCCACAGAGGCAGTCAAAATGGTTCAATACTATCGAGATCAGTGCAATTTGATCGAAATCGCCGATAGCAAGAACACTCGCACTCTTTAATCAAATAAATGATAGAAGATTGTAACTTTTAAATTCGTCGTTTACTTTATCGTAGCTTATTCCGATTGAACTCTTAATTAACTCGTTGCAACTTTACTAAGATTAACTTTATTTCTTTTATTAAAAGAAAAGAGGTAGTACGCTCTTAAAGGCCGGCAATGGACTTATGACCCTTCTGGTGTTGCCCATGGGCGGCGGTAATCGCTTACCATCAGGCGATACGTCTCCTCGTTTGCTACCTATATCATAAAAATAAGACAGAGTTACTTTCGAATTTATAATATTATTATGTATTTATATGTATTTATGAATATGTATGTTTATATGTGTAGTATGAGTAAATGTGTATTTACATATAAATTTAAAATATTTTGATATTGGTGTTTTTTTTTTGTAATTAATTAACATTAAAAAATTAACATTTAATCAGATTTGAGATTTGTGCACCCTGCTACTGCTACCCTAATTAATGTCACCAAATTATCTATATAAAGGTTGTCTGTAAGAGATCGCCACGACCGATAAGACCGTCAATTGTCACATTTGTATGTTGTAACTTTTTTTTCTTTTTTCTATTTGTTAAATGTGTACAATAAAGATTAATAAATAAAAATAAAAAAATATTAGGGAACTGTGGATACAGAGTTGCGTGCTACTAGTTAAGTACAATGAGTATGTAAATGGCGAAAGTGACATTTATGACCGACTCGCAATATTAAGGTTACACAACGAACGCTGAAAACTTTTTACGGCGATATAAATATGTAAATAAATTATTCGAAACACTAATCAAACACCTGTGTGCAATCAAAGATGTCTGGCGTGATAAAAATGTTCATATACGCACATTTTCGGTAACCGCAATGGCGGTATTGTGATTATGTGAGACATTATTTAATTTTTATTGCACACCTGACTCGCTGGGAGCTTAAAAGTCATTTTCCCCTTTTTATCATGGTAATGTCTCTGTCATTAATTTGGAACATGTATGTGGATTTTATGGAAATTTTAACCTTGCATACACGAACGTAATAAAACGAAACGAATGTAACGTACTATTTTTATGAGAAAGTAATGGGTCCACTAATATTTATGAGATTAATATACATCGTTACTATTCATGAACCTCGCATATATATACTTTTATATAGAGTGAATGCTCATATATTGCAAAGTATGTGCTTTGCCTCATTAGATGTTTATTAACAATAGAATGGAATAGAATAGAATAAACTTTATTGTACACCAATTAAAACAGTTTATATTCAGGAGCATAACATATAAACGACCATGTACAAATGGCGGCCTTATCGCTAAAAAGCAATTTCTTCCAGGCAACCTTTAAGGTGGCCTATTAGAATTAAACTTACTTTTTAAAAGAAACCTATGTACAGCCAGTGGTCTAACATACTAGATATCCCGCAAATAATCATGGGAAATGACTACTGTGGCTTAAATAAGGGAATCTAAAACATTTAAACGAGCAATTCTTATGATATATACGTATATTTAAAATCTAAATCTCGAAAACTTTATTATGCAGGGGGTTACGGGGTGATGAATCAATCTGTCGTAAAATTATTTTTCGAAAATTTACCAAAAAAAAATACTGAGCTAAACTCGGTCTTTCTATACTTTCAAAGTGATTGAGAAAGTTAACGTAGGAAAGGGATTTTACATATATACATAAATTAGGAGATATTATGTAATACCTAAAGCACCAGGATAACGGTTGTAACTTACATTAATTTCTTATTAATAAAGAAATATTTCCGACATCTAACGCACAACCCCATCTAGTCCCAAGCTAAGCAGAGCTAGTGTTATGGGTACTAGACAACTGTACATACATATAAAACAACCAAAATCGAAATTTCCGAAATATTTGCAGGTGCGACATACATTTGGTCCGACCCGGGAATCGCCACCACCACTGCGCCATCGAAGTATACAAATTAATACTAAACAGTCTCTCTAACTGACACTTTACCTGCAAACAATTATTATCTCTTTGCATTCTTTTATAGCCACTCATTACCACAGACCGTGTTTTACAACGTTGTTTCACAAAAATAATTATTATTCATCTCGACATGTAAATAAAAACATGACTTTTCAGAACATAGGCAGGAAAATACACGTTTACTTGCGGTTTGTTTATATCCATGTGATTTATTATAGCAGGCTACCCATGTCAGTGAGCAAGCATTCATCTTCATTGCTTTATGATGTTATATTAAAAATACATACCAACTATGAAGACATATCTCTTGTTGACGTAAACCAACTAAAATTATAAACTTCAACTGACTTCTTGGTAGTTCTTTCTTGCGTAATGTCAGTACTTGTGTTTATTGACGCAAATATTGTTTAAGAATTAAATTTTCCGAGACTTATTAATAAATGACGTAAAAGCTATTGTTATTAAAAACTGCAGGTTGGGTCTAGAGGTTTAGGCGGTCTCTACGTCGTTTCCTACTTCGCCAAATGTTGTGGGTTCAAATCCCACATACAACACTTTGTGTGATCCACAAATTGTTGTTCTGAATCTGGGTGTTTTTTGTGTCCGTTTCATGTATGTTTGTAAAGTCCCTTGCGACACAGGATTTATTCCCAGTGCGGGAGTTATAAGAAAATAGCACAATATAGGCGCAAACCAAACGCGGAATGCAATTAAAACGCAACGTAATTTTAATAACAATAAGTACTCGACATTTTTATTCAGATAATAGTTACAGATTTCGATACTATTGCTGACTTAAGAAACCTTTTTAATTAGGATATTGTCTATCCTACTATTATTATAAACGCGAACGTTGGTGTGGATGGATGTTTATAACTCTTTCAGGTAAAAACTACTCAATGGATTTGGATGAAGCTTTACAGTAATATAGCTAATACATCAGAATAACACATAGGCTTCTATTTGCCACGATAACCGACATATACGCGGGTGGAGCCGCGGGCATAAACTAGTTATTTAAATTTTGATTTCGTTACTCTAAAGCGGAGTCAAGTATGTTTCAAAAATGTTTACATGGCATTTGACTTTCTAATACTTAGTATACTAACTATACTGTATTAAAGGAGAAACAGAATCACACTATCTTAATAACATAACTTACAATAACAACTAACTTATGATGAACAAAATTTAATCGCTTACACGATTTACGTAATAGCTTCGTCTGATCTTATTATATTTAACCTTTGTATCTAAATAGATGAACCCCGCGGCATTAACCACTCTTTGGTAATTGTTACTTCTTATAGCATCAGCTACATGCCAGTGAAAACCTCATCCGAATCGGTCCAGTAATTACGTAGACTAACCCCAATAAACAGACGGAGAGATGGGCAGAATATATGAAAAAATGATTTCTTGATGTATGTACCGTAGGATATACTTTCAAATGCTGTGAAAAGCTGTTAATTTGAAATTACAAGAAGCCACTTCAGTTTTATTTATTTTTATAGATAGTTTTTAATACGTGAGGGATACAACTGTTACATCTGTTTAACATTTAATTTTAGTGTAACTAAACATTGCATAAAATACCTAATACTTCCGTATTCCTCTTAGTGTCAATCATAATCAACCGCACAGTAATGAGTCAAATCAACCCATAATGTCCCCCTGCTGGGCTCGGGTGTCCTCACAGGAGAGGATTAAGGCCATACGTCCCCACGCTGGCCAAGTGCGGGTTGGGGACTGGCAAAACTACGTTCTGGTTACGTAATCTTGCCGTTGGATGTTTTTATGCCGACCAAAGGCCTCCAACTAACCTTCACGGCTTTTATCCTATGATAACAACCGGGACCGACTGCTTAACGTGACCTCCGAATCACGGAGACGCTCATGGTAACATGCCACCAGCGGTCACCCATCCAGGTACTGACCGTGCATCGTTGCTTACTCTCGGTGATTGTTTATATTCACCGAGTGCAAATGGGCTATGAGCGCCTCTTAATAGTAATGAATTCATATTGAAATCAAAATCAGTATTAACAATTCCATAGAATTTTCTAGCAAAATGTAGGTCTTAGTCATATTCATCTATACAAATAAATTTAATTGGAGTGTCTGTTTGCTATATTAAAATAACCGCTTTTTTACTAAACACATATGAGAATACACGGTACATATACCAAAGTATCATTTTAACAATTTTTGTCCTTCTGTCTGTCTGTGTGATCTGGGTATCTTTGGAACGGCTGTAACTAAGGTATTTTTTTTAGACTAGCTTCACCCCGTGTCGTTTCCTGCGTTACAAAAACAAACGCGGGTAACACCGCGGAGCTCATCTAGTAATATATGCAATGTTGCAATGAAGTCTTGATTTCGAATATGATACAGTTGTGACGAAATTTTATTGGGACTTTTTGCTGATATTTAGTAATAGTATTCTTTGGTTAATGAGCACATTGAACTGAGTAGGCAGATAGATTTGACAGATGATGATTATAAGTGATGAAGCAATATAATCTGGTCGAATTCAGCTATTTTTGTCTAAATTTAATATTTGAGAAGAGTTTGTAGTAAAAAGATATTGATAAAAGGAGGCATTTTGCATAAGGGGTACGGGAAAATGACACAAAGAAATCTCAGATTTAGAACAACAATTTTCTTATTACACATAACGTTTTGATACGATAAACATGGGGATTAAACCCACAACAGCCATCGCAGTAAAAAACGGAGAGGCGACACATTAACTTGGCTCATTACTTCAGATAAGTAGGACCTAAAACAGTTCGCGTACATCTAAAAGGAGTAATTATACAGATTTATTTAAATAATTTGATGTGTGTTACACAGGTTTGCCATGAACCCGTATAACAGAATTCATAACTTTATAGCTCACGTAATAATGTGTGGGACGAGCTTTCACTCACCGTCGGTAGATCGATTTTATTTGTAGGCAACGCAACACTTTATTATGTTAACATTCCTCGGTAGCAAGTTTATCTTTTGTTTAGACTACACAAAAGTCGGTCGATACTATGCAGCGATGTTGGAAGAGGGAAGAGTCCAGCGGTTCATTTCGTGTGTATTTTACGGTGTTGCTTCATTTGTAGCGCATCTTACATCTTACAATGTTTATAAATGATGTGTATCGGTATCAATTTCGCACGGCTTCTGTTATTTATCTCCTTGGTTACTGTTTGTTTTTACCAGACTGCGAAAGAAGGAGGGTTATGATTTTCGAGCATATATGAATATTTCTTTGGCAAGCTCTAGAGCTTAAAAACGGCTTGTCGTATTTTTATGTGAGTTGTGTCAATAGATTCGTCTTAGTCGTGAGAGTGGAATTGGGTACATCAAAATAAAAATAAAAAAGAAAATGACACGCAGTCGGGTTTTTTTGTAATAATTCATTACTTGTTATTAAATCAAAGGATTTACAAATGCAGATTCGAAGAGGAGTGTGTAAAGACCCTTTTTTTTCGTTGCGATAGATCAACGAATAAATCAAGAAATAACGAACTAGTTATTAAATTGTTTTAAAATATTTTATAATATTTTATAAAACTAAGTTCTTATTTTTCAATTCGCAGCACCACAGCTTGAATTGAAAAATATCTTCAATGTATTGAAGACCACACAAGGCAACAGCAAAATGTCTACTTGAGCAATAATAAAGAGACCGACACCATGTCAATCTCATCATTATCGTTATTTTTAGGGTTCCGTACCTCATAAGGAAAAAACGGAACCATTATAGGAAAGCGTGGAGGTATCAAGCTGAAATTCATATCAAATACTCAGGTCTACTGTTCCTTAAAGCTGTGAAATCAAATTTCTAAACCAATGCAATCAAAAGATACAGCCATTTATGTTTAAAATTTCCGACAGTTGCAAGGAAATCAAAACCTACAGTATACTTACTATGAACTCAGAATCATGAAATTCGGAACGGAGCAACGTCTACTACAGAACCCTCGGTACGCGAGTCTGACTCGCACTTGGTTGTTTTTTTTTATATCTATATTATGTTGCAATTTGTCGAACTGAAGCGTAATAAAAATAATTTAATAAGGTCTTGTTAGTAATCATTACTTTCAAATCCTTTCCTTACAACGCCGATACATTTGTGGTATGTATCGGAAGGACGCCGTGTATTTATGTAAAATAAAAGAGATTTGCTTCTGATTCTGCTTGACAGACTTCATTTTGTCAAAGTTAATAGTATTTTTATATATTTTGTCTTAATTATTATTAAAACCTTCCGTATGCCTTACAACATACAAAAAAATATATCCGAACTGCTCGAGCCATTCTCGAGTTTTGTGCTTAGCAACATTCATTTTTATTTATATATATCGCAATGTGTATGTATATATGCGAATGATTATGGCCACTTATTATTATAGGATATTGATTATCACTTGCAGTGTTCCTAGCTGGGACTTGAGATATATAACACGCAGAGGTTTCAAACTTTAATAGTACTCAATATTATAAAAAGGTTACACAATATATTCTACACGCGTTGTGTAGGGTTGGCACGGCGCGAGGCAACTGTCGTTACCCGGTCTCACAATCGGGTGGCCAACCGACAAAAGCTTACCTCAGCTAAACATAATACTGTGTGCCTACATATAGATAGATTACATTGTTACACTATCATACAAAATAGCTCAAGAGTAAAAATGATGACTCTCAAAACATTTCGTCAGTAGAAGATCAATGAGTCGAATTAAAATTCCACAACTAAATCCATTAATTGTACAAACGACTCAAATATTTTTCAAATCGCTCTCAGAGGAATCGTTGTCGAATTCAGATCGCCAGATAAAAAGATTTGTAATTTATACGGTACATTACACTTCGAGGTTGGGACGACAACTTAAAGAGTAATATGCTTGAATAGTTCATGTTGTCTTAAGCCTTTTGTTTTAACTATTATTAGTCTTTTTGACTTATCGATGACCAAAACCAACTAAAGCGACTTATTGTTAATACGTACTGTTTTTATTAATATCTAAGTACCGTGGGAGAGCCACGCTTCAGCGTGCAAAAGCTGGTTTGACCGGAGTGATACCACGGCCTCACAGAAAACCGGTGTGAAACAGCTCCTGCGCTGTGTTTAAGTCCTCCGGTATCCTCACTTACTCGGTAAAAAAAAGGTAGGCCTCACCCCTAAGGTAAGGCACTTGTGATGCCTCGGGTATTGCGGGTGTCCATGGGCGGCGGTAATCGTTTACCATCAGGTGACACGTCTGCTCGTTTGCCCGATAATTCAAATTTATTTTTAAAACCAAAGTAAACACAAAGTGTTTAATGCGAATGCATAATAAAATTCGTTTAAATAACTTCATCTTACATAATATATAACAGATGTTGAAGATTATGATCCACACTAGCAAGTACCCAACTTGCGATGTAACTATTATTGCAAATGTTCTTTTTTCCGTACGGAAATCCCTCCGGATACCACCTGCTGGTCCATATCGGACTTGAACCGACTAAAAACCGCACGCCGTCTCGGATACTAGAAGCCAGGGAACCAGGTGCACCCTAGAGAGGAAAAACCTGGAACCCTGACGTACGCTACGTCACCCTCGAGGCACCTTCGGTTCATAGACCTTCTATACGACGACAGCTATAACGCTAAGTACGGACATCAAAGGCATTACTAAAAATTATGTAGGTCTTCAACTGTAATAGAAACCTTATTATATTTTCCGCTAAGGTACTTCTATTAAATTTTCACAAGCCAAGCTGATAACAATGGTATCTGGTTCTAATGTTCTTGTTGTAATGGAATAGGATAGCTAATAATTCCTGTTTTATCCGTACTCATCGTATTATCTAGGTAATAAACACCAAGAATCAGGTAATGATTGTATTATGTTAATTTGTATTTAGATATTTTGGGGGAGGATTTATAAGTTGATAAATGATGTAATTTATACTATCAATTGTCGGGACTTGATGGAATTTGATGCAATACATTCTAGAATTTAATTGACTTGCACATAAATTTTTTTGATGATGCCACTAGGCGAAACCTGTTTGATGTAAACATAAATAAGTAAATTAGTGGAACGAGTACAAGTGAATTTAATTCTAGACTGAATTGATCAATTATAATGAAAAGTGTGCTGATATGAACAGAGTTGATACTAATCCTGTATGTAAACACACTGTTTGTAAAACGTGGATTAAGCAACTTCCATTTCTAAAATAAATATTAATTGTTCTTTGTTATACCACCAACCTCATTTCTAAGGAGAAACGTATGTCAAGTAGTGGAATATTAAAGGATGTTGATAATGATAACGAAACAGTTGCTATTTACTCTGTCATGATCGGTCATGTCATGTCATGATAGACTCTGCTGATGATCGTTACACTGTGACATGTAGGTTTAATTAAATCCTTAAAAGTACCCCTAATCCCAATGAGATAAATAAATAAATATTTTCGGACATTTTAACACGCAACGCCACCTAGTCCCAAACTAAGTAGAGCTAGTACTATGGGTACTAAACAACTGATATAAATACATATATACTTTTTTTGTAAATACTTACATATTATACATAAAAAACACCCAAACACCGTAAAAAATATTTGCAGATCATACAAACATCTTGTCCGACTCAGGAATCAAACCCGAAACCTCTAGCATAGAAGTCGCATACGATGCCACTGCACCACCAAGATAGTCACGTGTTTAAGTCCTAGCTCTGAAACTATGTTCGTTGAATGCAATTTGTCATCCAGAAACGATATGTAATACTCTCTATCATCACTCCCGGGATTTCACAGAACTTGGTCGGTAGTTTAAAAACATGGTTTTACAAAATGGTTTTCAGAGTATTTTTGGCTATATCGTTCTACAATATCTCCATATTATTATCTACGGTATATCTATTCGTGATACCTCTAATTTCAATTATAAATAAAAAAAATATAAATTATTACCCACTTGTAAGTTAATCAATAATAAATTAGTTTGACCTCTACACAGCTCTACCCATTTGACAAGTAAAATTATAAGTGTTGTGTCAATATCAAAATATTTATCAGTAATCTGGCTTTGCCTAGTTTGGGATGGGATGGGCGTGTATGATATTATTTTATTTATTTATAAAATATGATTAATATACGAATTATAAGCACTCTATTATTTATTAACACTTTTGCAAGATGTATTTTTTCTTTAAAGATAGATGCGGCCGGATTGATTGTGTTAATGACATTTGACTTTCTTGTTGTTTTTTATTATTATTATTATTTTACTAATTTGTTAAAAATTTAATAATTTGTATGTGTCTGCGAACCTCAAAAAAATAGATTTGTTTATGTTACTAGTTTCTGCAAGAGGCTCCGCCCGCATGGTTGTCGGTTATCGCAGTAAAGAGTAGCCTATATCCTTCCTCAAGAATCAAATTATCTTATTGCCAAATTTCATTGAAATCGGTGCAGCGGTTTGGCCGTGAAAGTGTGACAGACAGACAGACAGACATAGTTACTTTCACATTTATAATATAAGTATGGATTGTACGAAGGAACCACGAAATAGAGTCGACAATCAAAGTCTACATAAACTTAACTTGTTGCTATGGGCCATTTAATGACATGTGACTATCTGAAAACGATGTGGTCCAAAACGTTTCCAACCTCCACATGAAGATGGCAGCACTCGTTAAATAAAAGCTCAAAAGACAGTCATACACAAATAGCATTGTGATGTTAATAAACCTATATTTAAAATTACACAATCTAATATTAAAAGGATCCTGTCAACAGCAAGATCAAGTTACGGGTAAGTAAAGGTTGTACAGTTCAAAGTATTCTCCTTTGCATCTCAATATACCTACTGTAAATTTTATTTCTTTAATCGGTTTGTGGAGACAAACAGTAGTATATGAAATGAACATAGGCACTAAATACTAAATTTTGTAAAAAACTACCCACTACGTTTTCCATACATTATTGGTGGGTCTTTGGTTCCCTATCTTTAATTCCCATGGTATCCGAATGAATTTCCTGTTTTTATTTCTCAAAGTACCTGATGCGCGACAAGCTGATTTGCCCTTTTGCGCAAGGGGGATCAATTTTAGATAAGGTAGAGTAGTTACGCTGAATAATTCTGCTTACCCCTTCAGAGATGTATGCGTAAGTATATTGGTATATGTAAAACATCAGACTAAAGTTTTCAATTATTGAACGACATTAGTCTGTCTGTACAAACTCTGAAGTATTAAGTTTGTTTATATTTAACTAGTTTTGTATTTACCCACTCAAAAGTAAAATTTTCGAGGCTATTTCGTAGCGACGCTTGTATATAGTTTTCAGTCGTAACCGCGATTTAAACACCCGGTGACAGCACACATATTATTGTGTTAGGCATTTAGTACAACTTTGTTCCATCTGAGAGGTCGTAGAAAGCAGGACTGGGGACTGGTATTTCCTGGTTCCGATTTCACGTTTAAATTAGCCATAGGTACAGGCAATGATTCCTGAAACCTAAACAGTGGATTCCCACAGTTGATTTCTTTTAAAATATAGTTGTAGTATATTCCAATTGAAGATATTAGTCTAGTGTTATTGGGTCAAATACTTTATTTAGAAACTAAACAAACGGATCGGTTTTGAGAGATAAGAGATAAGTAATGATTACACGGTGGTGGTAGTAATATATTGTGATTTAGATTGTTTATTATAAATATATTATCTTAGGTGAGCAGTATTTTAAGTAAATGCTTGATTGTTTATCAGTAAACAAACAAAACTTAACAATAATCAAACTAAAATGGGAACAAGAAATTTAAATGAACTACATAAATATGGTGACATGATCGCTTATTTTTCCGTTCACCAGTTCGTCTTTCTGAATGACTTATAAATTATTAACTAATAATTAGTTAATTTGATCGCAGAACGAACGAAGAATTCGTCTAAAAACGCCGTATGGATCTTCATCGTGATACATCCAACTGTATCACTCACTTCTAATCAATAAATATTGTTTATACTTATAGTGATCAAAGTATGAAAAGTAATTTTCGCATAAAATTCCCACATTTAAACCACCCGAGATCGAAAAGTGCGAGTGTCACGCGCCGAGTGACACGCCGTCAGTCGATAACAAACATCAAACACGCTTACACACATGTAGCTTTCTTTCACATAAAATGACCAATTTATTGACTTATCTTTTTTTAAAATCATACTTGAAACGGACTCAGAGAACACGCACACTCACAACAACGATTTGTGGATCATACAAAGGGTTGTTCCGTGTGGGATTTGAATCCACAGCGCTTAGTGCAGTAGGCAGCTTTACCACTTTTTTTTGTTTGGAAACCCACCGGTGTTTGCGAAGGGGCGGTGTGTCGGAATCGAACCAACTAAGACCACATGGTGTGCCACTCTGCGTCTGAGAAGGGAGGGATCCGGGAACCGCTTTCTGACGCCATCCGGACCAGGCAGCTTTACCACTAGGCCAACCGTGCAGTTAAACTTACGGGCTGAGTCACTGCTAAATAAGCAAGGCTGAATAATTTTCTATCACGCTGGATCAGTTCAATTTTGTAACTCAACAATCCTTTGAGAACATTCTTGAGAATTGTCAGGTGGTTTCTTACAAAGTTGTTTTACATTTACCGTTAAAACTGACAAAGGATAATTAATTTGTTTTATCAACCTAAATGAAACTAAATTTTAATGTATAACTTTAATGCTACCAAACCTAATTTCGGTCATCGCTTTTAGTAAAAAGGGTTGCTGTCTGTACAAAATACTTAACCTAATTTGTAAAGTTAAAACAATTACATGAATTATGGAAATAACACTATTTTATTAATATGAAATAATATTTCTATTTGTTTTAGTAATCAAGTCCGAGTAATATGTAACACGTAACCGCAAGGCTAATATTTAATGAAAATTTTGTTATTACTTACAAACTTACAACATCAAGCCTGACAGCCTTTGGGGTCGGTGAAGGGAATGGGGGGAGGGGTTAGGATATGGGCCTTTGGTACCCTCACTCATGCGGTGAAACACAGCGCAGGCGCTGTTTCACACCGGTTTTCTGTGAGACCGTGGTATCAATCCGGTCGAGCCTGTTACTGTTTTATACTTAGATAAATGGTTGTTCTTGTATGTTGAATGACGATTTGTATTAACACAAGATTGGTTTAAAAAGCCTATGCATAAATCAGCAATCAAATATACATGTTAGATACCGCCTCAAGTGTTTTTTTCTTGACACATTGATATGTAATATTATATGACAATCCTCGAATTCTTTTGAAACGTAATTTTCTTTTTGAGTAGGTACATAATAAAGGAATCCCGTTTTAATTTTAGTACGTTAGAGGGAACTTGAACCCTGCACTTAGGAAATTAGAGTACTGACACAGTCAAAGCTATATATTGATATAAACGATATCTAGGGCCCGCAACAAGAAAAATTGTAGTGTTGGCAACGCTATTTAATGTAGATAGATTCAAGTAAGCTCTTGTGAAATTCTACAGAAACTACTCTAGTAATACATACAATTATTTTTTTATGGAGTAGTGGGCAAACGAGCTCACGTATCTCCATATGGCAAGCGATTACCGACGCCCATGGACACTCGCTACACCAGGGCGTTACAAGTGCGTTGCCGACCTTTAGAGGATGGGGAGGNAAAACGATACCTAGGGCCCGCAACAAGAAAAATTGTAGTGTTGGCAACGCTATTTAATGTAGATAGATTCAAGTAAGCTCTTGTGAAATTCTACAGAAACTACTCTAGTAATACATACAATTATTTTTTTATGGAGTAGTGGGCAAACGAGCTCACGTATCTCCATATGGCAAGCGATTACCGACGCCCATGGACACTCGCTACACCAGGGCGTTACAAGTGCGTTGCCGACCTTTAGAGGATGGGGAGGAGAATAGGAAGAGAGGTTGGGGTATGCGCCTCCGGTACCTTTATAAATATATAAAGTAGACTTATTTAGTTACGTGGGCTACCTGTATCGGTGTCTAGATCTACTTTTTATATATACTTTGATGCAACGGTTCGTATTGTTGTGTTTTATACTTTAAACATTTTGTTTTTTCCTCTGTGTGTATATAAACGGTTGAACTTTAAGGAATTTCTTGGAAGTGTTAATTAATTTGGTCTTACACAAACGAATTCCTCTTTGTTTGCCTCACGTTTGTGTCCTGGAGAATGGTGCTGTTATTGTTCTTTCTTATCATTTTAATATGATGTTATAAAGATAACAACATAATTTGGTAACTTAGAATCCCATTTCCATCCTTGATTTCCCTAACCAGTAACATAGATTTAAAGTATTTAGAAAAAAAAACATATTCTGAAATTACTAAAGTTCCTTCTCTTCCTCCTGTCCTCGTCGCTTCCTTTCAACTCGCTTATTTAGTTTTACTTACTTGGGTCTGGTCCTAACNGTCCTAACCCTTTACCAATAATTTTTTTAATTATCGCGTTAAAAATAGCCCCGTTTTGTGTCTGCGATTTATTTATCATAAGCTAATTCTCATGACACTAATTAGTCATTATGTACTGACTTTTATGTCAAGACATATTAAATATCTTAGATATGTTTAATAATATACTCAAATGCTATAAATGTTTTATAATAAGGAGATGATTTAATTGTCTCGTTCTAAATTACTTGTAATTTTTTTAACAATACCAATAAATAATATTGGATTTAGTTTGGGTAAAATAATTTTGTTCAAATGTGTCAATGCAATTTTTACATTATCATAGTTTATTTATCTAGATGTGAAAGCACACGCGTAAATATTAATAATATTAAAATTCGCGTGTAGAGAGAGAGACACAACAGACAATAGACTGATTTTTGGAAAACGATTTTTATTCATAAATATTTTAATTTCTGTCAGAACTTTTAGCTACTCATCAAGCTTTGCTCGGTACACATTTACGTAAACTTTATTCATGTTTATTGCAATTCAATGGACCCTACGCCAGTAAAATGCGGCCCAAACTTGTAACTTTATTTTGGTTCAAGTTGGATTTCATCAATTTATAGCCAACTGATTTACAATATAAGCATATCAATACACAGTAAAAATATATGACTTTCAAGTAAAAAAGGTATTTTTTTAATCGGAAAAGTCGTTTTCCAAAATAATTATCTTTTGTATGCTTTATGTATTCAGTTTGAGTCGATTCAACGGCATGCTAGTGTAAATACTGAAAGTCAGATACGAAAGTCATTCTTCAATTTTACTCTAAACAAAAAACACCTACATGTTTCAAAGAAATTGCCAAATTTAGAACGATGACAATATAATACCTGTTGCTTGTAATTTTAGTACCAAAAATAACACAAACGAAATTTGATATATGAAAACATCTTCCTAATCATCTACCTAAACGATGTACCACGTCGATAGTGTGACAGTAATTTATGACGCAATAAAAATCCTACGTGGTGACACGTTCATGGAATGATGTGGTACGCCGGCTGACGTGCGCCCGCACCCACGTCACGCGACACCATTCTTTGTCATTGTTTTTCATGGACACAATTCAATCTTTAGTGTTGCTGTCGTAAATATTTTTTCCATACTTATCTTTTTCCCCGAACTAGGTTTTCCCAAATTCGGGTTTAAGACAAGGGCTTTTTATTTTGGACGACTTCCATCAGGTCTTAACAACCCGAGTACTGGGATTTAGAAATTCTATACAGAAATACTTAGATTCCTCAACTTTTCAATAGCTAACCTACTTAGTTACCACTTGACCACGAGTCTCTCAGTAAATAATCTATCCAATTATTTTAAGTTATTAAAAAAATAATATTTTTAACAAGTCATCAATCTTAATTTTGAAAGAGATTTTCATTTGGTTAATTGAGAGATCCAGATACTAATATAATAACGCTTCTACGAATCACAGACACACTTGCATTCAACCACATATCTATCCACAATCTAAATTGGTATCATACCAATTGGTGTCAATAAACAGTTGAATAGCAAAAGTCCTGCACGTTCTAGATTTTAAACACGTATTTTATACTCATACTTTAATTACCCACATTTAGGGGAAAAAGCGTGGAATGGGAACATACGAATTCCAAATCAAATATTGATCGTCCGTCCTTGTCGGGATCTTATCAAAATATTGTTTGTTTCAAAGATTTCTTTATACATTACCCAGTATTGCTACTGTTCTAACATTTGTCTTTTATTATCTACGAGGTTCGTTTTATCGTAACAATAAGCATATTGGTAAAAATAAAACTTAGGGATAGTTTTTTGGGAGGCATTCGTTCAGTAGTTAAGACCATATGCTTCAGCCTATTGATAACATGTGTGATATATTATTACTGTAACTTTAGGCTATACAAATTAAATCAGATTCCATTTAGTAATTATAGCAGCAACCTTGTGGGTAATATTATTCCATAATTAATGATATTTGTTCCTCTTTCTTACATCCCAAAAATTTCTTTAACAGAATAGTTATTTTTAATTATTCTGGATCTTTTAATACTTAGTTTAAAAAATACAGTTCCCCTTGTAGCTTAGCTCTTTTGATAGAAAATAGATGCAGTATTCTGAATACATTTTTATGCTTTAAGGATTTTTACATTTCCGCCTATTTGATGTCATAATTGTATTAAATATTAAGCCTTTTTATAATGAGGAAGAGTAACATCGTCATATAGTGAGTGCCAGAGAGAATTATTCATAACCAGTTTAAACGTGACTCTGTAACCCAAATTTTACTAAGCCGGTGAGACAGAATCCCAACCCTTCATTACGAGGTCAACGTTCTGAATCTGTATTATATGGATAAAACTTGTCAGGCTATTAATGTGAGGGGATTTAACAATTAATCAATGAGCATATGTCGTATAAATACTGATTGATAGAGATTTTTCTGTTTTCTTTTTTGTAGAATAGTCTGACGGTAAGCAATTTGCGCCACCCGTAACACCAGAGGCGTCATGAGTGCGTTGCCGGTCTTCAGGGTGAGAGGGGGTGGGGGTGGGTTTGGGGTTTGATCCTCCGTTATCCTCACTCACTCGGTGAAACACAACGCTAGCAAAGTGTTTTTAAGGCACAAATCAGGTTTGAAATACCTGGAAGCTACACTTATCAATAATATCGTGTCGCGGTGATTGTTACCAAACTCCTCCAAAAGGTTGGACTGATTTTTAAAAATTTTTGTGTGCATATCGAGTAGGTCTGAGAATCGCCCAAAATCTGTTTTCCACACCCCTAAATGATGAAGTGTGACTAACCCCTTTTTTTTGTCAAAATATTATATGTATACCAAAACAACATTTGCCGGGTGCAGCTAGTATTTGTATATATCTTACATTTTTCAGATGAACTTACTTCAAAATTTACATATATTTTTCAATACTACAGCTTTTATCTAGTATCAGTCCATTTTTGTATCTTTTCTTATTAGAAAGTTCCTTTTTTATAGCAATGCAACCTCGTAAAAAGTAGATATCTTTACACACTGTCGTAATTTGATCAAAATAACTTATCGAATTAAAAGGCTACAACTTTTAACAACAAATGGGTAGTAAAATTGTAATTGGACCCAAATGAGCGTAACTAATGCCAACACTTGGGAGCTTTAATATTAATACGTATTATACAGGGTGGAATTATTAAGTGTAACTGGACTGTAAAGATATGTAAAACATTGTTGTACAGGGGTGGTCTGATTTTTAGTTCCAACAGTTTTTATCATATTAGTCGTATCTCGTATCACACATGATGGACATCTTAATGGAAAATATATTAATTTTCGGACTTTGTAGTATCTGTTCTTCTAAACTTTGTGGGAGCGATAGAATAGGTTCTTACAGTATTGGTCCGGATGGCGTAAGAAAGCGGTTCCCGGATCTCTCCCGTCTCAGGCGCAGAGTGGCACACCGTGTGGTTTAAGTGGGTTCGATTCCGACACACCGCCCCGCCGCAAACCCCGAGGGGGTTTCAACATGTAAAAAAAAAAGTTTCTTACAGTATTACGTATATATAGATTAAAAATGAGATGCTTAGGTATTGATAACTGCAAATAGGTAGTAGTAATCATTTTCGTAACTATATACCTGAATATATGTTACCTGAATTAGAAAAAAAACTTATAAATCATAAAACGCCTTTTTCTTATTCTTCTTTTCACGCGTGGTGTTTTTCATTCTCTTTTTTTTACAACACTTGTCATGTAAGTATGTATTGACGTTCTCCTAACCGATTCAGCCACAGCGGCCAGTCTTAAGCGACCTAATAACTACACAGGAGATATTATAGTGCACAAGTAGGTGCAAGTACAATATCCCTCTCTATTCCTTCACTCTCATGATCTGATGGGATGGCTATCCGATACGACCGGGGAACCATCAGGCGTAGGACCGACGTCTTTACGTGCTCTCCAAGGCACGGGGGCTAAGACTCCAAGCAAGCATTTCTATAATCAGAAAAACTCAATAACACTTTTTGATTCTACCCGGGATTCGAACCAGAGACCTCATGATCAGCAGTCGCATAAGCCGACCGCTAGACCAACGAGGCAGGATACAAATATGGTAAAGCGCTACAAACAATCAGAAATGTTTGAGTTATCACTAAGCATTCCGATCAATAACAACAACAATACCGAATGAAGTGCAATGCAATGGTTATCAATATCAATTCTTCAACGTGAAAGTTGATAATAACAAATTTGGATTTATCTTGCGAGATCGATGATGTGTATAATTATGTGAAAGGTAATTATTGAACCTAAGTACTGATAGTTATTCTTACTAGTGGTCGCCTAGAGGTCGAAATTTGACAACAATTCTTTTAAATTTTTAGTTAGAACTATTTAGAATTTCTTTTGTCAAAGACACACCTCTTTAATCCAAGATTTCATAATGGCTACTTTTGACATTCAATATGACAGTATAGACAAAAAATAATCATCTTTTTAGTTTTGATTGTTTTTAGTTTTTCCAAAAGACGGTCCCCATTTCATGTCATACACATTTTTTATATTTTTTATCATTAATTCCATCACGACGAAGACTTGAAGACTCGAAGACTTAGAATTGAAGACTTGAAATACTTGACATTGGCAGAAATAGCTGATCCGGCTGATTGCCATATCATCAAAAGAAGAAGAAGATCTTTTTAGTTCTACTTTGACATGAATAAATTTGTGAATGTGTGTCAAATGCATGGCAGTGAGTGTAATGTTTTATTTGTTGATTTAATGTACTTTATAAGCATTATAATTGAAAAATATTAGCGTTCTGCACTTCTCCTACATATAAACTATAAGTGTGCCAAATTTTATACTCCTCCGTATGCGCAATTTTTGTAAAAAGGAGTCCAAATTATTTATCTATATCTATATCTATATACTAATATGTGAAGCAAAATATTG
>PKRV01001418.1:0-43786 GCA_003709505.1 Hyphantria cunea
CTAAACCTTTTTTTTATTTCATCCATATGTAAATAATCAGTCGCAATTTTTTTTTGACAGAGATTTTTTAGATCCCATTTCTGGATGAAGGCGCTGCACTCAGGCCTGAAGGATTCATATTTGGTTTCTTTTATGAATTTCTTCTTTTTACAGTGCTCTTGTTTTGAGAACATTGGTCCTTTGATCGTCGGTTCTTCGACACCTACGGGATGAAAAGGGGAAACTTCGTATTCTTAACCTGTCACCTCAAGGACCAACTGCCAACCAACTACCAACTGCCTCATTGGTCTAGCGGTTGATATATGCGACTGCTAATCAAGAGGTTTCGGGTTCGAATTCCGGGTCGGGCCAAAAGTGTTATTGTATTTTTCTGTTTATATAAATACTTAAAAACAGCTAGGAGTTTGGAAGTGGGGGTCTGAACCCCCGTGCCTCGAAGAGCATGTAAAGCTGTCGGTCCTGCGCCTGATCTCTCCCCGGTCGTTTACCCGTTCCATCGGATTATGAGAACGAGAGAACAGAGAGTGCACAACTGTTTTTGCGCACACAATAATGCACTATAATATCTCCTGCGTAGTTGGCTGGTCTCCGTTGAGATTAGCCGCCGTGGCCAAAATCGGCTAGGGAAACATCATTCTTAACCTGTCACCTTACGGACACGGACCTTTAGTATCAGTAAAATAAATAAAACTAAAAACATCCTTCAATTACTTATGGTTACTTTGAGATTTCTTAGCAACCATTATGTTTTGAATACTACTAGCTCTTTGGGTATCTTTACAAGATGTGATTGATTGATGTAAGTCAGTGGTGAAGTGATATTTAAAAGACCGAGCCGAGTGATATAAATAGGCCAGGCGTGATTGATTCGAGAATATTGTTGCCGAATTTAGGTCACGGCAATTAAGAATATTTTCGTTACAGTTTTTGGCAAAAAATGAACCGATTTATTATAAAATATTTCGTTTGCAAATGGTATTCGTTTTTGGGGTTTTAATTGCTTAATTTTGAAACATTTGCATGAGGAAGATCTTTCCATTTTATAATGCCTTTTGGCCGCGGCTCCGCCCGTGTGCATTTCGGTTATCGCGGTAAATAGTAGCCTATCTCTTCCTCGACCATCAAAGGATCTTCGTTATATATTTTAATAAAATATCTTTAGTGATTTGGGCATTAAAATATAACAGAGAGACAGAGTTACGTTTGATTGTCATTCGACCGCCGTATATGATTCGCCATATACATCCGACATAACTAGTTATATTTAAAATACATAAAATCTCAACTTAAGACATGGTAATATGTAATATGTTGAATTTCATTATATGCATATTTTGTATAAATTCCATAACCTTTTTACCCTTTTTGCAAAGGCAATTCTAAACGAGCACAGAACCAATGAGTGTGTTCATCACTCAAAAATTTTCCCGAGTGGGAACGAAGCCATAAACTTTGACTTAGCGGTCAGATGCCTTAACCACATCACTAGACCAACAGACCTAATATTTACACAATTATTACAATTAATATGTCAATGACATTATAGGTTACTAAAATATTTTTTTATATATGTATATTGAATATATATATCAATCAAGCGATTTGTACATGGTCGTTTATATGTTATGCTCCTGAATGTAAACTGTTTTAACTGGTGTACAATAAAGTTTATTCTATTCTATTCTATTATATAAATGTCAAATTGACTCCACTCAGCCTCATGAAAAGGAGGAGTAAAATTCAAGATTTCATTCAAACTTAATGAGAGGTGACCTTGTGAGATGATGTCCACGTCCCAATTAAAGGATCCGGGATCATAGTGGGAGGGAAACGCCTGGGCTGCAGTGAGTTTCATTTATTGACTGCTCGGGACGGGTAAAGGCCAGCAATTGTTCTCCGGTAGAAGAAGGGAGAAGGTTAAAATCGTTCTTTAAAATAATTTGGCCAGGGTCCTTAAAATCTTTGATCGAATCGGTACATTTCTTGGGACGGTATCATTAATAGCGTTTACCAGTTCACTACTGATCATATGGCAATAATAATAAAATTACTGGAAATAAAATTTATGTATGACGCTATCTAGCTGAGCCCCGCGGTGGCCGGACTTGGGGGATGGGGAGGGGGATAAGGGGAAGGGTTGAATTATGGGCCTCCGGTATCCTTACTTACTCTTTACTCCTTATGTCATCAGCTACTGGCAGGTAACTGACTACCTGCCAGTGAAAGTCCCGTCAAAATCAGTCCAGCAGAGATTAGCCGGAACAAACAGCCAGACCGACAGAGACAGAACGACAGTCAGACAAATATTGTAAAAAAAATTATCTTTGTACATATACCAAGATAACATACACCGTGTATACATACATATACATAATAGTAAAAAGCGGTTATTTTAATATTACAATCAGACACTCGAATTTTATTTATTTGTATAGATTAAAATTACGTATATCTTCCTGTATCTATGCTTATCTTACTTGTGTCAAAATGGCATTAGACGTTCTGTGTTATCTAGGGCTGTCAAATTAAGAAATAATTTAGCAAGCTTTAAGAACTCTTGTTCAATATAATAAATATGAATTTAACATAAACACACAAATCATTATTTATAACGCAGACCATACTTCGTATAACTTTTCCAAAATGATCTCACTGCTATACTATCTTATCCAGTTATAACGATATGGCGAACATAAAAATAACTATGAAAATACCGATATTCTTCAACAGTGCGTTATTGATATATAAAAATATAATGATAGCTAGCGAAAGGATGGTATGTATTCAATAGAGTTGCTAAGTGGTAGAAATGGTAAATGTTTTTTTTTTAAATTTACTATGACAGCAATAAATTAATATGCATATAAAATTTACAAATTCGTCTGTTACGCTGTTACGACTAAACCGCAGAACCGATTTGGATAAGTTTAGGTATAGAGATAGATTAAACCTTAGAAAAGGACATAGGATGGTTCTTGTCGCAATAACTAACATACATGCGGTAGGAACTCAAAAGCTAGTATACTACAAAAACGTTTGATGCTGATTTGATGTTTCCTTAAGAAGTATTAATTGTACTTTACGGTCATTCAACATAGTTTTTAGTGCCAAGGGTGTTAACAAAGGTACCTAAGTGAAACTGTGCTCTACAACTACAAGTATCTTCAAAGGATTATCCGTACCACTCGGCGCGTGACAACCCTATGGCTAATTCGACACAATCGGCTTATTATATATATATATATTTGTCACAAATCGCTTATTGACCATGACACATATTTGGTCACATCAATCCTCGTGGTGACTATGTTGTTTGTTTGGCCTTCCGACACTATAACGCTTTCTTAAACGGTGACATCATGAAATACTTCATATGTACATATAAATATATATATATAATATAAAATGTTCAAGGTCTTGTATTATATTAGAATGTGATCCAATAAGGGCATTTTGAGGAGTCTGTTCAGAGAGGGGTTATTGAACCCGATAGATATTCGGAAGTTCCTGGTTCGTCTCCTATTTTGTGTTAATAATAACGTAATGAGTATGGATATTCGTTTCGTATTCAGAAATGGATAAGAATGTTTATCATTGTATTATCACTATATCAGTAGAAAATATATATTTGTTTAGCATAGAATAATTTATGTCTAGTTTGAGATCAGACAGCCCTGTGGTGGTTGTATTGTATTGAAAATCAGTTTGTATCAAAGACTTTGAATTTATTAGAATATATCACTCGACGGACTTGCTGAGTGCGGCCATGACCAAAAGTGTGTGTTGCCACGTCGAAAATATCTAACGGTACATAACGTTTATGTATTTTATATAAACTTATATAATTAATGCTTTAGTTGGTTTAGTACGTAACTTATACTGCGCGCCTATCTCACA
Organism: Hyphantria cunea; assembly: GCA_003709505.1. NCBI lineage: Eukaryota > Metazoa > Arthropoda > Insecta > Lepidoptera > Erebidae > Hyphantria > Hyphantria cunea. Next base: position 3,898 of record PKRV01001418.1, read on the forward strand.
AGATTGACGATAGAGAATGCCTGGGGCATTGAGTCTGCCGATATTCAAAAGTGCATAAAGTTACAAATAAATAAAATATAACCTAGAAGCGTCTACTTTACTAGATATCTACACCCTCCAAGATATGGTTTGTAGGGAATGCCTTAAGCATCAAGTCCGCTGGAGAACATAAGTGTAATGGAATTGTTAGTAAAAAATATTATTATTTACCAGCTGTTACTTTTAAATAGGATTTTGTTCACTATTTCATTGGTTTTTAAGAAAAATAACCGAAGTTACTTCTTATAACTTCAGTTATAAGATATCTACAGACAGTAGAAAAAAAGGAGTTTTTAGTATCTCAAAGGCATTGAAATATTAATACAAGTCCAAGGTCCTAATTTAACAATTAAAAACAAATTTTGAAATTAACTCATTCAGTAGCTAATGAAAACAGAAANTAAGAGGCAGTGTGTATTTGTGTAATAAAAATGACTATCGGTCGTCTGTGTATCTCATAAAAAGGCCTCAAAATTTCCGAGTATAAATAAATAAATATATTCGGACATTTTAACACACAACGCCATCTAGTCCCGAACTAAGCAGCGCTTGTACTATGGGTACTAGATAACTGATATTAATACATATATACTTTTTTTTTGTAAATACATACATACTATACATAGAAAACACCCAAACTCCGAAACCAATATTTGCAGATCATACAAACATTTGGTCCGACTTAGGAATCGAACCCGAGACCTCTAGCAGAGCAGTCGCATACGCTACTGTTTTAGACAATAGTTATTTTCAAAGCCTATTTAAGACTGGAGTGATTTTTCAGACATTTAAAACACAGGACGGCAATCTCCTTGTATGTCATTGAATCCCGAATGTCTATGGTTGGCAGTAGTTACTTAACAGCAAGTGATTTATCTGGTCCTTGACCTATTTTATAAAATTGAAGTGTTTACTTCTTTCGGAAGAAAGTGTATTTTAGATTTATCTTGCTTCTGGCTCATGTACTATATGAAAGCGATTTTGTCATAAGGGACGAAAGTTTGTAAGAGGAAGCCGAAAGGCGTGCGTTATTTCATTTATGATCATAGGCGATACTAGAGTGGATATCAGAGAGATTCGGGGGAAGGAATAGAAAATAAAATACAAAAGAAAAGAGAACCTTTCTAATAAGTTGTATAATAAACTCAAATTCACCCTATTGTTATATGTCATTCTGGAGTATTTTCTAGAACTTGTTTTAGGAAATAGCGCGAATAATTTTACGTGTATTACCTTATAGTGGCTCTATAAAGACATTTGAGTGGGTTTTTGCTGGCTGTGGGTACACCGGTATTCGAAGGTTTAAGCTAGTTTCGTGCTCTTTTGAATTACTTTCCTTATTTTGCAATAATATATTATGTAACTTACTCTTGCTATTTTGGTTATAGTTGCACCGGCATTAGAAGATTAGCACAAATAAACTTATAAAATATATTGAATTACTTAAAAAGAAATTTTTATACAATTCTTTTTCTTCAACGGCAACACTTATACGGTTTCTGCCTAGTACTAATGCGTTCAGAAAACAAAGTGCAAATTAATAATTCTTATTATTGGCGCTAGATGAGCGTTTATTTTTGTTTCCTTTAAAAAGACTACCGTGTCGTCAATATTTATTTAACTACGATATTATATCTGAGCTTCGGACAGGCGACTAGTAGTAGACTGGTAACTTTTAGTAACTGTCACAGTAACCTTGAGACTTTGAATACAAACAAAAATATCGACTAAACTCAATATTTTAGCCCATCCCTAGCCAATAAGATGGCCGCCTGCCAGGTCGTGATTGATAATATTCACACACCTGGGTCACGCCTAAATATAATCAGGCTCAGCGGCAGCATTACATGCATTGTTGGCATATTTATCATTTGCTAAAGCTTTCTCAGGTACTTTCAATAAAGAAACATAAAAAAACTGTGACATTACGTCACTGATTGTAACATGTGACTTTGACATTGGATGGAATGCTTTGCGAAAAATTGCTTCGCTTTTTTCGTTCTTAATTTAAAGAGTTACGAAAGACGAGTATGTTACTCCATATAGATATACATTTCAAAGTAAATTATTGGGCAACTTGTCTATGCTAATGTAACAAATATCATTTCAAACATTCTCAGTCTAATATCGATATTCATGAATGCGAATATTCAGTTATTGTTTTTAAATTTGGCGACAATTATATAAAGCTGGATGCGAAAAGCCATAGATCGAACTAAGTGGCGTGAAATTGGAGAGGCCTATGTCCAGTAGTGGACTGCGATAGGCTGATGATTGATATTGATTGATTGATATATAAAGCTGGATGGCAGTTTGAACGAGGTGTGCTGAGTTGATACGAACTTTTCCGATTGAAGTGTCATTGTTATTGTCATTAAAAACTTAAGTAATAACTGATAATTTGAATAGAAGGATTAGTTTTTATTTCTTTACAATGCATTAAATATTTTATGTTATAAGTTCTAATGAAAAAATGTTAAGCTACAGTGCTCATGGTAAAGTAAATTTGTATGTTAATAAATAATACAAAATTATAAAGTAAAGACTTATAATGTGATTTCGAGGTTAACTTATTTTTCTTGTATTAAGAAATAGAATAATAAATGTTTTTAGATTTTACCACCTCACTATTATCTTTGAATTTTTCTTTTCTAACATTTATATTCGCAAAACATTCTCTGAAATCTGTGAATACGAATGCTTATGCGGATCCGAATGCGAATTTTCGTTACATCACTAGTTTACATATAAAATGTTTGCAATATCAATAGCAGTAGAGTTTTTAAGCAACTTTTTAATTTTATTTTTATGAATCTCTGCGTATAGCCTAACAAATACTAAAATAAATAATTATGAACTTTATAGTTTTGTCAGGGGCAGCTTAGGTTATTGAAATAGTGTACATATGTATGCAAATGAGAAAGATCAATGTAAGGAATATTTTTTAATATTTATAATCATATAATTCATAAATTAGAATCTTGATCAATTTTATTTTTTATACCATTTTGTATTTTAATATGTAGGTCTAGTATATATTTAATTCAGTAAATATATAAAAGAAGAGTGTAAATACAAAGAATTGAGGTTACGGCAAATGTTTATATATTTATCACCTTGATGACACAAAGATATCACTTTTAAAATAAGATTTTGTCATATAGTTTTTAGTATTTGTGCTGAGTACTAAATAACTCTGTAGCATTCGAAATATCCCACCTGGTTTTCTAAATATAAACCTGATGCATAAATGTATGCCGTTTCAGTACAACCAACTTTGTCGTGTGACAATGATCTGTGTAAAATCACAAGTTTCATTTGTCAGCCTTCGTAACTATAAGGCTTTTGTTCGAAGGTACGCCTACTATTTTGGACCTACAATGGTACAAATTTGTTATAATAATGATGACGTGCTCTGAGACGATTAAAGTCACGGCGCAGCTGCACATCATAACGGAGTCCAGCTAACTATGCTGTAGATTTTACAGTGCACAAATATGTGCGCAATCACAGGTGTACTCTCTGTTCCCTCACTCTCATAATCATATAGAACAGCCGCCGGGCCAATGCTTAGACATGCTCTCCTATATGTACGGATATTAAGTCATCCAATTTTAAACTACGGGCTTCTTTATATATTTCTATAGTCAGTAAAACTTAATAATGCTATATGGCCCGACCAGGGAATCAAACCCAAAACTCTTGACCGGTAATTATACACTTACCGCTAAATTAAAGCGGTTAAGGTTAAATTACAGTAGAAGTAATTTTTCTATTGACAATAACACACTACACTACTGTGTATTGTTGTCAGCACAACAACTCGTCACACAAAGACATGCAAAAAGGGGACATTTGCATGAACTCTATTTCACTTTATACCTTCTTAAATTTTGAAATTATTAATTAACTCTATACTAATATTACAAAGGGGTAAAGTTTAGTGGCGACTTTTACATACATTGTGGGGTGTGTGGGGGCGAACCACAATCTTTCGCCCCCAGCCAACCTCACCTGCACGCGGTGCACCCTGCTAGATAACAAACGAGGCTCTGGCGACCGACCGATGGCGGTATATCCATCCTAAAAGGCGTAACTAAATACAATAGGCCGGTGATGGGCAGCAGCGTCACCGGTGCAACAAGTTACGCCCTGCGATCACCAACCCGCCTGCCCAGCGTGGTGATTATGGGCTGACCCCCTCCATGAGTAAGCAAAAGAAGCCACGGCCCCCAGTTCCCGGTAGTCCCGCTATTCCTGGTCATGGTGGCGACCACGGTTACGGCGGGACAGGGGGTGCTAAGNGATAGGCTGATGATTGATTGATTGATTGATTTACATACATCACAATAAAAATATACTACAGCGCCATCTACCGAAGATATACTGAACTACGAAGTAACGTAGTGTACGAAGAAACTACCAATCCTGTATCGCGCAATAAAAGTTCTCCCACCGATTAACAATTATGCAACTTCCCAACATCAACCGTTGGGCATTGGCCCGCCAGGCATGATTGGTCGGAGGATTCCCCCTTTGTGTTGGAGGATTATGTGACCCGTTCCTCCACAGTTTCTAACTTTGTTTGTGTGGTTGTAGGGGGTAATCTTTGGAAGTACTAATCCAATCCTGAAAATTATTCAACTAACAGAAAGCGAAAATATTCAGGGCAGGCATAGGCCTCATTATATTATGATTGAACAAAAAATTCAGTACTAAATAAAAAGTTTTCTTAGATCAAGTCGAAGAAATGCCAGCGGTTAACGCCCAACGAAGTGAACACGGGTTGTCTAGTTACAATAAATACGAGTCTTATTACGCTTATGTAAATAACTAAGATAATTAGACAATATTATATCCGAGAGGATAAGCCTAGTTTGGTTATAGATGTTAACTTTACTAATTTAGAAATGTAGAGCCTATTTGTGATTTGCAGCCCTGTTAACCCTGAAATAAACAATTATAATTAATACAGTTTTATTAACGGGTTATGGATAGTCAGGCATTTTAGATACTAATAATGATCATGTAAATACCGATTTACAGACACAGTTGTATATCACGAACGCGAAAGTTAGAACACAAAACCTTACTGTTCTAATGTCTGTGGGTATAGTATAACTACTTTCTAGTCAATCAGCTTTCTCCACTAGATCACGGTCGCATAAATATTTCATATGACATGAATGATCTATAAAGAGGTTCAGTTATTTTTAGCAAGCCTCTTTTAACGGCTGTTGGTTATAAGGTATTATTTATACTATTAATAATACAGTATTAATAGCATGGTCAAGAACTTAATAGTAGAATTTGATTGATGGAATGCATTCTACAAGTGATGTAGTTATTATTTGCTTTTCTTGTATATCTTCATTTGTTTACTGGTAGTTGGTAAAATCGGTGTTTTGTGTCTCTTCTAATTATTTTAGGATCACTGTAAAAAAAACTCTTTTTAAAATAAAATAAAATATCTGTATTTAGAAAAAATCCTCTGCTGCTTGAGTTTTTACACGCCAAGAACTTCCAAGTCTACGGATTTCTTAATTTGTGTAAGGCTCGAATGCCTTCTCCTAAATCAGATAGTGTAGCTCGCAACCTCAACAATTTTTCTTTACGTCACATATACATTTCATTAAAAAAGATGTACACAAAAAACTGGGACCAGATGAAGTCGTCCAATATAATAGATCCAATCCGTCAGACGACAAAATGATAATGAATTGATAAGTAACAATTGTCAATTATTTAATATCGAATGTGAACACTAATAGCCCAGGGGCAAACCACAATAAAGTGACCAATAATAGATTGAAGGTTGGTAGAATTGTATTAGAAGAGATAGTGATGTGATAACATTGTAATTTTTCCGGATACTGAGACTCCGGATATCAGTTTAAATGAAAAGTTCTATACAAATTTCTAAAGATTTCAATTCTTTTTTAAACAGGTGGAATTAATTTAAATTTTCGTTGATGATAATTTTTATGGTGATTTCGTGAAAATGTTGATGGGTGCTGAAGACGTAACTTCTTTTATGCACGTAACTGCTAAAATAACTCTACTCTACCTGATGGAAAGCATAAGTAAAATACAAGAGTGGTGGTCACCATACTCACACAATGCCTCAAACAACGCAGACAATGCGACAATGCAGCATGGTGTGGCGTAGGTCGTAACTGGTAGAAGCCAGCAATATTCCATAAATGAGACGTTCTCATATAATCTGTACATTACATATATTTTGTACAAACTTAAAACCTAAAAATAAAATAATACCTTTGAGAACTACCTAAATAACCGAGATTTGAATTATTATTATGCATTATTAAAAGTACTCTTCCAAGATTCTGACTGAAAGTCATTGACCAAAATAAATGAAATTTATAAGTATATCCGGATAATCCGACTGTTTACGGATACATTAACAGACAATAAATAGTAAATACTATGTTATCTTTAATCAGCAGTCAAGCACGGTGGGGACATTATATCACTTGGGCTTGGCTAACTCGGCCTAGAGACCATTTAAATTTTCCATTAATGTAGGGCAAAAATTAACGAAATTGACCCTCTTTTCTAATACAACAACGTCTTTAGACACCTTCAGCTCAAATATCACAAGCGGGTTGCCGTGCTACGAATTCCTCCACGTCAATCATATTGCATCATCAATTACGGATAATAATACGGCAACGGACTATGGTGTAACTGCTGTACTTATTATACAATTTCCAAACGTCAACCGTTGACGATGATCGCCTCGACTGGTCGAAGGATCCCTTGGTGTTAAAAGGGTCATGTCACCCGTTCGTCCACATTAATATTCATGGACCTAATAGCAACCCAAGAGTCACAACCTTGTTCCCGCCTCTGAAAAAATGAATCATAACTAGTAAAATGTCCGAATTCGTTCGCGAAGGTCTGATGTAAATGTTTAGTGAAAAAACTGACATTCAGGTTAAGCCAGTTGAACCAGTAGCTTAAATCTTGAAACAATATAAGCTAGGAAAACGTATAAAGATGTAATTACACAAAGTTGCTCATAAAATTTAGAAAGGTGATATTTTTAAGTGTCCAAAAACATAAAGGCTATAAAACCCGAATGAGTCTTAGCAATATTTTTTTCTAAGCAACACCTGTCTTATTTATCTCTTGAGAATATAAAAGTTGTGTTAATTAGAGCTGGAATTAAATAAAGTAAGTACTAAAATCTGTTCCTATAATAATTGTAACGTGAGTCAGTCTGGGACTAAAGAACTCATTTAGATCTAGCAGAAAATTCTTAGTTGGCAAAATTCCCTAAACATTTAATCTTCATGTTGACAATATAGTCCTATGTTACGACTACTTAGACACGCTAGAATATAAATTTAATTACTTTGTAGAGTAATTGACCTGCATATTTTTACCACCTACATCAAAAATAAATTTTGAATACGAATGAGTTATTTTTACGGCACAGGTTTAAAAAAACAAGTTGGAGCGCTAACACCGATCGCTCTGGTCTCTTTTGGGGCAATCAGACGTAAATTCAATGGCGATTAGCTACTGACACTTGATTGATACATTAATTACCAATCCCGTCATTGATGAATTGTGTATGGTAAATTAAGTATTTCAATTTTTTTTTTTTTCATGATTCGGTTGGGTTGATATTAAATATTCGTATAACCACATGTATCTTTAATTTATACTACATGTTACAAATGTTGGTAATAAATAATCACATCTTTTTGAAATAAATGTTTTCTAAAAAAATAAAAAGCTAGTAAACTGTTAAACAGCTTTGTGCAGTTCATTGCTGGACATAGGCCTTTCCAATTGCACGCCACTTGGTTCAATACTCGGCTTCTCGCATCCAGTTCCTGCCAGCCGTTTTGCGCAAATTATCACTCTACCTGGCCTGTGGATGTCCTATACTACATATTAGGTGCAGAACTAATAACCGTTGAGGTAAACGGGTTCTTGAGTGGAGACCGCGTCTTGGCAAACATAGTGTAGGACTACCTCAACAGTAGGTTGTACATGTACACTAAACGGCCTAGCTACTATCTCCCATCACCGGAGGGTATGATTGAAAGGCCCGATTAAAGAGGAAGAACTGTGAGCTGCATGTCAAGGTCTCTGCTTAGTCCAGACCGGAATGAGGCTTGAGTGTACGTTTTTTTTACAACTCCCGCATTAGGAATATAGACTCCTGTGTCACGGGGATCTTTACAAACATACATGAAACGGACGCAAAGTACACCCAGACTTAGAAGAACAATATATGGATCACACAAAGTGTTGTCCCATGGATTTGAACCCACAACACTTGGCGCAGTAGGAAACGGTGTGGCGACCACTGAAACCACTAGGCCAACCGTGTAGTCAATTGCTAGAATATGGTGTAATGATGACTTACCAAGTATTACAGCCCTCCATCCTAGTGTCTCCCGTCCTATAAATCCTGCCTCCATGTCGGCAAGGGTCAGGTTTCTTGATTTCGCCAGGAGGCGGGGTGTTTTGAGGATCGCAGATAGGTTGGTAGTCTGGGCAACAATCATCTCGCCCATTTGGTCTGTCGCAGAACTCGTCACAGTAACACATTGTTCCTGCGTGAAAGAAAGACAAGTATAAGAAGTGTTAAACATATGGAAATTTTGGATTTTCCAGTGGCAAAGGGCTAAGTAGGTTAACTACTACTAATGTTGCTAAGGTAGACAATCCAGGCAAGAGCAATCTATGGAGCGTACCATCTCCATGAGACAAGTTAAGAGCTGATCCGGTACAAAGAGAAAGAAGAAGAGAATTCCCAGGGCATTAAACCCGCCGAATTTTTTTAAGAATATTATCAAGTTCTACCACTCACCAAGAATGAAATGTGAGCATCTGTCTTCCCTGTTCTTGCAGCATTCGTTAGTGCGACCGCAATATGGTCCTGGAGGAAGGTCGGGTCCACTGTACGCCAGACTTAGACCTACTACCCCGCAAAGGAGTAACAATATTGGTAATCTGAAACAAAGAAAATAGTATATTAATATATGAAAGCCTGGTTGATCAGCTGCAATTACAGGATTGCGATCCTGACTTGCTGCTTATCATTGACACTATCTAAACCATTTATTGCACTATTCCTTTTTTTACTCTTTTTAATCATCCTTTCTATATAGATATCCTTATTTTTTTATCTATCTTGAGTCTCTATCGATGAGCTCCCAATTAGCCCATTCTCCAATTCTCTTACATCTTAGTATACTAATATTATAAAGCCTTTAAAATGTGGTTGTTGCTATGGTTGGAAGTATTTATCACAGGAACTTAGTAGAAAACCATTTTTCTTTTACCCTTTTTAAAAGACAACTACTTTTCTTTTTAAAGACATTTCCCGTGCTAGGAATAAATATTGTATATCGGGGGACTGTCCAAACATGCATGAAACGGACGCAAAGAACACCCAGATAACGACAGAACAACAATTTGTGGATCACACACAGTGTTTTTCCAAATGATTTGAACCCACATCGCTTGGCTAAGTAGGAAGTGGTGTGTCGACCCCTTAAACCTTTAACCCTTAAACCTGCATGTGGAGTCGGATTAAAGTATTTTAGTGTTGGATATGTATAGTGTCTTGTTTCTTTATTTCTATTATTTTCGTCCATTTTTTAATTGAGCGATGATGTAATAGTTCGCAGGAAGTATCCAAAACGTGTTATCGTGGGACTAAAATTCAGGTTTTATTATAACATCATTAGTGATAAATAGACTTTAATATAAAAATGCTAATTACAAAATATTCTAACGTCTTCATCGGATTTAAACTGTAATTTTTTAGATTTATGCTCAATGTTTCTTTATGATACTACTTTAATAATACTTTAAAAAACACTGCCTCATTGGTCTAGTGGTTGACGTATGCGACTGCCAATCAAGAGCTCTCGGGTTCGTATCCCGGGTCGGGCCAAAAGTGTTATTGTGTTTTTCTGATTATAGAAACAGTTAATAACAGCTCGAAGTTTGGAAGTTGGTGCCTGAATCCCCGTGCCTCGGAGAGCACGTAAAGCTGTCAGTCCTGCGCCTGATCTCTCCCCGGTCGTGTTGGTTAACCGTCACATCGGATTATGAGGTAGAAGGAACAGAGATTGCAACTGTGTTTGCGCACACACTAGTGCACTATAACATCTCATGCGTAGTTGACTACTCTCCGCTGAGACTGGCCGTCGTGGCCGAAATCGGTTAGGAGAACATTATTATTATGAATACTTTAATACACCGAACAACGGAGTAACTTTTTTTTTTTACGTGTGGAAACCCCCTCGGGCTTTCACCCCACCAGGGTTTGCGGCGGAGCGGTGTGTCGGAATCGAACCGACTAAAACCATACGGGGTGCCACTCTGCGCCTGAGACGGGAGGGATCCGGGAACCGCTTTCTTACGCCATCCTGATCCCCCCCAACGCCTGCCCGCACTGAAGCGGGCACCAACTATGGAGTAACTGCAATGAGGTTTAAAAATGTATGAAATGCATTAAGGTATGAAAAGTTCTCACGTCGATTAGAATGTACATTTACATCTTCCTGTCAGACTAACCCACTGGTATTCAGGCATTACTATCGTGCTTTTTTACGTGTGAAAACCCTCAAAGTCCTTCAATCCACTGGAGTTGACAGCGGTCATGTGTCACAGTGTCGGAATTGGACCAACTAAAACCACACGGTGTGATATTCTGCGCCTTAAACAGGAGTGATCCGGGAGCTGCTGTTATATTGATTGGTTCTTTATTTGAACATCTCATTTCAAATACTGGCTAGATACTTTGATTATTCTTGAGGAAGGACGTACTATTTACAGCGGTACTCGACAAACAGGCGCGTGATGCAAAAACTAGTTTTTAATATTACGATCTTCTTATTAAAACAAGATGACAATCAATATCTTATGACGTCATGACTAGATTTAACCCACGTCTCGAATCAACGGGTAGTCCTACTAAACTCAAGATTACTAACGCATACAAAACTCATGGGCAATGTTATCAGCCGTACTCAAACGAGTTCATCGTACTCTTAACAGCAAAGATTATTTTTGTACAGACGCGTCACTTTTTATTCAATACTATTTATACCTAAAACAATAAAACGGTCTTTGAATGTACTCTCGAAAATAGTGACACTAAAATTGGAAGTTAGTAAGTAGTAAAATTCAATATTTTATTTTAGGCCAGATGTTTCAAGGAATCCTGGAGTTCTAGTGTTCAAATAAAATAACAAGACAATTAAACATTTAGAATATAGCAACGGAATTTTGAATTTGTGTCTTCGTGATAAATAACAACTATGTTTTTATACGATTACGACGAAGCTTAAAGGAAGGGTAAAAGTTTTAGCAATCTATGTGTGTTTGTATTCTGCACCGTAGCGTCTAAACTACTGAACTGATCTTAATGAATGAGACGTCAATAGATTTGTAATTATCACCCGGGTGACATAGGCTGACAATAAATTCAATCTAAAGTTTTACGTCGTTGGGTTATAGTTTTTTTGAACTATTTATTCTTAAAATTACACTGTTAATGTGTACAGTAACACTCATCACACACATCTCATCTACACTAACTATTCTACACGCTTGGTTTTATAACATATAAATTGTTCCTATCGCACAGTTAATGTGCTAAAGTGTTTCACTATGTTTTGTTAGAAATCCCATTAAAACACCGTCGGTAGTTTATGGAGGACTAATATTCGTTACAGAGTAAAATAACTGTATTAATAGAACTTGTAATGTTTAAAGTTGAAGATTTTTTTTATCGTATTTTATTAGATGTAAAAAATACTAATATATTTTTCTGAGCTAAAATTGACTGTAAACAAGTAATGAATTATTTATTATAAAAACTCAACTCCGTATAAAAAAAAAACTCAACTCCGTACTTTTTTTTTAAGTTTGATGTACCCAGTGTCATTCTCAGGGCTAAGACGAATCTATTTACACCACTCATATAAAAATGCGACAAGCCGTTTAGGTTCTAGGCGTGCCAAGAAATATACATATATACACTCGAAAAACATAACCCTCGTTGTTTCGCAGCTGGGTAAAAACTAAATAAACGCTTAAGATTTTAATTCCTTGGATGGGGCAGTGAAAGTTTTTTTTTTTTAAATCTTTATTAATTTAGAGACTTTTATTACGTGGTAATATGTTAGTCCCATCGTACCTTATCCTATGTTATATTCTATACATAAAATCAAGTCAAGTTTTAGTTTATTTCACCTCTATTTGGATTGAGATTTGAGTTCAGGCCAATCGCAACACCGAACTCCGTCACCGTGACGATCGGGTTAATGTGAAATATATTCAGACTATGCCCTCTGATAGCACTAGTAAGGGTCTTGTATTAGGGGCTCTGATAACACAAATTTTAGCCTCATACTGAGGCTCTGACGACACTAGTTTGAGCATCTCACTAAGGCTTTGACAGCACTAGTAACGGATAGGTGTAAGGTATTACCAGGCAAAAAAAAGTTGAATATCAGATGTGGGTCAACGATTGCAAGATCGAATTCATCTATAGAGTTTCAGATGTTTCACAATCCAGTACTTGTATAATAAGAATTATCCTTTGTTCTATGTAATTTATGTATTATACGTATGTATTTAGCAATAAATAGTTATATTTATATATTTTTTTTCTAGATTTTGTTGAATATAGTACAGGACAAGTCTAGTTTGGTATGAGACATGTGAGTTTTAATTATTTCGTTTGTTGTTCAAACTCTCAGTGAATTACAAGATACAATGATTAGGCTCCTGGTCTTCTTTCTTCTTATTCTATCNCTGCATTGTTCTTTTTCGCATTGAGGATGGTGACCACCACTCTTGGATTCTGCTCATGCGTTCCATCAGGCAGGGCAGAGTCATTTTGGCAGCTTAAATATATATATAAAAAAAAATACATTATTAACTATGCAACCTCAGTGTACCTGCCTACCTACTACTAAGTACCTTATCAAACTACACAACCCTAAGTTTGACTGGAAGAGAACACCTTGGGCATTTAGTCCGTCAATGTACAAATGTGCTTTAAGTTTTTAAATAAATATAATTGTTAAGAATTACTGGACTATCTTTCTTTTCCAAATCATAAGCAGTCTAATTAACTTCTTTTAATATCAGACCTCTGCCGACGAAAGTCATGTTAAAATCAGTATCACCGTTTTTTAAATCAGACAAAACAAACACATATAAAGACAAAAAAAAACAAGTGCTTAGTATAAATTGGGACGCATTTAGTAACAAAAGAACGGTTCCTAAAACACAAGCAGTAACAGTTATGTTAACTGTTTACATCATTATCACGCATGTCTTATAAATGTCTCATTTATGTAGATAATTATGATTGAAATTATTTCATGAGAGTTGACAGTTTTATCTGTTCCTATTTTGTTGACTTATGACATGGGAACGTACAAATTTTAGGTCGTCTGTTTGTTTTTCCCACCACGTGTGGTCCAGGCCCCAGTGAGAATGGTGCTAAAAGCATATTTTACGTATAAGGGTGATATATTTCAGTCATCATCACCATCATCCTTCGGTAGGTACTTACCCAAATTTAATTTGGGATAAATGCAGATACATTTNATTCTATCTATCTATATCTATGTAATGTCTCATTAAAAGAAAAGTAAAACTTTTCCCTAGATTTAAGTTTTATTTTAGTTGAGTTGTTATGGTTTTGGTTGCGGAAAGATATATAATAGACGATTTCGGTAACGATAACGATCATGAAGATCATAATTATTTTGAGTAGTTTTTATAAATTTTAATTAAAGAATTCTGTGAATTGATCATGTAACTTAAAGATATTATTACAACTTGACAAGGGATCGCCTGTTGGCAAAAACTGGACACACAAAAAATCCAGTCAAGAGACTGTAAGAACAGCTACCTGTTTCTTTTTAGATATTCAACCTTTATCTAACCTTTATTAATTGACTCTGCTTTATTAATTGACTTTGAATAAATAGTTCTTTAAGTATAAAGAGCTATTTATTTCAATTATAGGTGTCATTAATCAACAGCAACCAATCACGGCCTAGGAGTGGCATCTCATTGTTATTAAACGTGGATAAATAGTGCTGAAAGAAGCAAAAATATTGTTTCACCCAGGTTTTTAACAGGATGTGGTTTACCTCCAGTTGACCCTGCCAATTTGTGCAGAGCGGTGGTATGCTTATCCAGTGTACTATCTTCTCAAACTTATCAAAATATATTCTATAAATAAAACGGGAACAGATTTTCTTCTTCTTCTCGTTAGATACAAATTTGCACTTGAATTTTACTTTTCTAATCTGCTTTTCCATTAAATTAATNCGTTGCGTGTTTATAAATCAATCAATAACTGTGCATGATCAAGAAAATATATATGTTATTTGCATAGCTAGTTAATTTTTAATAGTAAATTGCTGGACTTAAATAGAATATATTTTTTTGGGTGTAAATCTTGCATAGACAATCATACCGTGGGAGAGCCACGCTTCGGCATGAATGGGCCGGCTCGGCCGGAGTGATACCACGGCCTCACAGAAAACCGGTGTGAGACAGCGCTTACGCTGTGTTTCATCGAGTGAGTGAGGATACCGGACGCCCATACCCCAATCCAACGCCCCCTATCCCCCTCACCATCCCCTTTCCCTCCAGGCCGCCATAGTGTGGGTCACCATACTGCATTGNAAATTAATTAAAAAATTAAAAATAAATCAATCAATAATTGTGCATGATCAAGAAAATATATATGTTATTTGTATAGCTAGTTAAAGTCATGTTAAAATCAGTATCACCGTTTTTTAAATCAGGCAAAACAAACACATATAAAGACAAAAAAAAACAAGTGCTTAGTATAAATTGGGACGCATTTAGTAACAAAAGTACGGTTCCTAAAACACAAGCAGTAACAGTTATGTTAACTGTTTACATCATTATCACGCATGTCTTATAAATGTCTCATTTATGTAGATAATTATGATTGAAATTATTTCATGAGAGTTGACAGTTTTATCTGTTCCTATTTTGTTGACTTATGACATGGGAACGTACAAATTTTAGGTCGTCTGTTTGTTTTTCCCACCACGTGTGGTCCAGGCCCCAGTGAGAATGGTGCTAAAAGCATATTTTACGTATAAGGGTGATATATTTCAGTCATCATCACCATCATCCTTCGGTAGGTACTTACCCAAATTTAATTTGGGGTAAATGAAGATACATTTATTTGCAATGATTTCTGTTTTTTATTTAACCGACTTCAAAAATGGAGGATGTTCACAATTCGACTGTTTTTTTGTGTGTTTACTTCACACCTTGTTATTGGGTTTGCCTATTTTTACAAGTAACTAAATTCGTGTACGTGCGTAGGTACGAATAAGTAGTTAAAGTTTTTTCGTAATTTTAATCCACTTGCACCAAAAGGAGGGTAATGTTTTTCGAGTAACTGTTCCAAATTTTACACTTGTATGGGTTAAAATAAAAAAAAAGTTATGTATGTTTATTATTCCGCGTCTTTAAAATTACTAAACGGATAAGGATAAAATTTGGAATACATACATTGTATTTGGAATGTGTGAAATTGTGAATGAAAACTATTACAGCTTATATCTTGGACTAAGTCAGACGGGTTCGTGTAACCCATAATATTGATGAATGGTAATGTATATTAATACCTAAGTTTATACACTTGCGACCCAGCCCGGCTTCACATTAAAGTCTTCGAAATTCTTGACTTTTTTCTTCCAAATAAAAAAAAAAGAAAAATAATAAAATAAAATTTTTCTGCATTCAACTTACAACATTTGTATGGTAATGTGTATGTACTCGTATAAACCTACCCCTCGAATCACTCTATCTATTGGTAAATATTGTATTAAAATCCGTTGAATAGTTTAAAAGCCCTGAGCGAACAGACAGTAAAGAAGACATATTCAGTTTTATGAGGCGCTCATAGCCTAGTTGCACTCGGCGTTTGAAAACAATCAAAACACCTAGATGAGTGACCGCTGGTGGCATGTTACCATGAGCGTCTCCGCAATTCGAAGGTCACGTTAAGCAGTTGGTCCTGGTTGTTATCGTAGGATAACAGTCGTGAAGCTTAGTTGGAGGCCTTGGGGCGGCTTAAAAATATCCAACGGCAACATACCCACAACGTAGTTTTGCCAGTCCCCAACCCGCACTTGGCCAGCGTGAGGACGTATGACCTTCACCCTCTCCTGAGAGGAGACCCGAGCCCAGCGGTGGGACATTATGTGTTGTTGATTAGTTGATTGATTGATTGAGGCCACAATAATTGTGTTGCGAATAATTGTAGAAGCACTTAAATTGCAGAAATCGTTGACAGCGAGCAATTCTTATTATTAAGTGTTAATTTAATGTAACATTATAGATGTACTGAACATGTCCAAGAAATTACTTCAAGCTTATTACCGGTTTTGTTCAGTAGTAATATAAATCTTAACGGACATCTGATCATTTTCGTGGCGGCGTTCCTATTGCCTTAACAGGATTAAGCTGAGTTTGTAACCCAATAGTTTTAAGGTAGGAGAGCTACGCTTCGGCACGAATGGGCCGGCTCGACCGGAGTGATACTACGACCTCACAGAAAACCGGTGTGATACAGCGCTTGCGCTGTGTTGCACCGATTGAGTTAGGATACCGGAGGATCATACCCTAACGCATTCCCCCATCCCCCTCCAAAGGCCGGCAACGCATTTGTGATGCCTCTAGTTATGCGGGCGTCCATGGGCGGCGGTAACACCCTATTTCATAAAAAAGTTAATAATTAATATTTGAAAATCACAGTAATATATGAATGTTTATTCTTCTCCTCAACAGTAATAGCCCTTTTAGAAATAGGTTTCGCCTTAGAAAGGAGATCTTGGCCTACTTTGCTAGGTATAATCACGATAGCCAGACGGATTTGGGACACTACTTCTTTTTTTTTAAAGATTATTAGCCAAGTTACTTTTGTACGTATTAACTATTCGCCATTTAAATTTCTATGAAAATATTATATAATATTTTATCAGTTATCGAAAATAGCTGTTAAAATTAAAGAATGAAAACTAGATGAAAAATAGTATGCAAACTGAGATATTACAATAATAGACTACATTCTAGAATCTAACTCACTTGTACTTATTACACTATTTTTATTAAGTTTACACCTGACCGGTTTCGTCTTTTGGCATTAGGCACGCCATACGAAGGCGATGATAGAATATCAGAAAACACATATAACTGTAGTTATTTCTTAAAAGATTTATATAATTTAATATTATTAGGCATTTATTTATATTATATTTAGAAAAGGAAGGTAATAAATATTAAAATTGATTTGCCTGGACATACAACCAGGTTTTTACCATAATAAAACCATATTTTATATGAAATCTCTCTCTGCCATTATTAGATCTAGCTGTTTTTAGCCCAGTCTGTAACTCTAACGCAACATTGCTCTTCCAATCTACTTAACAAGATTTGGATAACTATAATCAGTAAGCTTTCTGTTACAAAAGAATGAGGCATTTGATTTATACTCAAACCGAATTTCAAGTATTAACTTTGTATCAAGTTACTAACAAAGCTAAACAAACAGAATATAAATCATTCGGCCACTGTTTATTTCCATACAAAATTTACGATTCGACGACCGCCATATTGTTTTTGCTGTCAACAATATATTTAAGTCTAAAGATATGTTAGGTACATGTCATATTTAAATGGATTCCGTAAGTTTGTTAAAATTTATCTCGCGTTTCGATTAACATAATGTGAAGGAGATAAAGGGCTTTTGTTTGAAATGTTTGTTGAATAACTGTGTGTCATTTATGTTCGCTGAAATTCCTTCAAGTTGATCTTTGACTTGGTCCAATAGATATTTAAAAGAAATATTTTAAGTATTTTTGGTAAGAATTTAAGAACTTTGATAGGATATTTATAGTAGACGTTCGGTTATAAAGTTGGTAGATAGATTTGTAATAAATTTGCCGACTGTTACGGAAAACCGAAAAGGAAAAAAAATATAGGTAGAACTCGCTTATCAGTCTGATGTGTTTACTTAAAAAAAAGATATGGTGACTCAACCTTACATATATATATATATATGTATATACTATCGTAGTTTTTAAATGGCCTTCAGAGGGGAATTCTATCATGCATTGTTTAGTGAAACTTAAATCTCACGGAGCTTTATGGAGCGCATGCAATGGAAATTCTCAAAAGGAATTATTGACACCGTGTTTTGCAAGTTCTTAAGTAATACTGCGCTCTTTTTAGTCGTAGCAATATGAAATATAATCGCTATCGGTTATCGCGGCAACTAGTATTAGTAGCCTATGTGTTATTCTGATGTATCAGCTATATTACTGTAAAGTCTCATCCAAATCCGTTGAGTAGTTTTTACGTGAAAGAGTAACAAACATCCATCCATACAAACTTTTGCGTTTAATATTAATAGGATAGCCTAATACCTACCTACCTTAATAACTGAGTTATCTTACAATGAAATAATTTTTCGATTCTGGTCAGTAGTTCTTGAGATTATCGCTTTCAACCNGTTCAACCGAACAGTTTAATAATATTCTATGTATAGTACCATATTAATGTAAACGCATGCATGCAATATATGATTTATTCTTCATTGCAATCCTCATTCTGTCTATCACTCATGTCTTTTTGTGTATGTATGTGTGTGTCAGTTATTATGTATTATCTGTAAATCAAATCTGACTGGATGTTAATTTACGCATTACCAGGTAGTCGAGTATATAATACAAGTGCAAAAATAGAAACTTAAAAGTTGAAACATGGCACAAAAATGTATTTTTGTTCCTAAGGAACATACACCAGGTAATATTAACTAGAACATTGAAATAACTCTGTTATTTTAATGTTCAATTTGTTGTTCGCGGAATCAATCAAACCAAGTATTCAGGTCGGCTGATTCCTGGTAGCGCTTAAGCATCTATTTGAAGCCGTTTAGTTGTGATGAAATATTACATCCGCAGTTATTAACACCCATAAGTATTTATTAAAACAACACGATCATTATTACTAACTAGTTAACCGTACTTTGGGATGGCGTATTATGTTGCATCGATTCAAAATGAGAAATAAAATTTAAAAAATCGTCCAAGTGCGAGCCGGTCCCTCGCAGGAAAGGTTCCGCACCATGATCTTCATACATTCAATCAACTTGTTGCCGTTATCACACAGCTGGACCGATTTTGACGGGACTTTTACTGGGAAATAACTTATCATATAAGGAGTAACTTAAACCACTTTTTTAGACTAGTTGTACCCCGTGTCGTTATCCGCAAAGCTGTTGTTGAACCACGGGTAACATAGCAGGGCTCTGCTAGTGTTAGAATAATATCAAAGAAATGAATTAATAATTATAGCTAGAATATGAGAAATAAAGTAAAGAATAATTTTCAAATCGCCGTAAAATGAAAAGGTTATTGAAGACATTTCCACATCGAATAATTAACGCGCAAAACAGATATCAAGAATATTTGAAGTGACTGTTTTTAGACTTTCACAACTTTTTTTACTTTAGCTACCGTGGGAGAGCCACGCTTCGGCATGCATGGGCCGGAACGAGTGATACCACGACCTCACAGAAAACCGGTGTGAAACAGCGCCTGCGCTGTGTTTCACCGAGTGAGTGAGGATACCGGAAGCCCCATAATCCAACTCTTCCCCTCATCCCCCTCCCCAACCCCCAAGGTCGGCAACGCCCTTGTGATGCCTTTGGTGTTACGGGTGTCCATGGGCGGCGGTAATCACTTACCATCAGGCGATACGTCTGCTCGTTTGCCCCGTATTTCATAAAAAAAAATAACACATACTTTTTTGTTGTATAGTGGGACTTATTAGCTATTAAATTATTTAAAATGTTACGATACCTTCCATATCCAGACGTTTCGATTGGATTTCACTTAAAGTCTACCCGTAACCACGAGGGGTTACCATTATACATATTAGTCCCATTATACAACAATAACAATATTTGAAATAGGTTGTCATCGCATAAAAATCTGAGCTCAATAGATGCCGATAGATGATAGATAGATGCTCAATAGATTTACTATCTCTATTCTCATGTATTATTGGCTAATATTTGATTGATAATATTGAACGCGTGACTTACCGTTAGGGACGTCATTTGACAGTTTTCGAATACTTTATATGTATACAAAATATCGTTGAGGAATGGTCCCGTAGGCCTGTATTAATGTCTACGGTAATTAACAGCCTAGTAATCTCACAAAATGAACATCTATCAAAATATTTCATAAACCATTCGAGAAATTTCCCCTCAAGTATCACAACAATAAATCACAATAAACACATTTCAGACCGCCATTGGTCGCTATTAAGGGNGGTCAACAAAAAAGTTAGTTTTCATTATTGCAGTGGCTTGATTGGTTTAATTTAATTGAATCAAACCACAACAATGATTAATGTTTTTCTCTATGTTGGCAATCTTATCAGGAGACAATAGTTCATTTAAATCGTTTATTTTCGAAATAATTTACAAAAGTATTGTTAGAATATAATTCTTGATAAGAAATTTGGTAACGCACTGCGCCACCGGGCAGTTAAAAAGGTTTACAACTGTACAAATAATAAAATTAACTCAGTGTGATATTGAAATTAAAATGAAGTAAATCTATAGCACTCATTATCACTAGGGAACGTTTCTTTTTAAAGAGAAAGTGCACTTCATGGACTACTTACATGTAAAAGTTTCACGACAAGCGATGGACTGATTTATAAGTGAAAGTGTCATAAATATACAAACACACTTAATTTCGATTTTATGCGTACAGACCGCAGGACAAAGCTAGTGTAAAAAGTGGCCTTAGCTATTCCTTATAACAGCTATCTACCACTGAAAATCCCTTTGAAATCCGTCCACCCGTTTAATACATTAGCCGGCACTAACAGACAGCGAAAAAATAAAAAAATAAAATGTTTTTTTGATATATGTAAATGCCGTTAAACAACAGGAGTTCATGGTCTTTTAATGGATATTGGACACGATGATAAAGACGATTCTTAAAGATTACGGATGATTCTCACATCCGTAATCTTTAAGAAAAAAAATTGCTACAATAAGGGTGGATAACGACGACACCAATGAAATCGAAATCTGTCGCAGAGTTCGCCAAGGATGCATAATGCCTCCGTTGCTTTTCAATGTTTATGCAGAAGCTATGATGTCTGAAGCTCTTAAACACCTTGAAGCTGGTATAACAATCAACGGAACTGTCATCAAAAACTTGCGTTACGCAGACGATACTGTTCTCGTCGCATCCTCCGAACATGACTTGGAAGAAATTGGACAAAAAGTCAACGAGAGCAGCAGGAAACCTAGTCTATCGATAAATATCACCAAAACGAAACTGTTGGTAGTCTCCAGGAATCCAGATTTAAATCCTACATAACGATTGAGGGGAGATAACTAGAACGATTACAACAACATAAGTACCTCGGTGCTTGCGTAAACGAAACATGGAATTCCGACAAAGAAATTAAAACCCGGAAAGTTCTGTGTTGTCATCAAATTAATATAACATTTAGAGTTAGGATACATCTGGCTCATAGTCATATACGGCTGCGAAGCATGGACCTTAAAAGACTACAGATGAGACGCCTAGAGACATGGGTGCTACCGTCGCATATATCAGTTGGACGCAAAAGATCAGAAACAATACTGTGCTCCAGCGCGTCCACATGCCTAAAACACTAATACAAAACATCAAAAAGCTCAAAATTGAATATCTCGGCCATGTGCTTAGGCACGAAAGATATATACTGCTTCAACTTATATTGATGTGCAAGATAAAAATCGTGGCTACGTAATATCCGGGAGTGGACCGGTATTACCTACGTTGAGAAACTGTTCCGCCTGGCCAATGACAAGGAGGAGTACTGGAAGCTGACGGCCAACCTTCAGGATTGAAGGGTAACCGGAGAAGAAGATCTGTATACTTTCATATGCATTTAGTGAAAAGCTGTTGATTTGAAATTACAAACAGATTTACTTGTGTAGATTGAAATACTTTATTTTTAATACATTTCTTATGCATAGTATTGTAAACTTAAACTATTATCATTGTTGTGTAAATATCATTACATATATGTAAATAAACATGCATTTATATATTTTAAGTCTATTATCTTCAATCTAGTAACCATTTAAATAACATTATATAATAAAATATGTGTAAATGTGCACTAAAACGTTTTGAGTAAACATAATTTCATATGATGTTTTTAAAAATCAACGATTGTGCCATTGTTAAAAATAGCTGTTTATTTTTGCTCTCGTCTCATCCTTAATAATGATCCATAGTCAAAATCATACCAAAGAAAATAAGATGATTGCATAACAACTTTTTGCAGAATAGTTCTGATTATTTTTACATGGTTACGGTAGACGGTGGGTTAAGTTTTTTGAGTGTATGTATTTATGTACTTATGTACATTTTTTGGCACGCCTTAGAATCTAAACGGCTTATTGTATTTTTATGTGAGTGATGTGATCAATAGATATTTCTTAGTCGTGAGAGTGACACTGGGTAGATAAAAAAATAAGGATTTTTGACGCCAAAAAGTTATAAAAAAATGTTTAAAAAAAAAATCGAGTGTGGTATCAAAATACACGTTTTTAACGGTGATTACGAATATATATTATTTAAATTTACATATTTCATTAAAAAAAAATTGAATAAAGATGACAGATACTGACGCAGTTTAAAAATCATTGTGTTCTTACATAAAAATTTGTGACGGATAGTAAAAGGCTCGAATATACCGATCATGGCGTACTCAGACTTTTCTTTACACCGCCATCCGTCCAATCCATTCAAATATGAAATGTTTTTATTAGTTTTCATTCTTACCAACCTTTCTATTTTAATAATTTTATATTTTGTTCAATATTGTTTCTCTAAAAATACGGGCAACTACTCCAAAAGTTATAATTCATTTTACCAACTCCTAGTTGGCTGCCGTTTTACAAAATGTATGAATGCATGTTTTTGGCAGAATAGTTGATTTATCATACATTTATAAAAATCTATTACTTGATTTATAAAATATTGATGCAGTAGAAACATAGGATTAGAAGCCAATCTCCCATTAACTGATGTTAAAACTTTTTAATAACAAATCGATATTCAAACACTTGACCGATATAAAAAAGTATGTAAGTACGATAATGTGAGGTTTGAATTTGGGGCGTTGAAAACGCAGCTGTTTTATTGTAACTGAAATATGAACGTTATCTTTTATTAATAAAGAAATGAATCAGGTTAATATTTATTTCTTTGGACTGAATACCGATAAAAAATAACGTCTCCTCTTTAGAATCGCTATGTCATTCTTCATTTTTAAGGTTCCGAGGCCTCCCTCGGAGTCTCCCTGGAGTCTTAGAAATAGGGTCCTGTTTCCCCAAACAGGACCCTATTTCTAAGACTCCTCTGTTCGTCTGTCTATCCGTCCATCTATCTATCACCAGACTGTATCTCGCATGTATAGCGGCAACAGAAATATATTATCTATGAAAATTTTAACTATTTGACTATCTCGCTCCATGAGATACAGCCTGCTGACAGACAAACAGACAGACGGCCAGCGAACTCTTAGCAATAGGGTCCCGTTTCACCCTTTGGGTACAGAACCTTAAAAAAGGAATAAAATTAATATTTAAGGGGGGCTCCCATACAAAAAAATGATGTCCATGCACACAAAAGGTAACTTTAGGTCATATAGATAAGATTTAGTGCTTCTAATCACATACCTACTAAATAAAAAAAACAGTTCAACACTCTGATGCTTGCAAACCATAAAGAGAGCGCACGCAGGGTTATTTCTTGTTACCAAAACACAAAAACGGTTGTTACCTTAATAACGCTTCGTTAAATAAATGGTCTCAGAAAGAATAACGGCTATTAGTCTTTTTTCTTTTTAATTTGATGAGGCCATCACTACATTTGTTAATATTGACAGTAAATAATTTCATATCCATACCAATATTTTAAATTTGAAAGTAACCCTGTCTGTTTCGCTTTTACGACTAAACAACTGCACCGATTTCAACAAAATTTTGGCGTAGAAATACTTTGATTTATGAAAAGGGACACAATCGTGCTCTCAAATAACCGTTTGCCCTGGGGGAAAAACTCTTTCACGATCACCAACTCAGGGCCATAACCGACAACTTCAACAGTCCCTGTGCATTAAGGGGTCTTATTTATAAAAAAATCTTACTTGCCGTAGCTTTTAGACGTAACAACATATTATCTACTTATTGATATCGGTTGCTGATACGCACCATAATTGTAAATATAAAGTTGTTTATACAGCTTTTTTGAAATTATCCAGCATAACTTGTTCAGCTCCTTTAAATATACATTTACATATATTGTACGTCATTATTACAATAGAAATGTCGTACGCACATGTGCCAAACCTTCGAACAAACAGCGATCGAAGTGCCAGATAGATAACTCGTAGTTGTTTCGATGTATTTTTAGAGATGATTAAATCACCATCATCAGCCTATCGCAGTCCACTGCTGGACATGGGCTTCTCCACAAATACACTTCAAGAGTTTTTTTTGCTTTCCTTAAATGGTCATGGTGTCAATGTTATAATAAGTTAAATTTTTGAATTCAAACTTAGAACAAGAGTGTGTTATTGTTTTTTTAAAAGTATGTTATATTTTTCTTTTTAGTTTTCCTAATTGTAACTTTTTAAATTCAATTCTTAATTTGAAAACAGTATCATTCTTTTTTGGTACATTTCACTTTGCGTTTTTATACCCATACTATAATATTGATGTACCTGTAATGTACTTTCAAGTATCGTTTTATCGTTACTATAATACCGTTCTGTTTACTGTCTTGCAAAAACAATATGAATGAATTGATAATTCCTTTGTTGGCAGACTTGGCGACGCTAATGAGGCGTGATGGTCACACACATCAATAATAGCAATGTGAATTTGCTATTTGTATAGACATAAAAAGCGTTATAAATAAAACGTTTAATATTTTGTAAAGCATGTCGTCCGGAGGTTAAGCCGTAACCTTGACCGGCGCGGGCCAAAAGGCTTTTTTTTCTACGGATGCGTTAAGATAACATAGTTTTTATCATCACAATGAACCTATTTAGTTTATTTTTTAGTCATATTATTGTCTCGTCTTTAATAAGATGAGTTATAATAGAAGTGTGATAATATTTAGATGTCTCGTTTATGACATAAAACACTGGTAATACTTATCATATTTAATCATAAGCCTTATTTTTAAACACAATCTTGTACCTAACTAAAGTTGAACAAAAAAGTGTATTAAACAATTATATTTTCTCAATGGGCAGCACTGCCATCTTTTCAAAATAAATAAAATTGAATAAGAAATGGTACCTACATCAAAAAATCTGATTTTAACGTTAATAAGTTTCGCATATCCTTTCATATGCCTTTAGTGATATTAATTTGAAATTAAAAACAAAAAATTCATTTTTATTTATTTTTATCAATAAATGTGATTTTAAGCCACTTCCAAAAGCGGTGAAATTATTCAATTAAGCTAGGCATATCTCTTATCTTGAACAGATAATATGATAGATTATAGATATGATAGATTGATGAATTGCATTGATTGGAAATAATCTTGTTTTATCTGAGAAGAGAAGAAAAAGAAATACTTCGAGACTTAGACTTCTCAGTCATTTTCAAATAAGAGAAATAATACCATCGCTTGGAAAACGAAGAATATTTTTAGAACTCACTTTCTTAATATAAAAAAATCTTCTATACTTGTGTTTATCATCTAACTTTTCCTATTGGCTAGTACTTTTTTGGTGGTTTAAAACCATAATTGGATACCATTGGTTAATTACTAAACACATCGTTTATAAACTCTAAGGGGGTACGAAGTTTCTCAGGTCAGCTAACGTGAAGGAAAAAACGATGCTTGGAAATTGTTTGATTCTATAGAAAATAAAAGAAAAATATAGAAGAAAACTTCAAATTTATTTGACCAAAGTCGATACACTTAGATTATTTTTAGGTCAAGCTAGCTTAGTCTGACAATCTGTAACGCAGATGCGGTTTTATGATGATGAGAAAAAAGTATAACCTATCTCCCTCCCCCATTACAAAGCTATGCAAATCTGGTAAATTAATTATGTTACCATTTCACTTCAGTATGTATAAAACATTAGCTGACGAATGCAACTTTATTTGCGTCTCTTTCAACTATCGTCTCCTATTGTCTGTTGAGTATTCTATCTTAGAGATCCCAGTAAAATATTAAAAACACATTTTAAAAACCGCGAATCCGGTTAGATAATTTCTAGATTCATCGTGAACAGCAGTGAGACATGAGAATCTTTAAATGTATGCTAATATTATAAAGAGGTAAAGTTTCTTTTGTTTGTATGATTGTAGGGGTTAATCTTCGAAAGTACTGATCCGATCCTGAAAATTATTTCACTAACAGAAAGCGACACTATTCAGTAGTGTCATAGTCTAAATTTTATTACGATCGAATAAAAAATTTAGTTGAAAACAATAGTATTTGTAAATTAAGTCGCAGAAAAGCGGGTAGTTGATCGCTTGGATCTTTAAAGGATTAAAGGATTATTGTTTTTTTATGTGTTTGGTATTGTCAAAAAAAATATTTCGGAATATAAATATTTCGGACATCTAACACACAACGCCATCTAGTCCCAAACTAAGCAGAGCTTGTATTATGGGTACTGGACAACTGATATGAATACATAAATACTTTTTTTGTAAATACATTCAGACTATACATAGAAAACATCCAAACTCCGAAACAAATATTTGCAGATCATACAAACATTTGGTCCGACCCAGGATTCGAACCCGAGACCTCATGGACAGCAGTCGCGTACGCTACCACTGCGCCACCGAGGCAGTCAAAAGTAAAAAGTTAAAAGTTACTTTACGGATATCAATGCAATTTTTAGCAATAGATAGAATGATTCAAGAGGACGGTTTATAAGTATACCATGTGGTTGCGGTTGTTCCTTTACAACAGCAACCGCTAGTCACACCGTGGGATGTGGCTTATATTTATTAGACACAAGCGATAAAAATCTCAATTTTTGATTTGATAGATGACTTAATCCCAGGTATTCTCTTCTCTATTAAATTTGATGTGATCTTCTTCTAATGGTGAAAAGGGGCAAAGAAGCAGACGGTGGATCTCTTGGTGAGTGACCACCGCCACCCAAAGACATCTACATCTTTGAGTCAGATTGTGTTGCCAGCCATAACATAAATCCATAAAAGAGTTAGAAATCAATATATGCGCGACGGAGGACATTACAATAGTCCTTTTTTTGTTTAAAAAACTAAAATTGTATTTTTAATAACAGTGTTTTTTAAGATACTGGTTAACAAAACCTGTATTGAGAATTAAACGTCTTTTCTCACGCCACGTTGCTTATAATTATGTCATGCACATGTAATATTTGACAGTTATTTGACTACACGGTTGGCCTAGTGGTTTCAGTGGTCGCCACACCGCTTCCTACTGCGTCAAGTGTTGTGGGTTCAAATTCTACATGGGACAACACTTTGTGTGATCCACAAATTGTTGTTCTAAGTCTGGGTGTACTTTGTGTCCGTTTCATGTATGTTTGTTAAGATCCCCGTGACACAGGAATGTATATTCCTAATGCGGGAGTGGTCTTTAAAAAAAAAAATATGTAAAAATATTAATTTATCCCAATATCATCAAGAGTAGAGAACAATTCTGAAGAGCTAGTTGTTTCGGAAGATTGTCGGTCTTCTAGCTGCGTTAGTTACGGCTGTGCTTGAGGTCTCGGGTTCGATTTCCGGGACGGACCAAATATTTGTATGATCAGCAAATGTTTGTTTAGGAGTTTGGGTGTTTTCTATGTATATTGTGTATGTATTTACTGCAAATAATATAATTACTAGATGGCGTTGTATGTTAGATGTCCAAAATATTTATTTATTGGGAGCCATTCCATAATTAGTTACTAAAGCATAAGCAGTGATTTTTCAAACTTCTACGAACCGTAGGTGGCCCGAAGTTGGTGTTTCAACGATTTCCTTTCCAAGGTGCACATGATTCTTCGACTTTCATTACCCGAAACGAGTGAGTTTTTAATCAGTTCGAGTTCGACATTTCCACCAGTCTGGATATCCGGGGGGACATCCGCACAAAAAAAGGTATAAGTGTTCAATCAGAAAGTACCGGTGGTACCCTTGTAATTAAAAAAGGGATTTCGCTAATCGGTTTCTGAGAAAAACAAAAAAAACCTTAAGAACTAGAATAAAGACTATAATACGAGTATCTACTGGCCACGCTTCGGCATAAATGGGCTGGCTTGACCGGAGTAATACCACGGCCTCACAGAAAACCGGTGTGGAACAGCGCTTGCGCTGTGTTTCATCGACTGAGTGAGGATACCGGAGGATCGTACCCCAATCCCTCCCCCTATCCCCGTCCCCATCCCTCAAAGGCCGGCAACGCACTTGTGACACCTCTGGTGTTACGGGTGTCCATGGGCGAAGGTGATCGTTTACCATCAGGCGATACGTCTGCTCGTTTGCCCCTTATACAATAAAAAACAAGATAATGTGAAATTATATTACCTATCTAAATAAAACGTAGCAATAATAAAACTATCTCTAGATTACATGATTGTAGTATCAATAAGATAGCAGATCGTACCTAAAGAATTTTATCAGTAAAGAAAACAGAAAGCCCTTGAAATTTTAATTTAACATTGGGATGACCCAAAATTGTTTATTATTCCAAATGTTTATGATATGTTTTTCTCTTTTTTTATGATATAGGACATGACGTGAACTTATCTGATTATATATAGCTATCCATAGACAACCTCAACGCGAGACACAGATGAGTTGCTCTCTTTGGGACCCTTTCCTCTCCAGAATTAGACTGAGGATCATACCTCTCTCGATATATGAGCCTGCTAAAGTGACTCCACTCTGCCTGCCATACTCATTGTGAATACAGACAATACATCAATACAGCATGCTGACCCACACTACACACTTATTGGGATGCTTCTGCATCATTGGTCCTCCGGTCTCACACCCGTCAACGAAAAACGACAGTACGAGTGCTGTTAATTTATATCGGTCTTCTGTGAGAGGGTGTGCCGACCCAGTCGAGCCCACCCGATGGTGGTGAAATCAGCGCGACTTAACTGCCTTGTGTAGTGGGGTCCTTCAAAAATCTCTCTGAGACACAAAACAAATAAGCAAGGAAGACAAGTTTTCTGCGAAATGAGTGGAGATGTGTATCAAATAACATGACTCTCTTATTGCAAAAATAATGGGCGTGAATCTCACATTAGTCAATGATAAATTCTGATTGCATCTTAAGTATTTAAAGCACTTTGTTGTAAACTATTTCAAAGCGTAGGAAGTTATCAATTACTCATTTTATTTGTCTAGACTGTGTACGTGTTATTTATTTCAACTATTACCTAATACTGACTAAACTGACTGCCTCTGTGGCGCAGTGGTAGCTTACGCGACTGCTGTCCATGAGGTCTTGGGTTCGAATCCTGGGTCGGACCAAATGTTTGTATGATCTGCAAATATTTGTTTCGGAGTTTGGATGTTTTCTATGTATAATATGTATGTATTTACAAAAAAAAAAAAGTATATATGTATTCATATCAGTTGTCTAGTACCCATAGTACAAGCTTTGCTTAGTTTGGGACTAGATGGCGTTGTGTGTTAGATGTCCGAAATATTTATTATTTATTTATTTTTATTTATTACCATAAATAAAAGACATACTGATTTTTAGCATTTAAGTCTATATCTAGTTTTTTCTAAGACAGTACCCGTATTAGGCATATATCACAAATCATGGGGGTCTTTTCAAACATTCATTAAATGGACACAAAGAACACCTAGACTCAGAAGAACATAATTTGAGCTCCTTCCGTGTAGACGTGTAACAAAAAATTAAAATGTTTGTTTATAATATATAATTATTAAATATTCAGTTTCTCTTATTTTCACAGCTAGATAAACACATTTGTTCAACGACTTGTTAATTGAAACCATTTACACATACTCAAGGTAAATTTATCAGCTTCGGCCCTGAGTGACTGTAGCGGGTGGTCTTGACGCCAGGTGACGGGAGACGATTAACAAAAAATAAATTAGACTCCTAAGAAATGGGCTACTGTTTACTGCGATAACCAACATATAAGCTGGTTAACTACATACATCTTTCTAGCCTTTATTATTCCCAAGATTAATTGGGATCAGCTACTACTTCTATCGGTTACCTGAATATCAGTTTTTCACGGAGCGACTGGCATCGGACCTCCGCAAATCTGAGGGTGAACTGAACTCGAACGTTGAACTAGCTGTGATTATATCAGTTGAGGGCACTGACTTCCCAATAACGATTGCCATTGATGTTCATGACAACCGGGACCGACGGTTTAACGTGCGCTCCGAGGCACAGGCGGGAATCACCATCGCTATCGCCATTTTCCTTACTCCGAGCTGCTATTAAGAATTTCTTGCAAGAAAAACCGAACAGCAGTCTGACCCGGGAATTGAACCTGAGACCTCATGGTCTGCAGTCGCTTACGCTAACCACTAGACCAACGAGGCAGTTGGTTTACTAGTTAAGTTAAAATATGTTAGGGAAGATGAGGGATAGTACAATTGGAGATACTTGTCCAGCAGTGTACTCTGACAGACTGATAACAATAACGTAGGAGATATAACATAATACATTTTGATTTCCTGACGTTTAAACTAAGTTACATCTTTGTACTAGACGAAGTCAACTTGGGATCAGAAAGCTAATGTGTGAGATGGTTCAAGTTATTATAGATAAAAATGTTTTCAACAAACTTGCTAAAACAAAGAGATAGTCCACAGTGTTCGTAGTAGCAACTATATGCGAACGCAGGCTTTCTCATTAGACACAATACTTGAGTTCCAGGTAAGAGCCCTTATAGTTTTCAGCGGACCCTTACTCGCTTTTAAGTTTTAGACGCTTGTATGCTAAATCTTGAGATTTTCTTATAAGAGACAGGTGCTGACCTACATAAGCTTTAGTGTTTTATATGCATCCATTTGTTTAGAGGGGTTTTATTTTAGATGTGTCAGCGGAGTTATAACAATAACTAAAAAGTGTTTTAGTAAAGGTAGAACAAGATTTTTTTTTAAATCTTAAAATGGTTGGACATGCTGTTCCAGTTTAATTGAAAAAAGGAGCAATTATTATTTCGGCTATCTTCTTTCAGACTAGACGAAGATCTTCATATCGTGACAGGATTTATTTTAAGCCCCGACGCAAAAAGAGGGGTGTTATAAGTTTGACGTCGATATATGCCTGTCTTTGTGTGTATATGTCTGTGGCATCGTAGCTCTCAAAAAGATGTACCAATTTCGACGTGGTTTTTTTATTTGAAACCCAGTTTCCTTGCGGTGGTTCTTAGCTATGATTAGTTCATATCGGCCTAGTAGTGTAAGAGTATCAGCTCTTTTCCAAAATGATGTAAGGAATTTTTGGTGAATGATTACTCGAATAAGTGCATGGGTTATTGATTATTTTTTTAATTTTAGCTCTATATTGAATTGTATCAAATTCAATAATTGTTAAATATTTATCATGTTAGGTAAATTGTAACAATGAGACCCTAATTTTTCATCATTATCAACAACAACAGTAATATCATCATCCGGGGGTTTTAGTGAAGTGGTATTTCGGAATCAAGAAATCCACCTTTGTTTACACGGAATTCCATCACATTAAGTCTAGCAAGGAGCATGGATAGATCCTGAGAAAAGTTAGTCCCCGTGAACCTCGAAACTCCTATTTACTAAAGGAATGAGCCTATAAAACCTTCCTTAAATATTTTTCTGTTCTCTCTTGATTTTTATTTCTCATTTTGAAATAAACTACATCTATTATAGACCGGTTATTATCAAAATTAGTAGCATTCACTGATATAATCGCTAAATATGACAATTTGTATGTTTCAAAATATCTGCTTCTGATTTAACTGATCTTGAGATAATCGTTGAATAAATAAATATTCTTTCTGTATTCATTCTTCATTTCTTTTATTGTATTTATTTTCTTCGTAGATTCTTCCTCTAGGCGTATTGTTGTGTATTGGTTTGGAAGATTACTTAAGTGTATTTCAAGGTGTTAAAAAAAATTGTTTCGAGCTCCCATTTAAATTGTAAGTCAATTGCGATTAGAGATCAACACTTACATTATTGCCCGTTGTATTCGAAAATATTACTATTTTAGATTATTTCTGGTAAAGTTACATCACCCTTACTCACAGACTCCCAGTCCATAAGCTTTCAGTGCTTAAAAATCCTATCCTAAATGTAGGAACCTAAGTTTTCCCGAACTTGATCCTGACAGCGTCGACAAATTCAATTGCGGTAGAATCAGTCATCGTTTGGTATCTATTAAAACTCTTTAAAATAATCTAAAATTAATGCATTTACGGTGTATTAAAGGACCATTTAAAACAGTTGGTGTAAATTATTTTCTATGCTTTGCATCGGCTGGAAATTATATTAAGACAGTCTAAAGAAATTGTAATAATAAAAAAAAAACAAAAAAAAAACAATTATACATTTTAAGTTATTTTGAGAACCGTCTTTGCAAGGGTTTAACGTCAATTTAAATTCAACACAAGCTACACAAATACATAAACGGTTATTATTGTTGTTGTTGAAAACTAAACGGCGCCTGAATATATTAAAATAAATAGAAAACTTATGTAAAATACTCACGCGTAAGCCATGACACCTTAAGGCTAACACAGTTTATGAAACAAAAAGTTTGGATATCGAATTGGTCAAAACACAATATTTAAAAAACCAAACCGATTCCACTTCCCATTTCAATAATTAAAAAGCACAGATACAAAAAAAATATCTGAAAAAATAATTAGAACACTTTTAGAATTTTGAATTCGCGCGGAAACAAAAGTCTGTAGCGTTCGCTCTGTGTCGGTGTCGCGAATACACTGTCACAGACTAAACCACTAAGAGAACTGAGCTTGGCGCCAAGCTACACCTGATTTTAAATACTGTTGCTCGATTATAATACGTTTGTTTTACCCGTGTCGTCGAGATGTTTGTATTGTCGCGTCAGCTGTATTATAAGGAACCGTTATTATCCCATTATTTAGGCACAAATTAGTCATAACAATTTTAGTGAGCGACTTCTACCTTTTTAGTTTTTTTTTATTATAAGTTAGATTTAGGGGCAAACGATTAAAAAACTTATCTAATCTAGTGCTTGGGGACTATTGGGGTCCATAGACCATTGCAACAAGTGTACCTATATGTTATACATTTCTTTTCTGAGTTTTTAATGTAAGTTATGTTTATTTTTGTTGTTGTGTATTTTATTGTTAAATTTGTACAGCAGAATTTTTTTACGAAACTCTTTTTAGGATATTAGTTACATATTGATCAAGTGGCAGAATAGTAGAGACTTTTAACATTGATTCGGAGTCATTCCAGAGGTCATCGGTGTTCCTCGTCATCCGTTCCACTTGAACAAATAGTTTCATCGAGATCAAATACAGGTGCACGAAATAGTTTATATTATAAAAAAATTTACAAACTAGGTACGTACATACTCGTATTTATAGATTATTTTTGTAAATTTTGAATTCCATTCCTCTAAAATCTGTATGAAGTATACACCAAAATGTGACCTCTTTTCATCGAATAAAAATAACTAAAATGAGCTGCATAACGAAATATAAAATATCATTTAGCTGGCACCAACATGGTTTGGATGAGAAATATAATTTACTTGTACATGTTATGTTTATGTTAGGGGAATTCCCCTATAATATTATATGTTAAAAATAGGTAAGTATACATATTAAAAAGGGTATTACTAATATGATTTATTCTATTTTTAGTGATTATCCCTCAAACAACAAGTTAATAAGTTGCTACTGTAACATATATATGACAGTCTTCTTCTTCTTTGATGAGATGGCAAAGAAATAGCTGATCCGGCTGATTACTTATTTCTGCTAATGTCAAGTATTTAAAGTCTTTGAGTCTTCAAGTCTTTATCGTGGTGGAATTAATGATAAAAAATATAAAATAAATTGGATGACATGAAATGGGGACCGTGTTTCGTAAAAACAAAAAACGATCTCCATATGACAGTCTTGTTAAACTGAATAGTGTCATTCACTCACTCACTCACTCGCTCGATTATACCAATTCTCAGCAAAATCTATCTCATTACTTTAAAAGAGGTCTATTATTAGCTCTATCCTGATCGTATCTCTAATCAAAGAACAAATACATAAGATAACCGACCATTCCACCACCTTCCCCTTCTATATAGAACCACTTTTATAATCTCTTTTTTCTTAAATGTTAGTCCATTTCTTTGCACAGCATTACCACTAAACATACAAATATAATGACTAGGCAGCTGTGCAGAATGAATGTCAATCTGTCATATTAATTAGCGTTGTCCAGTGGTCATAGTAACATTAGAACACATCGATAATATTTTACCCAGAACGAATACGATTGCTTTAGCCTTTGCTCTCAGACATTTTATCAGTAACTTAAGAAGACGACAGAACTCAATGCGTGACGTACTAATCAAATATGTACACGTGGTACTGTCTCAACCTTGAAAACACAAGACTCCTTTGTTGTTGGACTATAAAGAATAAAATGAAAAAAGAACAGTATTTGGAAATAGAATTAAGGATTCGTAAATGACAGTTTGAGTGGCGCTCATAGCCCAGTTGCACTCGGTGATTAGAAACAATCATCGAGAGTAAGCAACGATGGCGCGGTCAGTACCTGGATGGGTGACCGCTGGTGGCATGTTACCATGAGCGTCTCCGTGATTCAGAGGTCACGTTAAGCAGTCGGTCCCGGTTGTTATCATACGATAACAGTCGTGAAGCTTAGTTGGAGGCCTTCGGGCGGCTTAAAAACATCCAACGGCAAGATTTACGTAAATACGTAGCCACAACGTATTCTTGCCAGTCCCCAACCCGCACTTGGCCAGCGTGGGGACGTATGGCCTTAACCCTCTCCTGAGAGGAGACCCGAGCCCAGCAGTGGGACATTATGGGTTGTTGTTTGATTGTTAAATGACAGTTTTACATAAAATGTAGGCTAATGTTGTTAAAAATCATTACGAATTAATGTCACTGAGACTTGACAACCAACTGACTGAAATATAACACTCTTTATAGATTTTATATGGAGATCGTTTTTTGTTTTTGCGAAAGATGGTCCCCATTTTATGCCATCCACATTTTTATACTTTTTATCATTAATTCCATCAGGACGAAGACTTGAAGATTTGAGGCAGAAATAGCTGATCCGGCTGGTTGCAATCTCATCAAAAGAAGAAGAGATTTTATAGCGGTCAAAAACTAAATAACGTTGATCAGTTATGTTCAATTAAATATTGGGGCTCTTCAAAAATTACGTCATACTAATTTTAAGATTGGTTGGCGTTGGAACTTAACACCCAACACAGAATAAAAGTTTTTCGACCTAAGGCAATATTTCATCTGACCGAAATAATTACCCACTCGAAGGGAATCGATAACTCACATGGGTATTTTGATCATATATTAACCTCCATTTAATATAACAATAGAGATGCGCTACTAATTCAACATGTTCACGGATGGTCTCGATTTAAATTGTGTTCTAAAATAACATTATTATCTTTGATTATAATACCTTGTTTATAATGTATATATATATATATTAAGTTTGTGTATGTATTTATGTATATGTATGTATATATGAGTAGTATGAGTAGATGTGTATTTATATATGAATGATGAATATTTTTTTGAATTTGGTGTTTTTTTTGTAAATATTCACATTCGAACAGATCTGAGATTTGTGCACCCTAATACTGGTACCCTTATTAATGTCACTAAATTATCGGTATTAAGGTTGTCTGTAAGAGATCGCCATGAGCGATAAGACCGCCAATTGTCACATTTGTATGTTGTAGTTCTTTTTTTTTCTATCTGTTAAGTGTGTACAATAAATAAAAAATAAAATAAATAAATTTTATACAAATTGGTCGTTTACATTTTTTTGCAATATATTAGTTGTTCAAAAGACAATATGACCACAACGTTTTATCACGTCATCTTTATGATGATGTTCTCCAAACCTTTTCGACTACGGTGGCCAGTCTTAACGGAGACCAGCCAGCTACGCAAGAGATATAGTGCACTAGTGTGTGCGCAAATACAGGTGCACACTTTGTTCCCTCTCGCTCATAATCCAATGGGACGGTTAACCGACACTACCGGGGAGAGATCAGGCGCAGGACCGACAGTTTTACGTGCTCTCCGAAGCACAGAGGTTCAGACCCAAACTTGACGATGGGCAATCAATGCTTCTTGATGACAATGATTGATGTCAACATGAGAAAGGTAAAAGTTTGGCGATTTCCGATTCTCATCATTCCAGTGTTTGTGCATTAATATTTTTGTTTAAAGATTGAAAAACTATGAATGCATTATTCTTTAACAATAATAATATAGTGTTTATCTTAATAGATTAAATTAAACATTTACATTATTTATTTTCCTTTTCCATACTATTAAATTACGGCTTAGAGACCTTGGCCTGTAATTCTAAATTACATTAGGCCTGAATTATTCCGTTGTTATGAGGAAAACAATAGTATTTTCAACCTATATTGAGTTTTATATTTATACCTTATAATGTTCAGCTCGAAGCCATAGATTGAAGTAAGTGGCGTGAAATTGGAGAGGCCTATGGCCAGCAGTGGGCTGCGATAGGCTGATGATGATGATGATGATGACGTTCAGATCGCGGGTATGTTAGTTATCGCGGCAAAGAATAGCCTATGTCCTTCCTCAAGAATCAAAGTAAGTCCAAGATTAATTGAAATCGCTGCTACAGATTAGCGGCAAGCAAAGCATAACATTGAAAGCATACCAAACAGAGTTACTTACGCATTAATAATGTTAGTATGAATAATAATAATACCTTGATATGGTCTGCTGACAGTGGATCGACGTAAAATATTGTAGTTCAGACGTATCGTACTAGTCTTAAAAACTATTTTGGGAAAAAGATTCTGAGAAAGAAAATTTCATGTTTTTCTTTTAATTCTCTCTCATTTACACGTGCTACCTCTCTCTACATCGATACACAACTTCAAAACAAAATACTTTGAATGAGAGAGGAGCTCATAATCCGTAAATATGTGTTATAACTCCCCTAGCGTCTTTATCTAGGACACACATTATTGCATTATTTGCAAAATACACCATCAATTATTAATATACTTTGTATTTTTTTTTATTTTACATAAACAACAACATTTTACTCATGACAATAAATTATATATTCGCCAAGCTGTGAAGCTTGTTGGCGAGATGCACATTGCGATTAATTACATATATGAATATCTCTAACTACTTTGCTACATTATCAAAATTACATCTACTCTTCACACGTCACTAACCTCGATCCTCTTTAATAAAAAAAGCCCTAAGTTGTGTCTTCAGCTGACATGAACTCAGTATAGGTAATTGTCGCAGCGCTGGGAGGGGTCCGGATGGCGTAAGAAAGCGGTTCGCGGATCTCTTCCGTCTCAGGCGCAGAGTGGCACACCGTGTGGTTTTACACCGCCCCGCCGCAAACCCCGGTGGGGTGTAGGCCCGAGGGGGTTTCCACACGTAAAAAAAAAGGTAATTGTCGCAGTAGGCTGATTTCATTAGAAAAAACGTGGAATTACATATGAAGACATTCTTTCGCCATAATAATTATTGACCCTAGGTTTACTCACTTTATTTTCTCTTACACTTCTTGTATTGTATTTATTTTCTACAACTTTTTTGTTTATGTTTTATTTATCTAGTGGCAACTCTTATATATAGGATTTAGACTTTCATATTCTTTGTTAAAAGCCTTGTTTAAAGATCTTTTATCTCTTTCACATACGTTTTAAACGTTCGCCCGTACACCGTTTCTACATATATTCACAACAGATATATGTACACATACATATTTGCTGTGGATATATGTAGAGATGTATGTTTAAATATGTTAAATATATCCATTCTAGGTTGCCTGTAAGTGATTGGTTTTGGCATTAAAGCCGACCTAATCCACATCTGTATTCAAATCTCATATTGTAATTGGTGTAAAATTAAGCACATACTATTCTATTTGTACCCTACCACACTATGTTGCAGCAGATTGTGAAAAGATTTATTTATAGAAATTTTAATGACAAATCACTGGGAAGCAATTGATAAACGCCATTATATGTTTTAGTGACGCATTTCATTGAACAAACATCCCTGTTTCTGTGTCCTTCTAGGGAAGTCACAAATAAAATGATTACTGAGAATTATTTGTCATACTCATATTAATGCACAATATTAATTATTATAAGCAACTCTAATTGGATCCAACAATTATTGAAAATAGTTCTAACAATTATAAGAACTCATTAATCGGTGTCTGACCTATTTAATTTATAAAGTTTATAGAACTAAACGATACAAAGTTCAAATATGTTTTGAAAGGAAAATCGTTACTATATAAAACTCCTGTGTTTGTATTTGAAATATTTTCGTATACAGTGTACAAATTATTGCAATTAATTTAGATACGTTTTTCATGTCAATAATGGAGTTAATCTGTCCTAGCATAGAACACCTAAAATATTCCTGTGGCTGTTCGTTCTAGGCCGGATTCAAAGAGTGATTAAAATCGTTACAACAAAAACAACAACAACAACCCATAATGTCCCACTGCTGGGCTCGGGTCTCCTCTCAGGAGAGGGTTAAGGCCACACGCTCCAACTAAGCTTCACGACTGTTATCGTATGATAACAACCGGGACCGACTGCTTAACGTGACCTCCGAATTACGGAGACGCTCATGGTAACATGCCACTAGCGGTCACCCATCCAGGTACTGACCGCGCCATCGTTGCTTACCCTCGGTGATTGTTGCTAATCACCGAGTGCAACTGGGCTATGAGCGTAAAATCGTGGGCTATGAGTGTGGGGACGTATGGCCTTAATCCTTTTTTGAGAAGACACCCGAGCCCAGCAATAGGATATTATGGGTCGTTGATGATTGAAGATATTGGACATAAGCCTCTCTTTAGAAAGGTTTTGGCGTACTATACCTATAATAGGGTGCAAGCTATTACCGCCGCCCGTAGACACTAGCAACACCAGAGGCGTCAGAAGTGCGTTGCCTTGGGGGATGGGAAGAGGGATGGGGAGAGAGGTTAGGGTATGGGGCTCCAGTATCCGCCGCTTTCGCGTTGCGATTACGCAGATTTGCGATGCGGCCATGCCCCGGATTCGAGGTTGTCGACTTCCACGAAAAGAGGTTTACTGGTGGTCCCAGGAGTTGGCGGACTTTCGTGCGGCTTGTACTCGTGCCCGGAGGTCCTACACCCGCAGCCGGCGGCGTCACCGCGGAAACGGCGAGGAGGGCCAGCTTTACGAGGAGTACCGCGCGGTAAGCTCTGAAGCTGGCCATTCGCCGCGCCAAAGAGGAGAACAGAAAGGAGATGCTGGAGGGTCTCGACCGTGACCCCTGGGGTCGCCCATATCGTGCGGTGCGTCAGAAGCTCCGCACGGCGGGCCCCCCCCTTACCGAGACTCTCCAGCCCAGCTTCCTGCAGGAAGTGGTCGAGGGCCTATTCCCGCAGCGGGCGGAGCACACGCCCCCGTCGATG